>QZCP01000579.1:6949-18255 GCA_003956705.1 Brevipalpus yothersi | reverse complement strand
CTCTCTCTCTCTCTCTCTCTCTCTCTCTCTCTCTCTCTCTCTCTATCCTTCTATCATGGAAATTGATGGTAAAGATATAATTTGTGGCCTCTTGATCAAGGATAAATGATCCAAGCATCTTCGCCTTATACATCCACTTGCGTGGAGAAAGATGCAAGAGAGAGAGAGAGAGAGAGAGAGAAAGAGAGAGAGAGAGAGGGTTGAGAAAAAATGCACCACGTTCTTGCATACATAAATCATCATCATTTTGAATGTAAAATCAATTCAAAATAGTAGTAGTTAGCAAGTGTAAAATGATTGTGACCGTTGTAGTAGTGGCTGTTGGAGCTTGTGTTGAGTTTGATATGCTGATTTTTATTGACCATTTTGAGGATGAAGAGAGAGATAAAGAAAGGTGGACAGAATATTATTGAAGAACGATTGATATTTGGGTTTCCGTTGATGCATAAATCATACTTTAAAATGGCATGTATTCCAAATGAATGATCATGAGCTTAGCTAGTGGAATACATTTCTATCTATCTATCTTTCCCTCTTCTTTAAGTTGATGATGATCAAATGAATTCTAGTCAAACGTATTTTTTTCTCCTACCTTTTGATCAGAGTAGCTTCTCAGATTTTTCTGTGTATTTCATTGCGTTCATCATCGTCAATCAGGGTAAATACACACACACAAACACACACTTGTCGCAAGCGGTCTCATGAAAACGCTAATGGTGCTGATGATGACAGCACTTGAACACAGCATACACAGCTTGCATTCATTTTGCTTTCTCTTACCAAGTTATCAAATTACTCTGATTATAATCAAGGATACCCAGTAGAGAAGATAAGATTCATACACACATATACAGAATTTCCAAAAGAGATGGAAGTATATAGGCGGAATACTCTGAGGTGAAACTAAATCTGATCAGGCTATTCTCAGGGTGCCGAACATCTCTCTCTCTCTCTCTCTCTCTCTCTCTCTCTCTTTTTCTATCTGTTTTGTATCAGCATTCATGAAATGATGGCCAAAAGAGAGAGGTCATAGAGCGTAACAGTTTATGATTCTGACAGTATTCTTAATCCTGCCTTTCATCATCAATGAAGGAGAAGAAAGATCACACTTTGTGATTGTGATCTTAGGTCATATGGTGAAGCTGCTGAGAAGAGAGAGGCACGTAAAGAATATATATACTTTGAAAGTTAATCGGTAAACAAATGCGTTTGTATCTATTGGACAGCATCAAGAGAGAGAGAGAGAGAGAGAGAGAGAGAGAGAGAGAGAGAGAGAGAGAGAGAGCTTTTGTGTGTGTTTGTGTAATATTGAAATGCCCAGAAGCTTATGACAAATTTCTGATATAGATGAGTAAATATACT
The DNA here is from genome assembly GCA_003956705.1 of Brevipalpus yothersi. Taxonomy (NCBI): domain Eukaryota; kingdom Metazoa; phylum Arthropoda; class Arachnida; order Trombidiformes; family Tenuipalpidae; genus Brevipalpus; species Brevipalpus yothersi. The sequence goes on along the minus strand of QZCP01000579.1, from coordinate 16,893 downwards.
GGTCAAATTTTTGAGAGAAAGAGAGAGAGATTCTATCTGCAGTATGGCAAGAATATGAGTGTATACACGGGGCCAGTAAGAACGTGATGAAATTTTGATATATCCGTTCGGATGGAATGAGAGAAGAAAAAATCAGATCATATTGAAGAGAAAAAAAAGTAATCTGATAGTGATCTAGTGGTATGGAAATGGTTTGTATTGAGGGATCGATTGAACATGGAACGGATGAATTTTAAGGATCAAAAAGGAGGAATCTCTTCGGAAAAATATTAGTGAGGAAGTGGAGGCGAAAAAAAAGATCATTTTTTTCTTCTCTCTCTCTCGACTATCTTCACCGATCTCAGTCTATACACATACAGACACATACACACTCAGAATGCTGAAAAATCAAAGTAATCAATGTTAGCTAGTCGATTATCGCTTCAAGTGCTACTTTGGCTTTATCCATTTGAATTGAGATTGATTTGGTTGAACAAATAATCGATCGGCTCACTTGACCATCGATTATGCGAATAATTTTTATCATCTCATCAATCGATTCTCTCGACCGATCGAAGGAAAACCACCCTCTCTTTCTCTCTCTTTCTTTCTCTTACCAACCTTTTGGTTGAAAAATATTTGAAATAGTTTACATATGATAAGGTAAAACAAGCTCACCTCAGATCAAACTGATTCCAGAATCAATTGGATGGACAAAGTGAATTGAGAGATAGCCATTAGAGCTCATGTGTATGTGTGGAGCCGGAATGAATTGAAATGAGAGATCATGAAGGGCTGATTGATTGGAAGAGGAAACGAAGAGATGGAGAAGGTAAAGTAGTATGAATGATTGAGAAGAGGAAAAAAAAGATGTACCAAAATATAAGAAGGTGAGAACAAGGGAATGATTCGGAATGATTGATGTGGATTAAAATAGAGTGAAACAAGTTAACTGGATGATCAACTGATGTAATTGAGTGCAATTGATTCTCCAACTGTATGGCTACATTTGATACGTCAAATGTAATCATACATGAGCACAGAAAACAAAACAAAAAGCAAACTGACTTGTTTTAATCTAAGAGTAACTTCAAATCTTTCATACCCTGAAATTCTCTGAAATTTTGGCATTTCAAAAGTGCCAAGAATTTTTCTGCTCCAAGGTATTACATGTACATCCTATCTGCTTGATATCATCTCTCTCTCTCTCTCTCTCTCTTCAAGTCATCCACTTACAAGATAAATTCAACTTGAAAAGATAGCCAAATAATGATCTCAAGCAAATTCCGGTGTCATAATTATTACAAGAGATTATCCCGTTCAACGAGCCATACTTTTTCTCTTAGAAATGTGTACATGAAAAAAATTTTCGCTTGAATCACTCGGAAGCCACTTCAGAAGCAAACTTTAGGACCAACTGGTACACCAGTGAATCACTTTTGTGATCTATTCATTGGCCTTTTTTCGCTCTCTCCTCTCAATCCATGGGCTTACTTTCCTGTCCCAATGGATTTCAACTCTCTCTCTCTATTCTCTCTATTCTACTCCACTTGAGATTAGGTTTTCACGAGTATCGGATATCCAACGTACATCAGTGTGTCTCATGGACTATACATGTACATGTACCCACACTATTGGCCTCAAGTCGCTTTACTTCAATTTTTCTAGCTACCACTACTAGTACGAAATTCACATTGAAAAACAGGGTGAACATGGATAGAAAAATGGATTGTTCCTCTTATATTCTCCAACAGTTGCTCTAATCTCAATTGAGAATGCTTCAATAGCAGGTAATCGATACCAAAGTTGCTAGTATGAGAGAGAGAGAGAGAGAGAGAGCGAATTACAAATGCCATTGAACAGGCCACTTTTCAGTTGGAAAAGCTTGTCGATCCTCGAGCTCATTCAGACAATCTCTCAAAACCCATAGGAAAACATCGTGTTTCGCTGTGTATGTAAAAGTGATTGTCAAATTTAAGTTGCCGCAAGCTCTCTCTCTCTCTCTCTCTCTCTCTCTCTCTCTCTCTCTCTTTCTTTCTTTCTTTTTCGATGAGAAAGTGGAACCAATAAAGGTCCGATTCTTGATCCAGCCTCATCAACATCTATTATGTCTGCGCGCGATGTTATCGATATTCATTTAAGTAAGGAGGAGAAAGTGAATAATGGCCTGAGTGTTAGTTGTTCATCATCATGGTGAGGTACGGAGAGATGTTGAGAGATCTGGTGTCTCATGTCTGATCAGTATCAAACTATTTACTGGTGTGAAATTTAGATTTAAAAGATTGAGAGGATTGTTTTTCTATTCTAAAATCTGAGATCATAAGTGGAACTGGTCTACAGTCTGATGGAGGCTTGTGAGAAAGCTAGCATAAAGTTTTTGATATTTTTGCTTACTATGATAATTGGGAAGAATACTCAATGGAAGATGCTCTAAAAGTTTATCCTAGAATTAATCAAGCGAAATTGAAAAATGTCAACAGTCTTAATTACTTTCCCGAAAAGAGAGAACACCTTGATTAGAATCGCTACCTCCAGTTATCTCTGTATTTTGGTCAATTTGTTTTGTACCCTAAGTAAAGTCTTCTCACAAAATTTGACTCATCCAGTAGCAATTAAAAATTTTCAAAAACAAGTCTAAGTTACCTTCATAAATGCAAATATACAGACATTTAGATTAGAATTAAGAGCAGTCCACTTGTTAGCATAAAATTTCGCAATATTTTGGCTCTCATGGAGTACATCGGATTATTGTTGCAATGAACAATTTCTCTCTCTCTCTCTCTCTCTCTCTCTCTCTCTCTCTCTCTCTTATTATTTTTCATCATCAGATACAAGGTAATAGTAGCGACAGTTTTTAGAGGCAAGAGAGGAAACCTCAAATGCTTACCGATAGTAATATTCTTAGCAACATTCTAACCTTCCTACTCTTCTTTCTCTTCTTCTTCGTCTTCTTCTTCTCATTCTTCCTACTTTTATCTTAAATTCTTCCTCCTCTCTCATCCTTCCGACCATCATCATAATTTCACTCCTTATTACGCTCATTAGCAGCATTCATGTGTGTATATTATGCATTTATCTGTATATATACAGAATGTACGTACAGACTTACGATCTATCTCACGCAGGGCAAACTTTTTTTTACTCTTTTGGTCCTCTTTTTTGTTCTCATTGTTCCTTGGAAGATTTTTTGCTCTCTTCTGACAATTGCTTAATTTACACATTTCTACTTGGAACATTGCCTCCAAGGCAATACAAAAGTACCCCATTCTTAAATTGGTCTCAGAACAGCACACATTCTTTTCGATTCATCAATTTCGAATGTTTCTAATTTTATTACTTCCTCCCACTTTTACTTCGCCTCGTAAACAGAGGTCTATGTTCACACTTTTCGAAAAGTCAACCAGCCTGGTAAGGTGATCCATGAAAAGGAGGAATATTTTTCTCTCTCTCATTCAAACACACATACAAAATGAACAATATCATGAGAATTTGGGATAAAAAGAAATGGGAGGAAGAGGTGGAAAAAGGGCGGCAAATGTATTTGAATACCCAGAATAGAGAAGTGAAAGCAATACTGACTAGGTACTTGAACGAGTGAATTGTATTCCTTGAGAGAGTATGAATACAAGACCGCCTCATATTCTTCCTCCAGTTATTCAAACCGATAGATCACATTCACATTGAACTATGTTGAGTGATTGTATCAACTGTGATCACACAATTGAATCGCAGCTTGTGTGTCCCTATGGACAGCCTTTGGATTGAGCATGAAAGCAATCCAGTCTCTTGATGATGTTTTATTTTTTTCCTTCTCTCTATCTCCATCATTCATTGGAATCTTTACATGATTGTTAACCCACCGGCATGAAGGCGTGAGAAGAGAGACTGGGAAGGCTGTGGGTGGAAAACAAGGAGGCTGGGAAGATGGATTAATGAGTATCAAGAGAACGAGAGGCAAGGAGAGGGAAAATGAGAGAGAGAGAGAGAGAGAGAGAGAGAAACACTTTTCTCTTTACATTAACTCGATCATGGAATCAAATCAAGTGATGAAGTGGAATGAGACTTTATCTCCGTCGGGATGATTTAAGCGAGTCAAAAAGATTTCACATGACAAGGGAAAGTATGCTGTTTGGGTGATACAACTTATATCAAGTTGCTCAACCTTTTTCTTCTATCCACTTGCTGTCCTGTTCTTACTTCAACACACTCCAGGTTAGACTTTAGGACAGTCACTATCGAAGAGAGAAAGAAATAAAGTATTTTCATAATCTGTACAGCTTTCAAACATGATTTTAGTGATAAAATTTTGTGTGTGTATATGTTCTCCTATCATCATCATTTTCCACTGGAATCTGAAAAATAAGGCATATCAAATTTGAGGGTTAAAATCTTTATCGATTTTGAGTTCCATAGTCATCTTCATCATTCTCATTTGATCATCTCTTCCTCTCTCTTCTTGATCTTGTTTCTTACAAGCTTTCTACTTGTAAGTTACGAGCCCATTAAGCCAGGACGATCATGATGATGCCTGATGATGATGAAGATGATGTTCCTAGAGAGACAGTCTCATCATCGACTAGAACTCATCAAATTTTTTATTTTTGCTTACATGGCAAACTAATCGCCATGAACACTCTTCAACATTAAAATGAAACTCATATAACTTTTCCCCAGCTTTCCATCGTCTACTAATGCCACTGGAATGATTTTCAAAATTTTGTTTCCACAAAAGAGAAAACCTTGCAACTTTGGTGGCGACATGCACACACATACACTAATCATTTGAGTGAAAAACTTTCCTCATCCCCGAAACTGTTCATCTTCAACGGAAGAAGAAGAAGAGCAATATCCGTCATCCGATATCTTATCCTAACATCAGTCATTGGCTGTTGATGATGATGGAGATCAGTGATACTGATGAGGATGGTCACAATTAGGTGTCTCTTGTTGGATGTTTGTGTGTGTGTGTATATATATACATATATGTTTAGTCGAATAGAACTTTGTTCTCAGGTCTTGGCTCTTCCCTTCGATGAGCATGATGTTCCTCTATGTGTGTGTGTGTGAACGAAGCAAAAGCATGAGGACAAATTAGAGAGCGGAGAAAGAGACACAGAGGATCTTCAAGGAAGAATATTTACTATTCCTTTTCCACCAGAAGAAGAGAAAAATATGCAAACGAAGGTTGTAATTTGCATTTTCCAGCCAGCATCCGAGGCAAAGTCTCTCACCCAGTTGGCACGACATGCGTTACGCGCCTCGTGTCGCCCTTAAGATTTGCTGTCCTTTTTCCGTTAACAGTGGGAAAGAATAACGTTTGCAACATCCCAAAATTTTTGGGAAATGAGAAAGGGAGAGAGAGAGAGACACTATTTTGGACTCCTCCAAGATGAATGCTACTTCCCCAGTGAATTGGAACTTTTCTTCTTCCTCATGTTTGAAAATTGTTTCATTCTGTTTCCTAACTGTTTATTCTCTCTTTTCTCATTCAGTCCGCCACAAGAAGAGCTGGGACGAGCTGTGCCAATTGTAAGACGACACAAACTACTCTGTGGCGTCGAAACCATAATGGAGAGCCTGTTTGCAATGCCTGTGGTCTATACTATAAGCTCCATCAAGTGAGTATATATACTTTTTTTTCTCTCTCTCTCTGTTTTCACTCCACAAATGAATGAGATTTTCTTCCTCCAAAATCATGAATATTCATATCATTATCATTATCAACATTTGCACATCTCGCTCTCACATTCAAGAAGAAAAAATTCTCATGAATCGTCTAACCATTTTGCACCATCTTCTGGGATGTCCCAAATCAGAATGTAGAACATATTCGTCTTCTTCTTTTCGATTGATGAGGCCACAATCAAAACTCAAAGGTAGTGAAGAATGATTGTGATTCAGGAATATTGTTAACTGTCAGGGCCTGTCAGACTAAGGAACCGCAAAAACCTCCCCTTCTCTTACCCATCACGGCTCATGGTGGCTCTATCTCTCGCGCCATCACATCTCTCTCTTCTTCTTACTTCGGACTTTTGGGCCACTTTTCAAGCCTCTGTTAGAAGCACACACATAGAGAGTATTCTTCCAAAAAGAGAGAGAGACAGTCTCTCAAGGAAGAATCATGGAGAGACGATATGATGGAGAGAGAAAAAGCACCCAGCCGGGTTTATCGAAGCGTAAAGGACGAATTTTAGCTTAACACATACACATATATACACATAGGAAACATAGAAAATCTTTACCCCGGACAGTCCTTTTGGGAGGCGGACAGTCACTTGATGCTAGGACAATGGGCCTGTGGGCGATGAATTTGTCACCGCTTTTCAAAGAGTGATGGTCATTCCTTAAACGAGATGGTCTTTTGATTACTTGTGCATGTTGATCTTCTCTTGAGTCTTCTTCTTCTTCTTCTTTTGCTTCTTCCTCCTCTCTGGTTACAGAGAGGATGGCATGTAAAACATTTTTCGAATGCCTTGTAAATCTTATGGAAAACTTGATATTGACGAATTGTGGGCTCAAGTTTGATGGAGAGAAGAGGAAAGATAGAGAGAGCCTTTGTGATGAAGAACATTTTTCACTTAACTTGAGGTCAGGTTAAGCTGACAGAAGAGAGAGAGAGAGAGAGAGAGAGAGAGAGAGAGAGAGAGAGAGAGAGAGAGAGAATTTCAAAGTTAAAAACACAAGATGATATGGCCATAAATCCTTTTCCTCAACGTTGTTTTTTTCTTTTCTACTTTTTTTTCTAATTCTTCGCTTTCATCTTATATTCCTCCTCGTTAAGCCTCAAAGTTTATTCTTTTTCATACTTAGGGAACCTCTTTGCGTGTATATCCTATATACCTGCTGAGTATAAATGAACACACATACAAACACAAGTGTATTACGTTCAGGCGATAATCATGAAGGTTCGATTAGTTTTCACCCCATAAACAGGATGAAGAAAAAAGGGTTGCCACAAATATTGGATGATGTTAATTATTATCACCATTTTATGCCCACCTGAATAGAGTTGAGTATCACTTGGAGTGATCAAATAATCTTAATCTTAATTTGCATATCATGAGAGAAAAGCTAAATTGGAGACGTTTTTAAGCTAAATGTGATGATGATAGTGAGAAGAGAAAGAAAAATTTTCACATATATTCATACTTCAATCGAATGTGAAAAAAGATTTGTCCCATATTAGTGGAGCTTTCATTAAGTTTTTTGACTGCTCACAAACTCATTTCCAAAAGTGATCTATAATCAACTCAAAACCATATTTTTGAATCTTAAATTCAGGTTGAGAAGGTTCCAATAATATGCGATTTCAGATTTTGATTTACACTCGATTTTCATCAAATCTCACGCAATTCATTCATAAAAATCAATCAGATACAACTTGATACATGATCATGCTAAGTTATCATAAGTGAAATGTATAGAAAAACTTATTGGAATGGCCTCTCTCTCCATCTACCTTTATTCCAACAATTGAGCTATTTCAACTGCAAGTTGTAAGTAAGATTGACCACAGAAGAGAATCGAGAAACCAGCGAGTATCAAGTGAGATTATTCTCTCTATTCTCACAACATGCAACAATTGTATTAGTAATTGTATACTAAGATGGAAAATAATTCGCATGAATGAAAGGTGTAAATTCTTCTTGTTGGAGATATCAAGCAGCTTTCTTTCATCACCTCATCACTACTGAGCTGAATTTGCATGAAAAACAGGGAATCATCGTTTTTCTTCACCTCCTTCTTGTTCTCTCTTTCTCACTATCACTCCCCATCCTAAACTCAAATCATATGAATAATAACCTCAATAATTTCCAACCTTTTTTGAGTTCTCGCTCAACTAAGTTCGATCTTATTTCGTGAAAAATTTCGCCTCTTTTCCTTCTCTTTCTTTTCTTCGTCGCGGATCTTCTCCGCATCTTCACCTTAAACTCTAAGAGCAAGAGGATGTTTTCTCTCCATCTCTATCTTCTTGTCCTTTTTTTTCTTCTTGGAATTATTATATTCTTCTAAACAAGAATATATTATTCTCATTCCTCTTTATTCCCGCCTATTCGCTCTGCATCTCTGTGGCGTGTGTCCCCTCCTTCTCTTTTTCGTTCATCTTTCGCTTTATGTTTTCTTTCTCTCTCTTCTTTCTCTTCTTTCTCGTTACTAGCTTCAACGATAGGTGAGAAAAGTGTAAATCCATGTAATCAAGAATGATAATTGTATATCTGTAGCTAGTTTCATCACACCACTATCATCCGGCCATCTGAGTGAGAGAGAGAGAGAGAGAGAGAGAGAGAGAGAGAGAGAGAGAGAGAGAAAGAAGAGAGTAATCATCTTGCCGTCATCACCATGTTAGTCATGTATAAATATTATTGCACCAGAAGAATAAATGGTTAACATTTGCACGAATGCAGGCAAAATAGAAATAGAAGAGAGAGAGAAAAACGAATTTATAAACGAAGCGGAATTATAAGTTTAACAGGTAAAAAATGCAAGGAGTGAATGAATCGGCATGCTCCTCTCTCTCTCTCTCTCTCTCTCTCTCTCTCTCTCTATGCAAACGAGGATGCAGAAAAATATTCCTCTCGATTCCAAAAAAAGGTGATAAAGAAGAAGAGAAGAAGAAGATGCACTAACAATGGGCCTCCCTTATGTGTGTATGTAATATGTGTTACATAAAGTTGCCGAATTGATATGAAGTGATGAAAAGTTGATTCACCACAGTGTATGGCGGATAATGGTGTTGTGAGAAAGGATCATGATTATGGTTGGAATAGAGAGAGAGAGAGAGAGAGAGAGAGAGAGAGAGAGAGAGAGAGAAGATCAGCAAGTTTAAGTGGAGATAAAGATTCCCGCTATGAAGTGGCCTCATCATCGCCATGATAGCAAACCGATAGTTATCATTCTCCTTTCCATCATGCAAACTGTGAAAAAATAGATGTGAATAACCATTTAGTGATCGGATGGTTCTTGATGATGATCCAGTGTTCATAAATACTCGATGTCAATGTTACATGTTCAGAAGAAATGGATGAAAATAGAATTAAAACTCAAAAACGAACGTATCTCTCTGAGCATTCATGTTTGAGCAGTCATTCAGAAGGAATCCAGAATGTACTTATTCTCCTGGTTACTTAAGCCTATCTTTCTCAGCATAGCTCATACTTTTTCTCAATTTTGCGATCATTTCGCGTCCATTCCACTTCATTATTCCGTGTCAAGAAGGAGGAAAAAACTATCGATTATTCTACTCAAGTCCATCAACATTTATCCGATGGAACTAGAACGTTTCTCTCCCTCTCTCTCGCAAGTCCATTTGGCCTTTTGGCTCTCCTTCTATCTCGCTCACTCTTTTGGAGCACGAAAGAAAAGAGAACTCTACAAACGATTCATATATAGATTATCTCTCTAGATACAATCTAATTCATCCATTATCACGATTAGTATATATTGGCTGAAGTGAATGAATCGGACCTATATTCTAGCGTCAATTCTTGCTCTTCATCTGTCGCTTCCAGTACATCAGAGTGTATCTACTTGCCTGCCCATTTTCAGGTCACTCTTGCCTCTCTCTCTTTCTCTCTCAAGTCCACTCTTGAGCCCAGTCTACTTTGCTCTTCTTTTTGCATATTCAAGCTATTGTCCCAGCTATCATGTGTCATCTAATATCTCATATTCCGACAAGAAGATTGTCCCAATGAAGTTGCTCAAAGCCGTCCGGGCAAGAGAAGTTTCCTCTTTCCTCTCTCTCTCTCTCTGAACTTTACATGCATATCACTTGATCATTCAAGTGGATGGTGTTCAGTTTCTGAGGTTTCTACTACTAATGTCACATGCAAAAAGATGGAGAACGCATTTCACTTGTTGTCAAGCCTATTAGGTCCTCTCTTATGTGAGCTTTTTTGGAAACAGAAAAAGAATTCTCAACCATTTGCATGATTAATCATGGTGGAGTACATTTTCTCGGAATTTTG
>QZCP01000578.1:0-18811 GCA_003956705.1 Brevipalpus yothersi | reverse complement strand
TCTCTCTCTCTCTCTCTCTCTCTCTCTCTCTCTCTCTCTCTCTCTCTCTCTCTCTCTCTCTCTCTCTCTCTCTCTCTCTCTCTCTCTCTGTTTCGCATCTTCTCTTGCCACCGATTTGATTCAATTCCGTTAGTGGAACTCTTTGATTGGAAACTACTTTGCTTTCAATTTTCCACTACAGCTTCTTGCACTCAATCAGAGCAGTTAATTTGAGACTGACAAGCAACATCCCAACACTATCTTCTCTCTCTCTCTCTTTACTTCTCATTCTCACTTTGCTCAGCAAATCAGTCAAAATTAATTCCTCGATTCACTCCCTATCATCTCTCTCCTGCTCTCTCTCTCTCTCTCTCTCTCTCTCTCTCTCTCTCTCTCTCTCTCTCTCTCTACTTTATCCTCTATTTCTGTCATGAACACTCTCAGAACATTGCACCTCTATCTGTTCCATTCAACAGATCTTCTTTCAATATATATATATTGAGGTTACACTGAAATTCGCCTCATCATTTTCTTCCTAGTCGAAATTTCATCCTCTCTCTTCATCTTTCTCTCTTTCTCTCTTTCCAATCGACCCTATACTCTTGAGTCATGATGCTGAAAGGCGCGAAAAGTAGAGGAAACGAGGAGAAGAAGAAGAAGATTACGTGAAATAAGAAATCTTCTCCACTCTCTTCCGTCTTCTTATTCCGAAACTCTTCATCTTTTCACTTCATTTGTAGCCACAAGAAGAAAAAGAGTATGAAAAAGAAATAAAACCGAAAATTGGACCCTAAAATATCCTCATCTTAACCATTCGTAATGCTTTACCCATCGATATTAGCTATCATCATAATTTTGAAACACCTTCTTTGAAATCCGCATCTTTCACATCTCTCTCTCTCTCTCTCTCTCTCTCTCTCTCTCTCTCTCTCTCTCTCTCTCTCTCTCTCTCTCTCTCTCTCTCTCTCTCCTGATCATTTTGCAAAAATTTCAATCATTTTCAAGCCTATCTTCACATTCATCACCACTCGATTGTACACATACTCACATATGTAGACAAGAATCACGTTTGATTGCGTGCAAAAATGCAAATCGATTTTGTTCTCTCTCCTTCACCTCATTTGTGTTCTTGTATCAGAAAAATCTTTACATTATTCACCGGTACTTGCTAGCGATATTGCATCAGTTAGCTTAGAGAGTTGGCAAAACTTTTTTTTCACCAAACATTCACACTTGTACTCAAACACATACACACACACACACGAAGACCGGCATCGAATCAGTTTGATTTGAAATACAACTTTAACCACCAATTAATTGCTCTCCATTCATTGAACATTCCAATGAAAGTATGTGTGTGTGTGTACAGTTGATTCAATTTATTTCCATTCACATGGCTTGTATAAGTGAGTGGAGAGAGAGAGAGAGAGAGAGAGAGAGAGAGGAAAGAAAAAAAATTCAGCGAATAGAGAAGTTTTTGGAGAATGTTTTGGTGGTTAACCAACCAGTAAACTCGAGCTATCAAGTGGGAGGGAAAAACAGAAGGCTTCAACAACTAATTCATCTCAAGAGATCGTGTATGTATGTATGTATATGTTTTGATGTAATTAAAAGAAATGGATAAAGAATAAAAAATTAGATAGAGTGAGAAAGTTCGAACGCAAAAAAATGCTAAAGATGTTGACATGATGGAAACGATGCAATTTTAGGGATTCAGTTAATCAAAGATGATCAGTTAGACATAATTTTATCATGACAATAATGGGACAGAATAGCTCCAATTCCATCCTGGTAATACAAAAATATTGCTCAATCATGATGAGAGTGATTTCCGTTGAGTTTCGGATTAGCAACATTCCGGTCAAATTTGATAAAGAGGATTCCGTATACGTTCAATTGAATTTACAATATTTAGTGCAAGGTTTATAATGATAATTTACATTTTTCCAATATGATCCATCATTTGCATTTTGATCTCAAATAGAGAGTTGAAAAAAAGAAGAAGTTAATGCCTGCAAGCATGACATGCTTCTCTCTCTCTCCATGATGCATCAATCCGATGGCAATAGCATGGCCTTCATTCATGAACCCAGTGACTCGTGAGTTGATATCGATTGATGAGATTGGAATGTCAGTGAATATTAAGTAGTCAATGGAATCAGCTTGCTCATTCCATCATCTTTATTTGAATAGAATTGAATATCCAAAAGCAAGCTGAATCTTTATTCGGAAAGATTCGTTCTTTTTATCATCGCTCTCTCTCTCTTTCTTTCTTTCTCTTACTCTACTCTCTGTTCATCATTTGCCCAATGCTTTCAGGGCAGAATTGGTCCTCATCACTTGTTCATTCATCAGCATCCATTACATTAAGATTGTCCCAAAAAAGTGATCCTGATATGAATCTTAGCACAGGAAATTCGTTAAGATTGATCCCAAAAAAATGAGATCCAGTTACCAATGTATATGTGTATGGATATTGTGGGATAAAAGCTGACATACACATACACCACTATGAACCATTTATTGTTACAAAATAATGACTGATAGATCTTGATTGGAAAAAATCATCGGCAAGAAGTATATATAGTAAATAATTGATTTCCAAGGATCCAATTCCAAGGTTTGCAATGTCTATCATTGCATCTTCTCTCTCTCTCTCTCTCTCTCTCTCTCTCTCTCTCTCTCTCTCTCTCTCTCTCTCCTTGCCTCTTTCTCATTCCTAGTTTCCTTCTTCTTTTATTGCTATCACTTCTCCTCCTCCTCCTCCTCTTCCCACCTCAATCATCATCACTTGTTCTTCTTCTTACTGAAGCCCATTCCAGTCCCAATCCAATTGAATTTCGGTGGTTGATGTAGCTCCCAGTGGTAAGCCATGTAAATCTCGACTCATGATCAGCAAGTGATGAAAAGTTGTATCATTTAGGGGCTTGCCAGTCTCTTTCTCTCTCTATTCTTTTCAAATGTTGTGCTCAATCTTCAGGTTTCCCATCATACATCAACTGACCATTCCCGAACAGTTTTTCCCTGGACTCTCTCTCTCTCTCTCTCTCTCTCTCTCTCTCTCTCTCTCTCTCTCTCTCTCTCTCTCTCTCTCTCATGATCACCTCTGAGTAAAAGGCTCGCTGGGCTGCCACAATGAATGAAGCCACAAATAAATTGATTATGCCAAATGTGATGAGGAGATGATGATGAGGGAGGAAATAAATTAAGTGAAGCAAAATTCTTTCTCTCTCTCTCTCCCAGGGTATTCTGGAAGGAGAGTATCTATCTATTATTTTTCTATCATCGTCCATCATCTATCTTTCTCTCTCTCTCTCTCTTTCTTTCTTTTACCTTTTATTTTACCTCCTCAACTTCTAATGATGGCCCAATGTCGAGGGGCTTCCACACTGTAAATTAGTCTCAACAATCTTTCAGACAGTCAACTTTATTCACTCTTGATTCAATTCAATCAGCTCTTCTTCCTCTTCTTCTTCTTCTTCTTCTCCTACAATCTTTCGGTAACATCAGTCCACAGCATCTCGGAAAGAGGAGGAGGAAGCAGGAGAAGCTTTTTCCATTCAACAAACTCTTGCCAGGCTTCCAGTGACATTGTTATCATCAGCAGAACAGCAAATGCTTTTCATTTCAACTTCGTTCTTCACTTACTTACTTCAGCATCCTCTCCATGAGAGAAAGATTGGTTCCCATGGACCAGGCTGATTGATTAGGCTGTTTAGGGGAATAGCTTGATATATATAGTCAAGAATTTTATCTGAATTTATCACCACAAGGAATTGGAACCTAAATTAGGTGAATCAAAAGGTAGCAGAGAGAGAGAGAGAGAGAAAGAGAGAAAGAGAGAGAGAGAGAGGAATCAGATCATTGATTCGTCGAGCCTGGTGAAAGATTCATTTTGATGATTTTCCAAAGAGTTGGGCTCGCTTGCTTGCACTTCTTTTCATTATGTCCAATTTGGTGTGGCTACAGTTGAGGCTATGATTGTGAATGCGGCCTGGTTACCTGAGCGAGAAGCTCAAAATGAAGAGAGAGAGAGAGAGAGAGAGAGAGAGAGAGAGAGAGAGAGAGAGAGAGAATCATTGGGAAGATTCTGCATTCTACTTCCTCTACATTCATCATGAGGATAGAGCATACACAAGGTGGACCCGATAAAATGGTCATAATACGGACAATAACTTCTTCTTCCTCTTTCAATTTAATTTCGAAATTACTCCTCTCTCACTTGTACCATGGGTTTGAGCATTCTTCTATCGTATTCGTTTTTTTTCTCTCTCTCTCACTTATCATTCTCGATTGTCCACCTCTCTCTCTCACACACACACATACGCACATTCACTTAATTACTATTCCAAATCCTCCTGAGCTTTGTGGACACTTTCCCACATTCCATTGGATATATTGTGGATGAGGAGGAGACAATCCACATCCAGCATTGCGTCCATGACGCAATCTCCGTTGTTGATGTTGCTGTGCAAGATGCATTCAAGCAGGCTGAAATGGATCCTTGACTTTGTACCAATAGAATGATAAATAAATGAATTCCTTCACACACATTTCCACAGATACAAGTGTGTAGGAAAGAAGAGAAGAAGAAATAAATGAATTTCATCTCTTTCGGTGGCGAGAACATTTTCCGAATACATTGGATTCTTTTTCATACCATCTCTCTCTCTCTCTCCCCATGATAGTCAAAACTCAAATAAACAGTTAAGAAGAGAGAAGAGAAGAGAGAGATGAAAAAAAATCAGTCAAGAGCTTCGGTTATTGGCTTATAAGCCAGTGTGTGTGTATGGTTTGCCCAATACGTTTTGGAATAAAACGTTTGGATAATTGAATTCAAATGAATTTGATTTTCACCTTCTCTTCAATCTCTCTCTCTCTCTCTCTCTCTCCAACAGTGAATCGAAAGTAAACTTTGTGAAAAACACTCAATCATCAATGTATCAAACTCAGCATGCAATCTAGTGTCGATGGCGACCAAAGTTTGGTCTGTTATTGCAGAATGAAAATGTTCGCGCCAATACGATTTTGACTGTCGACTTTGGAAAGAGAGAGAGAGCAAGTAAGAGATAGATAGATAGAAGTGATCGAAGGCTTTATTTTCTCTCTCTCTCTCTCAGATTATATAATCAGATTTGTTGATCGGCTTATTGGTGAACAGGTCGCCCGCGAGATCGGCTTTGGACCGATTGATTGATTGCTGTAGCTGTCCAGGATTAGCTTTACATGTTCACATAAGATGAAAGCAAACGGTGATGCTAAGATAGAGAGAGAGAGAGAGAGAGAGAGAGAGAGAGAGAGAGAGAGAGAGAGAGAGAGAGAGATGATTGAGAAAATAGTTTATCATCCAAATGAATAAAAAAACTTTTTTCTGCTTACATCGATGGTGGTAATCTTCATCTATCGAGTGTTAAAGTGTTTCTCTCTTCTAGTATGTGGGGAAGAGGGAATCTGGGATGAAGGAGGAGGAAGAGAGAGAGAGAGAGGATAAGAAGTGAGATGAAAATTGAGTGAGAGTAAATTGATTGGATGGCAGGAAAAGAAGATTGAAGAAGATGGTGTAGAGAGAAGGTGATAAAAATTTTTCTACATCAATTGAATATCTTGAGGCCAATCATAGTGAGAGAGAGAGATAGTAGACAAAGAAGAATGAGAGAGAAAGAAAGAGAAAGAGAGAGAGATTTTCGAATATATAAAACTAGAACGAAAGTTCAGCTCATATAATCTGGATCGTTCAAAGGTTAAACATTTTAAATAGCTTATATACAGCTTGATAGTATGTGACATGTTGCATGATGAATAGCATTTGCTCGATATCTTGCATGCTAAGCGTCCGGATCAAAACAATTATGTTATATTTTCCTTTTTATCAATTGATATTAGATGCTGGTTAGGTAAGTTTCCAGACACACACACACACTCATGTTGAAAAAATTTGAGATTACAATGCAAATACTCGATAACACGATTCAAGAGGACCTTGTAAATGAGCTAAAAATTTGTATGATAACCTAGATGTCGTTAAATCCGGTCAATTCCAATTTTATATGGAGAAAATTCTATTATCAAGGTCAAATTTCCAATTCCACTCCATTAGAAGTATCTCACGAAAGTAGACTTCAGTTTGATGGAATTAAAAATGTCACTACACCAAGTTTGATACAATTAATTAGCATTCAACAAAATTCTCCTTGAAAGAAGAAAAACATGAAAAATTCATCCTCTCACCCATCATGTGTTCATCTTTTCTCTTTTATGGATTGCGAAATGTATATATGTTTGCATGTGTATATCATACTACATCAAAATCAGTGCTAAAAAGAGAGAGAGAGAAAAAGAAAGAGAAGTGAGAATAGACATGAATGAGCTGGTGTATATAAATCTAGTAACCGTTCTTGAACCGATTCTCTTTCACTCATTCTCGTCAGCAAAAGTACTTGAGCTCTAAAAAGATGAACACAGAGAGTAGAGAGAGAGAGAGAGAGAGAGAGAGAGAGAGAGAGAGAGACGGCTCTTTATAAATTGAAAAGCTGAGCAAATAGTGGAGAGAATAAGAGAGAGAGACTATCATTTTGGGACATTCGCTTTTCATTCTCTGATCTCTCTCTCTCTCTCTCTCTCTCTCTCTCTCTCTCTCTCTCTCTCTCTCTCTCTCTCTCTCTATTTCACTTGTGTATCTCCTATAAGGCGTTGTGATCCATTGCGAACAAATACTTGTCTGAAGGAGAGAGAAAAAGAATGTTTATAAGTACTAGAAGCCAACTACTCTCTCTCTCTTTCTTTTTTTCTTTCTTTCTTTCTTTCGATACATTAGAGAATGCATTCAGATAGATATATTAGTGGGGAAACACCTTGGATATAATTACATGCCTCTTGCCACTCTTTGATCGAGTTCCATTTGGCCGCATGGCTTCCATGTCGATAGTGTGTATGTGTGTATATACACTGGTATAAACTCACATAAATATGTATACTTTAGGGGCAAAAGATGAGCTCGTGGACATAGTTTTCCTCTCCAAAAACAGTCTGTGATATTTGTATACTTTCTGCTCATATTCCTCAATCGTTCACTCACACACACACATAGCCTCTTTTTTGCTTATCGATTTCAATTAATCGATACTTTTCGACTCTCTTATAGCCTCTTTCACCATGGCTATACACCATGTATATCCTATAGATATATATAAAATGTATCTTGTTCCCTGTCAGGAATATCTCTCTCTCTTCCTCTTTCTCTTTTTCTCTTTCTCTTATCTCACTCGTTCACTCATACAATCTATCCTGTGGTTGGCCAATTTTGATTGGATGATGGAGAAAATCAATAAAAAATGTTCAACAACAAAATTGATCCCCAAAAGCGATTATTTTCTTCCTTCAAATTCACCAGGAATGTATTGAACGAATCAATTTTCGATACCTATTTTCGATCAACCAGATGAATGAAAAGGACGAGGATTCTCTTCCGGAAAATTTTTGGAAACAATTTTTCTACTTAGAATTTCTCATATCTCTGATATGAATACTCTCCCTCTTT
The DNA here is from genome assembly GCA_003956705.1 of Brevipalpus yothersi. Taxonomy (NCBI): domain Eukaryota; kingdom Metazoa; phylum Arthropoda; class Arachnida; order Trombidiformes; family Tenuipalpidae; genus Brevipalpus; species Brevipalpus yothersi. The sequence goes on along the minus strand of QZCP01000578.1, from coordinate 11,295 downwards.
CATCCTGAATTCATTCAAAATTAGCAAAAATCAAATAGCGTGAACTCGTACAACCGTAAGATATGAATTTGAGCTCAATATTACTGATATTCTGTCAGTCTAGAGTTTCATTAAATCTACATCATCACACATTGGAATCTTGAGCAAAGGCCAGAAAGAGAAAGTATATTATTTCTTTCTCGCTCTCTTTCCAGTGGAATCTTACTCTGAACACATTCATAAAATGATTTGCACACACAAAATATGCATAAGAATTCATTGAATCAAGAGAAAATTGTAGTAATAATAATGATGATATGCTATGGTGTGGGCGATACTCACTTTTCGGTGAGAAGAAGAGAGTGGAAATAATTTTTTACTCTCTCTCCTCTTCTCTACTATTCTTGCAAATCATCAATGAATTTTTTGGCCAAAGATTTTTCAAAATGAAGAGATCTACGAGAATTTTTACTCCACTCTATCGTTCAACCACAAGCCTTGGTGGTAGTGGTAGGAGGAGGAGGAGGAGGAGGAGGAGGAGGGAAGAGAGGGAAGAGGAGGCACGATAAAGGGGATCATAACAAAAAAAACAACAAAAAAGTATACGCTTCAAGTGGCGGCAAAAGTTTATGAATAAAAATACACGTTATACTCACAAAGCGTTTTAGTGAGAGAGAGAGAAAACTATTAATGAAATTCTAAACCTTATTCTGATGATTATGTTTTGGGACTCTTAATACTATCGTGATGATGATGTGATTACACTTGTCTGAGCGTGACAAGCCAAGCCACAGAGTGAGACCACGAAAAGAAATCAGTATCATGCATGAGCATTTCGAAGGCCATTCGGAAATACAGAGGTGAAGAGAATGAGAAAGATAAAAGTGATGAATTTTACAAGTCATGTGAGTGAAAAATTCTTTTTATCTGCATGATAATGACTCATAGCACCTGACATGATGAGCGGAAGAGATGGAAGTTTCGAAAATTTATATCAGCTTGAAATTTATGAAGAACAGCAGTAGCCATGAATTGAGTGCGGATGATTCAGAAAATTTTGCTAAATCAATTCTTCAATAATGAAGATAGTATGGTTACAGAATACTCGAAAACATGTGGTTATACAGAGTTTTAAGATCAAGAGGAATGATTACTGTTTACTGTGTGGAATGAAGCCCAGCGGTGTCCATATATCTGCACTGTGAGTGGAGATATAAAATTTTGTATCAGCTGCTTTTGATGGAAAACGCGACTCGTCAACTGTACTTGCGGTCACAATATCAGCGTTCAGCCACTAGTGAGGCCATTATAGTGAGGCGACATCGTGACAAGCGGGCTCCATATATTCATCTTCCATCGATTATGGTCTGCGAATTTTGGGCTTACACGAGGAAGGCACAGCAAATGGATCCTAGGTTTCCAGAAATATTGGTCTCGACTAGGGCCAAATTAACGAGTTTAGATGTGGAGTAAGAGAAGTAGAGAGAGAGCGAGAGAAAGAATCAACGATTACAGGATGATAGAGAAGCTGGAAGAGAGAGAAGAGAGAGAGAACGGAAACAAGGGAGAGCAGAAATTGAATGAAAAGAACTGACACAGAGAGAAAAGCAAAGGGTACGGAAAGAGAGAGAGAGAGAGAGATGATAGAATGGAAGACAAGAATCATGATACTAGCGGATGTTCAGGAGAGAATCACGCGGCAATATGAATGTGACCTGAGCCCAAACGGATGCGAGCTTGGCCGTGGGCATGAAGCTTGCCATGCTTGTCCTCTTGAGGGACCATTCCTCTTCCATTCAATTAGCGTTTTTGCCATCATCCTCCGTTCCACAAGCGGCCTTCATTTTCTCTTCGGTCTACCCAAACTTTCGATCGACTTTCAAATCAGGCCACTTCTTATGATCGCGCGCGAATCGAGGAATCGAGCGAATTGCGAGCCTCGTCAACGCACATACACACACACACTACACGTATACCAATCTATCGCCAAGTAACGGTTCTTTCTCGCTCCTTTTGATTTAATGTTTTGCGTCGTTCTCGATTCACTCCAGCTCCTATTGTATTCTATCCAGAATATTAGATACAGCTTTTCGGATTCTAGATTCTTTTCAACTTTTTTGCTCTCTCTCTCTCTTCCCAACTAATATATTTATATGTGGCCCGCTTAGAGAACAACAATTTAAATTTCTCAGACTTTTTGGAACGTTATGATAAAATACATACATATATATAGCTTGTGTGCATCAATGTTATGGCCATTTCAGAAGATGTATGATGGAAGAGAGAGAGAGAGAGAGAGAGAGAGAGAGAGAGAGAGAGAGAGAGAGAGAGAGAGAAAGATGATAGGAAAAGCAAGAAAGAGAGGAAAATGCGAAAGCGAAAGGACGAAAATCGGTGTTTCGTGAAAATTTAAGTCAAAAACTTGACGGCAATAGGAACCAACATTTTGAAAGGTTGTGTGTGTGAAACAGGGCATGGCTGCGGCCACTTTGATGAGTCGTGATTCTGGCCGCAATCATCATCTTCTTGATCATCCTCTTCCCTCTCTCTCCCACATCCTTCTTCTTCTTCTTCTGCTTCCTCCTCCTCTCCTTCTTCTTCTTCTTCTTCTTATTCTCCAGCTTTTGCCGCTTTTTTCTGATCACTTTGAATCATCATCCAGCTGATCAGACGCGCTCAGATCAGTACAGCCTTTGGCGTACCCTTAAATCGGCGGCCACACTAAAAAAATCGATGTGATTACTCCCGAAGTGCGTGCTTACATCTCATCTTGAAATCTATTCAATACACGATTAGGGTAACTAACCTATGAATTAAGGTCCCAACAATAGAGCAGCGTTATAGTTGTGCATGCTATCCTTAGCCAGTGATCGACTGGCCATCGAATGGCCACGGCCAAGTCGATACACATAAGGTTAAGGTGAGTTGAATTTGAATGTTGTTGCAAATTTTGTGAATATAATTACTTATAGTAGTTGCAAAGTGTTGTTCACATTAAATTGCTACTACATTCTCTCTCTCTCTTTTCTCAAAAGGTTTCACTTGTGATGGCCTCTCTCTCTCTCTCTCTCTCTCTCTCTCTCTCTCTCTCTCTCTCTCTCTCTATCGTTACGGCCACCATCACGACATGGGAATCACAATTTTGCTCTCTCTCAATTGTGATTGACTTGGTTGATTGTAAACTACTTTCTACTCTACCAAATCGTACCTGATCTCGCTACCTTGAATATTAAGGTTTTTTTCACTTGAACTATTCACATACATTCGTAAACATTGTATACTTTCCTCTTCTTGTATATTGCAAACTTCTTTATTTTGTTTCTCTCTCTCTCGCTCTCTCAGGCCACTTTCACGGACTTTTCTCCGTTTTGTGTGTGTATACTCTGGACCCTGCTCGTCGATTGAGAGCGAGAAAGAGATGGATGACCATTTTGGTTCCAAACGTGGCGCACTTTCTAGAGAGAGAGAAAGAGAGAGAGAGAGAGAGAGAGAGAGAGAGAGAGAGAGAGAGAGAGAGAGAGCAAAAAGGGTCTCCGTAAATGTTCTACAATCTTGATTCTCTCACTAGACTCTCACACTTTCAACGGACACACACATACAAGCGAGAGCACAAAGATTATCAACTGATTTGGAATCCTTCCATCTTTCTCTGTATGGTCAGTTTTCTCTTTTCTTTTCTCTCTCTCTCTCTCTCTCTCTCTCTCTCTCTCTCTCTCTCTCTCTCTCTCTCTCTCTCTTTCTCCCTATACCAATCGTTTATTATCTTGACACTAATCAAAAGTGACATGACACATTAACCTTTGACCGGCCCCTCTGTTCCAACTCATTGGCACCACAATACTATCACTTTCTACACAATCAGGCCGTATTCTATCCCATCTTGTATGGATCTGAGTGTGTGTATGTGTGTATTTCAGTAGCTGAAAGAAATTCCTCCATGAATATCGGTCAGCTTGCGTGTTTGATTGTAGTACACTTTGAATACTTTTACCAATACTACTAGTCATCATTAAGTCAAACTTTGATTGCTGCTTGAATGACCATCTCAATAGCTTATTTGACCGATTCTCTCTCTCTCTCTCTCTCTCTCTCTCTCTCTCTCTCTCTCTCAACTGAATTGAAACTTTTTCACAATTGTAAGCCAAACCATCCTATCAAAGTCATCATCAGATCAGTTTCAGTCGACCAGTTGACCTCAGCTCAATACTGTGGCCAATCAGCGTCCCAAGCGAATTACGCATCACACTACACATTAGGGCCATGCATACATATATTCATGTATATAGATTAGCCCATTGGATATGGTCCTAAGAGAGACTGAAATTGGATAAGCTTCCGTTTTACGTGTGAACATGAGCCACGAAATGGTTGTTGATGATGAAAAATCTTTTAGCGAAAGAAGAATCGTTTTTCATTAGAGGCGCGAATCAGTGGCCTGAGAGATAGAAGATGGAAGAAAACAAGAGCTACTACGATATGATGTATGATCCGTGTGTATGTATAGCGATTATACAGTATACAGTAGTGGTGAACATCACACACAATCGAGTTGCCCTGAGGGTATGTTTACCTATGATTTCTTAATGATTGTATTCTTATCTGGATTCTTGACTACTTTTCAAGTAATTTTGGTAAGCTAATCAATACACAAGAATGAATAGGAGAGAGGGAAAAGTTTTTTATCAACTCTAACTCTTTTTTTGGGGCAAAACAGATAGGAATAAAAGAAAATCGTTTTGGGCTCATAATGATCATTTTTTTGATTGTTTCACTGCTTCAGGGCAAGTTCATTGAGAATAATGGCCATTGTCAGGTGTAAAACAAGAGAATTTACTCAAAATCCTCCTTTAAAATGAAATTGTTATAAATAAAGTTTTTAAGTGTATTCCAGCAGCAGCAGCAAAAAAATCCAGACAAGAATTGATTAAGAAGAAAAATAATTGCTGGAACGAGAAAAGCCTTTCCTCATCTAAATGGAAATTTAGTTGGACAAAAAAAAAGGTGTCCAAATTTTGTGCCCAATTTGTCGCCAAATTTTACAGATATCCACAAGATTCAATGTGCTTCGTTTTCCATTCATACACATATATATGTATGATCCTAAATTCGTTCACTTCATTCTCCTCTATTGTTCGTAATTAAGAAGGACCTTCTCACAATAACTGGAGCTGAGAGAGAGAGAGAGAGAGAGAAGACTGAACTTTCGGTGTATGAATGGACCAACATTAACCTGAGGACACATTTTGGAAGCCCAAAATTGTTTCCACTCTTATTAAAGAGAAAAAGGAAAGAGAAAGAAAGAGAGAGAGAGAGAGAGAGAGAGAGAGAGAGAGAGAGAGAGAGAGAGAGAGAGAGAGAGAGAGAGAGAGAGAGGACCTCTAGAGGTCTCCATACCAAAGGGACTTGGGAAAAATTCCATTCATGAAAAGAGAAACAGAAAGTGGTTCACCAAACAGTGTATGGACCACAAGAGAAAGAAATAGGAAAGCTAAGAAGATAATTGAAGAGAGAAAAGATCTTCCATCTTTTACTCTCTCTCTCTCTTCTCCTCCCTTCCTCTCTTTTGCAGCCTAATCAGCCAGAAGTTTGAACATGAGGAAGAGAAACGTAAAGGACCAGGTTGAGTAGTACCTTCAAATGGTTGACCATTGTCAAAAATTTCAGACCTCTGGTCAGCACACACACACACACACATTCAGCTATGGATCTTGGCCTGTCCTCTTTCTTTCTTCTCCTTCTGATCCTTTGGCAGGCCACCGACGAGGCCACGCTCATGACGAGCAAAGAGAGAGAGAGAGAGAGAGAGAGAGAGAGAGAGAGAGAGAGAGAGAGAGAGAAAGAGAAACGATCTTTGATCTTCCCTCTCACAGTACGACCTTTCAGACCCAATCTGTTATACTTGAATCACTGAGCGTATCATTCTGGTCAAGTTCAATAATCTGGATCTACTATGATGTTGAGAGAGAGAGGGTTTAGTGTACATATACACACTTTCAAGTATGAATGGAAGCTAAAATATCATATAAAAATCGTATAAAAGCTGTTTGAATGGCTTTTATGATGCAACATTATTTGAGATCATCATTTCCGTTCAACACAAAGGAATACACTGGATATTGTCACTTGTACATACCATTAATTGGAGTCAATCATATAGTTTTCTCAATTAAGACTGTAAATGCATGTTTCAGAGGAATACTCACATGTATTCTCTTTCTCACACTTCCTGTTGATGACTAAGAATTTTTTATCACCATCATTTGGTAATGAAATATTTGATAAAATTACGGAAGTTCCACGGTCAAAGTGGAAAATACAATTCAATTTCAAAATATTTTAGACCATGAAGTGTACCCAAATTTTATCGGCCAAAGACTTTTGAGGTCGGCTTGGTCCGAATTTGGGAAATCTTCTTTCTGAAAGTTGATACCAGAATCAAACAATATGTAAATGTTCAGAAGGATGCACATCATTCAAAATCAATGTAATGAAACAGATTCGTTGTTCTTCTAGATCATCCATCGTGACCGTAAAAAGAGTTTCAAAGTACAAAAAGTAATGTATGATCACATCAATTCATTGACATCAAATGACACAAGACTATGGCTCAGATGTGTGTATGTGTGTGTGTATGTCCCGAACGATTACGAACAATCAGAAAAAGAACCGTTAAAAATCAGTTCAAAAAATGTTGAAGTCTCAACCTTTATTCGTCCATGATCAGTCATTTAAATCAAACTCAACCCTCTCATCTCGATGTCACATCTTCCCAGTATCACAATTTTTTGCTGGAGAAAAAAATTATTATATCAAAAAAACTGTTATCCAAATTAGCTCTCTTTTCCGAGTCTATTAGATATATATGTAATCAAGATTTATCGAAAAAAACGGAATTGCCTTTGTGATTGTGTAAGCCTATTTATTAATCGAAATGATTATCCTATTTCTCAAATGTTACAACATTAAAGCCTTGTACTAGTGCTTATGTTGTTGGTGTTGTTGTTGGCGAAAAAAATATTTTCAATTTATTTCCATCAATTCATCGATTCATCAATTCAATTGGTCAAGTTTAGGGTAAGTAAAATTGGGGAAAAAAGAAAGTTTGACCCTCATATAGATTGATGTGACCATCATCATCGTACTGATCATCATTTCCAATTTCAAGTGCCAATGGCCTTCTTTTTTGACGAAACGGGTATTAACGATACTATTCATTTGAGCGTTTTCATTTCATAATGAGTAAATTTTTGGCCAATTCAGGATGTGAATTAACAAGTGATAAAACTCGATATAATGTTGAAAAACTCATGTATCAAAAAGAGAGAAGATTGGAAGAAGAGAGAGAGTATTGGAAAGTTTCATCCACGAGAGAGCAAAATTCTTTCCCAGGTTGAGGAAATGAAATTGATAATATAGCCCTAAATTCAAGGATAGAGTAACAAGCAATGATAGACTTAATATCAAAAGAATTTGATTCCGGATGTTGGGTGAGAATAAGAGCGATACGATAAGAAGAAATCAAAGTTTCATGATCGTTTAAGTTATCATCTTGTGATTCTTTCTCCATCTTCTAGAAGAGAATACCTATTCTCTCATCATTTTTCCACATCATTGCATGTCTTTCTCTCTCTTGGTTTGGCCTTTCGTGCACACATTCACTTGAAGCCTATTGAGAGAGAGGCCTTTTTTTGTAGTAGTAATTTCAAGAGAGAGAGAGAGAGAGAGAGAGAGAGAGATAAACTATTATGTAATCAAAAATTAACTTTGATGATCATGATTGGCCAATCAAACGGCTGGATAGACAGATATGTTTTTTCGAATGCAAGTGAAAGTCAATTCCGGGTTGATTTTGGTTACAAAACAGAGCAAAAAAATGAACGATTCAACAAAATGATCAGAAGAAAAGGAAAAAAATCAAATTGCCGACCATTCTTGACATGGCCTCAGTGCCTAAGTTATCGTTGAGAGATGGAGAAAGCTAATCGAAACTTAGATACAGAACTGAATGTTGGCAGATCCCTGTTCTCGTGTTCACACACAAAATAGCTTTTTCTCCCCCTCTTCTACATATTCTTCATTCACCATGTTGCTGTAGCCATGCCATGAATGAATGCTCAAATCCAAGTCACGCTTATGAATGATCACACTCACACACACAAATTTTGGTTAACCAAAAACTTAATGATGATGAAAGCTAGACATGAGCCAATTTCAAATCATTTTGTCAAAAAATTATCAAGACTAATTTAAGTTGAAAAATCGTCTCTCTTTCTCTTTCTTTCTCTTCAAAAAGAGAAAAAGAAGATGATTCTGTGTGAGCCACTCGATCAACCAGGCAAAGATCTTCTATTCTTTCAGCTTGATTTGAGTTTCTCTGTTTTTGAAGCAGAGAGATAGAGCGAAGAGGAAAACTCTTCTCCATCTGCAAAGAGAAGATGTACTTGTGGCTAGAAACGCCACATGACAAGTGATGCTGGAAAGCTCATGTTGATGAGCTTTATTATGAATAGCTTATACACACATATTTCTGTATGTCTATGCCCTGAGGCTAGATTGTCAATGACCATAGTCACATCATCAACCAAATCATCTTCATGCTCATGAAATAACATGATAGACAATTATCTCTCCTCTCTGATACAATATCAAATCGTTTGGGGCAAACTTTATGGATATTTAAATCTGATCTCTCTCTCTCTCTCTCTCTCTCTCTCTCTCTCTCTCTCTCTTTATTTCTCTCTCTTTCTGGTCCCTTGATACACTCACTTACTCAGATTTTCTATTCCCTATCAGAATAACTTTTGGATAGAAGAGAGAAAGTAGAGTTCCATTGAAAAACTTTCTGCTAGAAGGTTTCTTCAAGATAGAGAGAGAAAAAGAAGCTGAGTCAACAGCAATTTTGCAAAAAGAACTTGACTAGATTGCTTCATCCAAGGCATCAATTCGATTCGGAAGCCGTAAAAAGTGTCCACAAGAGAGAAAGAAAATAGTGTGGCAATCAAATATTGTCCCTTGAATGGCCTCATCTTGTTGGATAATTTCCTCTACAATCGGAATGCAGCCAATGATAATGGGTCAAACTATTTTATGGCTAATAGTGTCCATCACGATCCACATGCTTTCCAGTGTAAATACACTGGCCAATGGACAAGTGATCTCATTTGGTATGCGAAAATTGGCCTATTCAACCAATCAATTCGGTCTCGATCTACTTCGTGCTATGGACAAATCGGAGCCTTCCATTGGCTTCTGTCCTATTTGTATATCATCTTCACTGGTAATGATGCTGATGGGATCACAGGGCAATGGTGCATCATCTTTAAGACATGCACTATATTTATGGGGTATGCAAACAAGTGAAATTAATTTAGCATTTCATGATATGATGACCCATTTGGGTGTCAATATGCCCGCTGCGGTAGTGTTACGCAGTGTATCAAGTATGTCTTCCAACATTCCATTACCAGTAGCATCTTCTTCATCACCTCAATCATCCTCTCATCACCAATATCACCAGCATCAGTCTTCTTCTTCCAATTATTATTATGATGATCTACTTGCCATCGCTGGCAATCAATATCGAGCTTCTGGATCATCACCCAATAGTATTACATCATCACTACCATCATCAGCGACAATGTCTCTTACCGATACGGAAGCAGCATCAGGCAATGATATAGCTTTTCTTAGCCATGTGTATGTTCAACGTGATTTTGGTATCAATTACAATTATCATATGCTACTACAACGTTTCTACAAGACAGCCATTCATCCGGTTGATTTTATTGACAATTCTGATGAAACTCGACATCATATCAATGCGATGATTGAGAAAGAAACTCGAGGCAAAATTCCCGCCATTCTACCAGAACGATTAGCACCCACAACACAATTATTATTGATCAGTGCACTTTATTTCAAAGCATCACTTGATTTAAATATAACATCATACAATAGACGACGAGAAACAAGAGCATTTCCACATCTCGGAGGATTTGCTCATCCTCTGCATACCTTACCACCACCAATAGCCTACACTCCACCGCCACCATCATCAATGTCTTCATCCACATCCGCATCAACTCTCCAGCCTCCCAATACATCAAATCGGCCAACACTATTGTCCCAAGTGTATAAACAGCCGATATCAATGTTCACTAGCAATGGACAGCAACAGCAACAGCAACAATCTAATCCTTCCAATATTGGAGGAGGTGGACACATGCCACCACCTCCACCGATGATGATGGGTGATGGTTTTAGTACCGATATTTTTGGAAATGATCATGTAATTTTGGAAGCAAAAAATGCTCGAATACGCTATGGTATCAACAGGTATCTCAATTGTACCGCAATCGAGATGCCTTTCAAAGGTGGCCTCATAACCATGATCGCAATCATGCCCAACGATCCACATGGACTGGACACGGTACTGACCAAGCTAAGTGCCCAGGTTCTCAGTGATGTGGTCAATTCACTTGCTGTCAAGCGGGTTAATGTGAAGGTAAGAGAAGCATGATACATATATATACAGACGGATGGATGCTGGCAAAAGATGATGGAGAAGAATGTTCCTCAGAAGAAGAGGAGAAAAGAGAAGAGAAGAGAGCGAAAGAAAAAAATTGGGAGGAATGTTTGAGGCATAAGAGTGGGAATAAAGATGGGAAGAAGAAATAAAATGATCATGATAAGAGCAAGAGAAAAGGCGATTCCGTATCATTTCAGTGTGTATATATGTGTGTGTATGGGCAGAGAATATACTGTGAATGGGAGGAGAAGAGAGCGAAAAGAGGAGGAGAAAGGGTGGGATGAATGGAGTTGTGTTTGATGATTACGATTCGTTATTATGCCTTGTTGCCGAAGGAAGAGAGAGATGGAAAAATCCATCTATTTTTGTTGATACTTATTTTTTTCGAAGGTTTCAAAAAATTTGCAGATTCTTTGATCAGCTTAACCCAAGGATGATTCTGTTAACCGAGAGAGAGAGAAAAAAATTTAACATCCAACAGAAGTAGATTGACATTCATGAGTGTGTCTGTGTGTGTGTGTAAGATGATGAACATTGATCGAACAATCAAATGTATATCCTTTCCCAATTGATGATGATAAAAAAGAAGTGAGAGAAGCGAATAAATAAAGTAATGATGATTGATTTATCATTTAGAATTAGCGTTTATTTTGCTTTTACGTTCAAATAACTTGGTGATAAAAATTTTTGCATTCTGCGAAACACACAAATCAAATTGATATGTATTTAAAAGTCCAAGAGAGAGAGAGAGAGAGAGAGAGAGAGAGAGAGAGAGAGAGAGAGAGAGG
>QZCP01000577.1:0-12554 GCA_003956705.1 Brevipalpus yothersi | reverse complement strand
TGTGAGGCGAAGGCTAATTGATACAAGAATAAAGGGATGCCAAAGGGACTTAGAAATATGAGATCTATCGAATGTGCATGGTTAAGAATGAAATGCAACTTGAATAGACGAAGAGAGAGAGAGAGACTGGCACGTGTGTGGGAGTTGATCGCATCTCAGTATATGATGCTCTTGCAGGCAGAAGAAAGAGGAGGAGATGTTGATGAGGATGCAGAGGAGGAAAATAGAGAAGGAGGAGGAAGAGGATGGAAAAAAAGACCTTCATACAGTATAAATGTGTGTAGACATACTCACACTATGGTGAACACAGTCAGCAGTACGTGCTCAATGAACATAAGAATAAGAAATCAATCTCATTCACCTTTAACTCTACTTTTCTCTACTAGACTTGCGTCCTACACACACTCACACTCAGGAATCACTCAATTCATCATCATGGACTTGAATTCTGTGCGATTGCTTCCTCCTTCATGATAACTTGATACAGTGTCGGAAAACGAAAGAAAAATTTTCTCGCAAGACAGATACTTTGTGCGATTGTGAAAAATAAAGAGGAGAAGCTGATCGAAAAGAGGAAGATACTGTAAGGATGTTCCGGAAAAGATGCTGGAAAAAGAGAGGTCAAGAGGATTAAGTATAAGAGGCTTCGATACATATCATTTTTGGTCTTTTATACATCAAAAAGGAGCAGAACTTACAATCTCAAAATTCTTGCTCGACTCACCTTTCTCTCTCTCTCTCTCTCTCTCTCTCTCTCTCTTGGTCACAATCTTTTGCAGAATAGATCGATACTCCAGATCAATGAGCATCCTATGCAGTTGGCATCAGTATTTGGTGTCTTGTGTATGATGTGCCTTTTTCGCATCTCAAGAAATATAGACTCTATATTTTCCATATCTTGAACTTTTACTCTCTCCTTTTCTGATAATCTCTCTTTACTTTCTAGCTGACTTTTGCACTCTGTATTCTAATCAGATCATTCTCTCATATATTCTGATGTATCTTATTTCAACCTTACCTGTCCTCCTCAACAGTCTCAAGGCTGTCCTCCCACTTCACATCACCTCTATCTCTCTTGCTTTCTTTCTTTCTCTTTCCATCTTTGTATACCTGTTCAAAGGATACATTCTACCTAACATGTGTCTCTTTGTCAACTCAATCTTTGTACCTTTCCTTACATGCAAAAAGGAAAGGAAGCTCAGTAGGACACATGTATCAAAAAAGGAATACATTTGTATTCCTTTTTTCTTATTCTATGCATCATTCTTTCCACATCCTTTTCATCTGACTTTCTCTCTCTCTCTCCTGATCTTCCACTATAACTCTCGTAACATAGATTCTCGATAGTGATGCAGCTTTTTCCGATGATCCAGATGAAAAGGAATGAAGACAGGATTGAGAGCTGTGTGTAGAGATGGCCATTGAACAATGATGCTCTCTTGATCCTCGACACGTGACTTACAGCAGTATACCGAAAATCTTGCTGGGTGAACATCATGTTCATGTCCAAATCATTTGTCTCCACATCAATTGGGTGGTATAAAAGAGAGACAGAGAGAGTATGGAGAGGAAAGCTTCAAGAATCTGTTCGATATATCTGTTTCTTTTTCTCAATAGTAAGGATGAATGGTTCCATCTTTTTTCCCCCTCAGTATTATCGAAAAGCTTCAAGATGTGGAAGTAAATTCGACATAATACAAGCCACTTAGGTGCATATACACGTTGAATATAGATCAGAGAGTAAGAGAGAATCTTTCATAGTTAAAGATGGGAATATTTGGAGAGAGAGAGGCTGAATTCTGAGAAGGAATGAGCAAAAAAATTAGGATAAGAGATGTAAAGAGGAGGAAAATTGATTTAAGTTCCTGATTGATCCTTAATCTTTTCCAGCAGTATCATTCTTTACTGTAAATTTTCTCTTTTTCTCCTCCCTCAGAATGCTTCTTCTTCTTTTTCAAACTTAATTCTGATTCTTAGTAGAAGATAAAAGAGTGCCAAATCGATACTCATCAAATGATATACACACACACGCACAGAAACACACAAGTTGGGAAGTGATTCCATGAAGAGGTCTTCTAAGAAAAAGATGAAACAAGTTGATCAAAAAAAAATGTCAATTGAAGATAAAGAATTATCAATGGAATGCACTTCACTCATGAGAATTTGATTTGTATCGACAAGAAACTTCAAGATCGAACACAAGAGTGAAAGTGAATCACCAACAAACGATAAGGAATGATGGATAATCTGTCAGTATGGTTACGAAGGTAAAAGTTTCAAAAAAGAGAGAAAAAGAGAGAAAGACCTCTTCTTCCTTCAAGCAATAGTGATAGTTGTAGTAGTATTTTCCAGTCCATTAGCACGTAATAAAGCATGGTGAATCAAGAAAATGTTGTGTGTGTGTTGATTAAATCTTCCCACTCCATCTCTCAACTGATTCGGAGAGAACTCTTGGATGAGGAGATATATTCATGGAAGAGAAAGAGAGAAAATCAAAAGTTCCAGCTTGATGGGAAAACCGTCTATCTTATTGACAAACGTTTAGCCTCTCTCTCTCTCTCTCTCTCTCTCTCTCTCTCTCTCTCTCTCTCTCTCTCTCTCTCTCTCTCTCTCTCTCTCGCCGACATAAAATGATCCACTGCTAGGACACATCAGATATGATGTGAATCTAAAATTCCAGATCAAATCGATCGCTCAATCTTTCCAAGCTCACCAGGACATGAAACACGATGCGATTGTATATACCTAGCCAAGGTGATCTCCAATGGTGGCTTGTAAGAGAAAGAGAGAGAGAGAGAGAGAGAGAGAGAGAGAGAGAGAGAGAGAGAGAGAGAGAGAGAGAGAGAGAGAGTCAAAATGCTGTCATCTTGCATCCTTCCCTGGATCTATCGATGAAATGAGATACCATGAGGCGTAATAGTGGAGATGAAGAGAGAGAAAAAAGTCATGAAGTATTTCCTAACTGATTGGGAAATCAGTTTCCTTAGCATACTGTTCCAAGTCCACATCTGTAAATTTTTATCGATTTTTAACTTCAAATGCATACACTTGACTGGCCATCTAGACAAGCCAAGAGATTAAGAAAGGAAGAGAGCATACTTATCTAGAATTTCTTCTTCTACCAATGAACAATCTTTGATACAACATTGCCTCCAAGCACCGATCTTTCATGACCGTGTATGTGTGCTTCTTTAGCCTGAGTCAGTTGAAATGGTTCCGATTCATGGGGCCAACTTGAACAATCCTTTGACCCTCTTTCTCTCTCTTTCTCTTACTTTACTTGGTAGCAATTGACTTGTTGTTGCTCAAAAGCGGTGATAAAACTCATGTGTGTATGCAGCTTTTCACTTCTCTGTAAATGACCAGTAGAACTTTGGAACATTTCGGTTTAAATTACAATTTTCGAAACCAAGTGCTTCTGTTCGCGCGCTCGGATCTTTTCAATCAGCATCTCATTACTCTCTCTCTCTCTCTCTCTCTCTCTCTCTCTCTCTCTCTCTCTCTCTCTCTCTCTCTCTCTCTCTCTCTCTCTCTAGGAGCTCAGCTGCTCTCATGATAAGTTGGAGAGAGAGAGAGAGAGAGAGAGCAGCATCCAATGATGATCTGTTTGCTTTCCACTTATCCGCCAAAAATGGGATGACTTTTGACCCCATCTCACCACTTGGTCAACATTTGAGGCCTTGTTGCGATTTTCGGCATCAACAAGCCATCAAATTTTTTTCAGGAATCACTTCTCTCTACTCTCTTTCTTTTGCTCCTGAAACTTTACTCAGATGAGGATGATTTTCTTAAGTTACACAAGTTCTTCACCAATTTACATTGGTACCGAGAAAGCATCATCGTATGCAAATGATTTTCATGTAGAGCTGAAAAAGTTTACGATTCCATAAGAACAGCCTTACACAGTCCTAACAAGTGGCCATTCCCAACTGACCAGGTCAATTTGAAAGAAAAGCCTCCATTTTCCACTCTATCTTTGAACTCGTTATCATAATTTATCACCGTTCCATTGAATTTTCTCCGAAAAGAAGGAGTGTGCAAAATCTATCGGTTTTTCGAGGCTCATTCCTAGTGACAATTGAGAGAGAGAGAGAGAGAGAGAGAGAGAGAGAGAGAGAGAGAGAGAGAGAAAATCAAAATGCAGATGAGCTCACAAGTTTGAGATGTGAATGCGGCCAATGTAGATATATCATCAATCATTTGATGAGCGCCTTTTGCTTTCTCTTCATCAATTTTCGCTTGCTCGGCCTTCTCTTTTGGCCCTCCATCATATACGTACGTACGTGTGTAAGTACAGTGTGTGGTTTGGGCTTGGAAAATTGTTCCTCTTCTCTCTCTCCTCAGAATACATCATGCTACATCTGATCTGTAGTTGGGAAAGATAGACAGAGAGACTAGATGATGGCATATTCCGATAGTGTTGTCAGATTGGGTGATGAGTTTGATGCAAGCTAGAGAAGACGTGAGCGAGCATTGATTTTGCTGAGATTCTTAAAAATAAAAGAGAGAAATAGAAAGAGTGAATCAATGAGAAAGTACAGTTATCTCTCTCTCTCTTCCTTGTCTTTACAACACGCATGAAATGTCCCAAAAATCAGTTAGGTTGGGAACTTTAAAAATATCACTCAGAATAGAGATGTGTTCATGAGCGTGTGAGAAGTCGAATGACAATGAGAGAAAAGAGAATAGAAGAGAAAAGTTGAGAGCATCTTCATCACACACAATCGCTTTTCTTTTATGTCATTCACAATCATTAGCTGAAAAATTGTCGAAACACGTTTCAAAGTGAAAATCACGTTCGGTGTATTCTGATTCGTTGAAAGTGATCATCTCTTCTTCTTCTCCTCTCTCTCTCCCTCATACATCCTCATCCGCATCTCCATCTTCATTCATCCTATACAGCATCTTTCCCTCTCGCTCCCATATACAGCAGCATCTCTCATGGTTCCCATTTGAACCACCCATCGAGTCGACACAATTCACCCACTTTGATCACATATAGTCTGTCGCCTTCCACTGTCGCATGTGAGTACATAGCTTGAAGCAAATTTTGAACAATTCAAATTGTTCCTACATACAGAAAGCTATCCACTCGCGTGCATCAACTGAACTTACCACGAAAACCGTGAGAATGAACTGTATTCTGTATTGATGAACATGAAAAGTGTATGAATATTCATGTCGAAAAAAGTTGGTAAAATTCTCTTCTCTTTCTCTTCCCCGTAGACAGTGAAGAATTTTCACTGTATCTTTGACAAGATATCATTGGTAAATGTTGAGATTCCTCTCTTTCTCGAGTGGTGAGAGAAAATATTTTCGTCCTATTCCAAGCATTTCCGTTGCACACACACACACACACTTCTTGATGCTGGAATGCTATGTCTACTATGTCTATTGCGTGGTGTATGTGTGTGCACGAAAAGATGGGGAGGACAAGGAGGAGGATGAGGATGAAGAGATATCCGTGAAAATTGTATCAAGTTCATTTGCCTCTATGCAAACGAGGTATTTGCTAGTTGGTATCTTCTTGGTAAACTTATTGCAAGAATTGGGCTTGGAGAGAGAGAGAGAGAGAGAGAGAGAGAGAGAGAGAGAGAGAGAATAAAAAGACAGCTCTGATGAGTCTTGTAAAGTTTGACAGAGATGAATTATCATTGTTACTCTTGATGGCAAACCTCTCTCTTTTTCTCTCTCTTCATCTCATTCTTTTTGGCTGTGTATTGAGAATTCAAGAACTGGAGCAACATTTAAGGGTGCTATTTGTGAGTAGGAGTCCAATTGTATAGGTGAGACCATGATTATTGATGTGGTGGATGCAAACCAGTGATGACCTCTCACCCAAGTTGGGCGATGAAGAAGCTATTTTTGGGGAAACAATCTGATGGAAAAGAAGGGTGTAGAGGATGAGATAGAGAGCGATTCATTTCAGGATCCATGTTGATGTCTAAGCTGAGAAGTATTTTCTCTGCTTTGCAAATGCTTGGGTCACTCGTCTGCATTTGGTCAGTATACAAGTATTGGTTAGTATGCAAGACAAGAATCCAAAGAATGTCATCAACTCACTCATCAAGTCACCTCATCTTTCGGATGGATGAGTCTAGAGACTGTTCAGATGAGCCATCTCAAATTTTTGGGTGGTCTTGAAGGAAAAAGAGAAAGAGAAAGAGAGAGAGAGAGAGGGGGGAAGAAAGATGGAATTTCAGATGATCTTAGAAGGTGAAAAAATAGGCCAAAAAAATGTGATCAAAAATGCGTGAATAATATTATCCACAAAATCGAGTTGACAAAAATAATAGTCCATTGAGTTGGCTCCACAAATGTCAAACAACTTTTGACCACCAAAACGGATCCATCCTATTTTACAGCATATATTCTAAAAGGACCACAGGAAACGGATCCATGCATGGACTATGAAGACCCATTCAAGTGCCGTATATATCTGTTATCAGACTAAAAGAGGCCATTCCGTTGATCTTATCTTGCCCAACTCTTTTCCACTCAATCACTTAGCATTTTCTCTCTCTCTCTCTCTCTCTCTCTCTCTCTCTCTCTCTCTCTCTCTCTCTCTCTCTCTCTCTCTCTCTCTCTCTTGTGTGTGTGGAGTCCAAAGCTGTTGACCATAGAGATAGGAACAAAGATCATTGGACTGTTCACTCTTGGAATGGACATGAACAAACACTCCTAATGACCGCTATTTACATCCTCATATACAACTTTATCATAGACCTTGGAAGAGAGAGAGAGAGAGAGAGACAGAATGGGTTCCAACTCATACGGCATATTATCTTATGAACAATCATGGTAACTTGACTATTTACATGAAAAATCGCTACAAAATCGATAGGTCTCAATATTCCCAATTATTCCCAATGGTTGCAACACATATTTTCTTAAAGGTTCATATAGGTGGCTAACAGACAAGAGGGACATCAAGATATGTACATGGATGAACAAGATATGATATGATATTTATTGACAGAACTTTTTTCTTTGAAAAGAACATAAGGGAGCTATCCATCTTCTTGGAGTACATTCCTCAAGATTTATTCTGAGAAGAGAAAGAGAGGAAAAAAAGGATTCTCTTTCCAGTCTATCCAAAATTTTATGAGCATAAAATAGATGCAGACAGGATCCTGATACGAGCTAGATAGACATGTCTAGCGATACAACTCAGAATACTCTACAACCAAGTGAAAGAGGAGTGGAAGCCTGATGAGCATGATGGCAGTGTATGACAAGTAAGCTGAAAGAAAAACGGTTCAAGGCAAGTGAAAAGAGAGAGAGAGAGAGAGAGAGAGAGAGAGAGAGAGAGAGAGAGAGAGAGAGAGAGAGAAGATGATTCAGAGGAACCATTTTAGTGTCAACAGAAAGTGATCTGTAATCAGTATACTTGATGCCATACCGAAAAGTGGATCCTCTCTATCTCTCTACTTGGACTGGTCAACGTTGAGACATTTGTGCTTACCAATGATGCGTAGCCTATGGGCGACACTGGGTCCAGTCTGAGAAGGGAAAAATATCATGTCCGGAAGAAAGAGAGAGAGAGAGAGAGAGAGAGAGAAGAATCTCTTTAGTCTATGTCTTGTCCTCGTTTGCATAAAGATGTTGGAGCATCTTCTTGTTTCATCTTCATCTTTAACTTATGAGATGCTGGATGGAGAGAAGAAAGATGGAGAGAAAGAGAGACAAAATCACTGGTTTCTTCCTCTTCACCATCTTTTGGGTGCTTTTGCAAAAATTTTCACTCACTTGCATACTCTTGGGGGAAGTATTGTCTGGTACTCATCATCATATTTCTCATCATTATACTCAATCTTGTGGTGAATTTAGCTTTCCGCCTTAACGTTCATGTTTAAGCAAATTGGCTTTACCCAGTGAGTTGAATGACTTTCGTCTTGGTTTTTGCAGCCCATTTTTACACCCACTGCTGAATGGCCTGTAATCTCTATATGAATAGTAAGATTAACGAGAAGAGAGAAAAAAAATTTCCAACATGATCTCTCTTTCTTTTTCTCTTTCTCTTTTTCTTTCTAGAATGAGTTTCAGTTGTACACATGTCTATGTATTTTTCACTCTCTCTCTCTCTCTTTCCCACTTTTCATGAATGAAAAAGTATTTTCCACATTCTTTCAGCTAACAGAGCATCAATAACAACAACATGGAAGCATTTGAGTAAGCGTGATGAATTGCAACTGGAAAATGAAAATGAATTACTTACACTTTTTCATCTTCCAATGAGGCTCCTTAATCATTCTCTCTCTCTCTCTCTCTCTGACTTGGAAATAAACTCAAAGAAACAATGATAACAGTGAGTTTCCATTCATATACTGAGTGAATGATAGAGAAAAGTTTCACCAATTTGATGGATCACAGTGAAAAAAGAAATAGGAATAGTTAAAAGTAATTGGTAGAGATGTAAAATATTCCCATGTAGTATGGAGGTGAGATCATTCCTTCTCCAAAGCAGTTACACACAATCTATAATGTCTGAGAGTGTGTGAGAGAAAATTCATTGACTTATTTCTCTCTCTCTTCCTCTCTCTGCCCGGAAGAAAACATTGGCCTAGTAGCCCCTTTTCATTTGAATTTTGTCAGTTGGGCATGAAAATTTTTGTGAATTCTCGGTATGAAAAATTCTTCCATCACCTTTACACTCTTAGCACGATTTTTGAGTGCAAAATATACACAGCAAAATATGAGAACCCTGAATTTTTTTTCTTCCTTCACTTGCACGCAAGGAATTTCGTGAAATTGTGAAAAACCACATTATTCATAAGTTTCTCCAGAAAACTTGATGTCTTGAATTCCTGTTCCAGATGCTTGATGAACTTTCTCTCTCTCTCTCTCTCTCTCTCTCTCTCTCTCTCTCTCTCTCTCTCTCTCTCTCTCTCTCTCTTAGAATCACATGAGCTTCCTTCTTTTAACATGCTGATGATGATATTCCTCTCTCACTTGACGGATGATTGTGGTGAATGTGGAATGTTCATCATCTTACATTCATGTCGTTAAGAATTTGAATCAGAACACAACATTCAAGAGTGGCTCAATTATACATCGTATACATAACGGCTATGAAACATTATTCGAGATTGTATTTGGCATCTCACTCTAACAGAAGATGAAGAGAAAAAAAATCTCTCTCTTCTCTTGTCATTCTGATTAGTTGCTCTTTTTAGGACCGTGAAAAGGTGCCTTTGATAGGGAAAAAGGTCTCATAAGTAGGATGGCTAGTTGATGGATTCCAACAGCGGACTCACAACAGTTATATGATAGAATGGAATTCTTTTGGACCATCAAAAAAGCATCTATCGTGCAGGGAGCTGGTATTAATCAAGTGACATTACTTGATTTGGATTGCATCCTGTTGTTACTGTTAAGATTGATTCTTACTACTTTATCAAAGTACCGAAGGATCAGTTGAATTTGGAAGGTTTTAGCAGTTTTTCTTGAAATTCTTCGTCAGAAGTTCTTGGCTTTGATTTGAGTATTGTTTTTTCATTTTTCGAGAAAATTTTTTCGTTTTCATTTGAGAGCAAAACAAACAAATCAAAAGTAGATTTAAGTAAAAACAATTTAAGGGTTGAATTTTCTCCCATCTCTATCTCTATCTTTCTTTCTCAAGATTTACCCTTATTTTTCTTTGGGAAATTCTTCTTGTGATTCTAAGCAAATGCTAGAGCAACAATAATCTTTCGATTGTTGTTGAAACATTAGGAGAAAAAAAAATTCTGAATAAATTGGGAATAATTTTTGTTTCAATCATTTGAATTCCAAAGCATATACTCTGATCTTTTTTTCAGTAGTTTTTTCAGTAGTTTCAGTATTTTTGCTTCTCTCTTTCTCTCTTTCTCCTATTGCTGAATGTACACAAGTGAAACTAAGTAGATTGAAGTGAAGCGAGAAGATGTTTTATTGTCCAAATTAACAAGCGTGTGTATCTCCATGAGCAGTGAAAAAAGAAGATAAAATGTATCTTTTTTTCTCTTTTTCCACTCTTCACTATTCCGTTCTGGGCTCTTTCTTCTATACTAGTAGCTTAAAATTTCACTTCGTTCTTTATCCTTGACAATTTCGTGGGGAAAGCGATAAAAAAATCAAAATCCAAGAGTACTTGCCATTTACCCATCAAAATCGAGAGAGAGAGAGAGAGAGAGAGAGAGAATTGAAACATTGTTTTAAGTTTTTGTGTTTTGATTCTCAAGCTGGTAGTAGGAACATGTGTGTATATATTTGAATAAAGATTACCTCATTTAATAGCCTGTGATAAAAATCTTATAATACTAAGAGAATGGAAGTGAGTGTAGAGAGAGAGAGAGAAAGAAGTCAGTGAAGAGAGAAGAAATCTTAAAAGCTTGAAAGATATAAAACTGTAAGTTTTTTCTTTTTTCGAGAAAATAGCATAAATATTCAAACCAGTGGATATAAATTGTTCTTTTTTTGGGAACTTTTCGTGCCATGTTCTCCTTTTGGCGCTGATAATTGTTAAAAACTTGACTCCAGATGATTTTATTCTTCCAAATTAAAACATCAACCACGGTGGAAAGGCTCTAAATACAATGTTTTATTCTGAAACATCCGACATGATCTGGTAAGAAAGAACGTCCCATGAAGAGACAGCTTTTCACCTTAAATTTAGTCCAGTTAAATTTCATGAATATAGTAATAAAAAGCCAAAAAAATTCTACTTTTCCTGGTATAAATCAGTTTTTTTCGACATTATCAGGTATTGTTTCATTCATAAATTTCCTATACATAGACATAGGAGACTGATCACTTTTGGCTTTTGCCCCCAACTTTTCAGAGGAATGCTGTACCGAAAATACAACCAGATCTAACGATAAATACCACAGACAGTAGGTCAGCTAAACACATGGTATACATTCAACACTGACAGACACTTTTTGACACACAGTCCTTGGGTCTATGAGGTTTGAGATCAGCTGTTTTGCGTAACAATTGTGTTCACTTTCACAGACACACACATACAGACAACACAATTGAAAGTAGCCAAAAATAACGATTGTTACTGTTACGCTTATTGAGTCATACAATTTCTAATCAATCTCATTCTGTCATGGTGTGGCCAAAGTGAAGGCCTATTCAGATGATGATGTAACGATTAATGTGAACAACATGGTATATTTAAAACATTTTCAACTCCACTGGACCTACAAATTGGACCATTTATATGCTAGGCCGATTGATGGGAAAAAAGATTGCATTTCGAAAAACACTGAGCAAAATAAGTTCTGATAACTATGTGCTGATCGAAATTGAAGCCTTATATTCAAATTGAAATGTTCCAGTTTCTGGGACTGATAAGATGAGACATGGAAACAATTATTAAGGTAATCAAATAAATTTATTGCTATGCTGGAATATATCCACTTTCAAATGCTATGAAACATGATGATGCCTCTTCTAGATGCAAATACGACTTACCACCCACCGATAATTTTATTTCCTCATGGCCTCTTTATGTCTTAATCGGAGAAAAAATTATGCCTGATGAAAATCCTCTTCCAATGTTGGAATTTTCTCCAGAGTTTTTGAAATGCTTTGGATTCATTTTCAATTTTCATGGGAATTGGAGGTCTTTTATAGAGCTTTCGAAATGGTATCAAAGTTTTGCAAAGTCAAGGTGCTGAGTTTGTGAATTGAGTCCAATACTGAATGGGTTTATGATATTCATTTTGGTATAAGTGTCTGCAAGAGTTTCAATGACATTATACATATATATCGCTTGACCATATTTCGATCTCTAGGATAGATGATCATGGTTTGGAGCGATAGTCGTTCTGTTGGAGTGTGACCATTGAAAAATCGAGTGGACACCTTTTCAAAAGAAATGATCATTTGAATGGCAGCAAACGAACAGCTCGTGACCATAGGCAGTTGTGAAAGAGTCAGGTGGACATTGGTGAACAAAATGGTGAAAATATATATGTATATATGTTTCCAACTGACCATAGGTAGAAAGTAACCGTTTCACCATTTGGACTATGATAGCTCCTGGTATCAAAGTTATGGACATCGTTTCACCTTTTACGCCCTCCAATTTTGCATGGTCAATACTGCTTTAAATATATACACACATCTTTCTCTCTCTCTCTCTCTCTTTTACAATTTGAGGCCACAAGAATAAGACATCTCTTTCCATACTCATTTGGATTAACTTGTCTATTTGACTTCACATGGTCCACGCTTGAAGTGACTTATGCGTTTGTGTGTGATTGTTTGTGTGTCCACTCTATACAGTGAAGAGAAAGAGAAAGAGAGAGAGAGAAAAGAAAGAGCATAAAATCAACTAATGCTACTGTATCCATGATTGAGCATAAAACCGAGCTCACTTGAGTGTCAAGAGTACTTGACTTGAGATGAATAGGCCAAATGAATATGAGGCTCGAGAAGTGGGCCAGCGGCACATACAGAGGCAACTCAAAGGTGCTGTTTGGAGAGAGAGAGAGAGAGAGAGAGAGAGAGAGAGAGAGAGAGAGAGAGAGAGAGAGAGAGAGAGAGAGAGAGAGAGAGAGAGAGAGAGAGAGAGAGAGAGA
>QZCP01000576.1:0-19067 GCA_003956705.1 Brevipalpus yothersi | reverse complement strand
CTCTCTCTCTCTCTCTCTCTCTCTCTCTCTCTCTCTCTCTCTCTCTCTCTCTCTCTCTCTCTCTCTCTCTCTCTCTCTCTCTCTCTCTCTCTTCATTCTGTCCTGGAGCCTTTCACACATTCCTATTTGAAAAAAGATTTCATATCAACCCTCTTGTTTACTATTGTTTATATCTGAGTTTCCCGCTTCTTTTGTCTTTTCACAGTGTTTTATTGTTTGCTAATCTGTCTCTTCTTTGATTGCCTCTCTTTTCATTAGGTCAAAAAACTTCAAGATCGTGTTGCCAAATGCAAAGAGGAAGTGCAGAAAACGAAAGAAAAGTATGAGCAAGCGTTGCGAGAAATAAATGAATGCAATGCTAAATATGTTGAAGAAATGACCGTTGTATTCGAAAAGTGCCAGAAGTTTGAGCATAAGAGATTGGAATTCTTCAAGAAAATGCTCTTCGCCATTCATGATTGCCTTAATATATCCGCAAATTCCGAGTTACCGATCATATACGAAGAGTATCGGCATACCATTCAAAATGCAGATGCTAATAAAGATCTTAAATGGTGGTCAAACAATAATGGAGTTGGTATGGCCATGAATTGGCCTGTCTTTGAGGAATATATTGAAGAATTTCGCGATATTATCGGCAAAACTGGTAAAAAGAGTGCGATTGCGGAAACCGGCATCACTCTCGTCAATCAACACAAATTCAACGAAGAATTGCCTGAATACACGACAGACGCTGCTAATGGGAAGAAAGATAAGAAAAACACTGGAGATACTATCAATGTTGGTCAAGTTAATATTGTTAATAACTCACTCAATAATCATAAAAATGGAAAAATTGGTAATGGCTCATCGAATAGAGATTCTACCATCAACGGTAATGGTAAAACAGATCATACACCTTTCGATGATGACCACGAAGAATGGGATGATGATGTTAATGATGCTCTGGTTGACAATGGTGAACCGGGTGTTCCAGTCAGAGCTCTCTACGATTATGAGGGAGCCGAATCTGATGAATTGTCTTTCAAACAAGGTGATGTATTTGAAAAATTAGAGGACGAAGATGAACAAGGTTGGTGTAAGGGAAGAAAAGATGGACGAGTTGGACTTTATCCGGCGAATTATGTGGAGCCTACCGCTACTTAAATAGGCGTGAATTATAAGTGAGCAGCAAGAAATCAACTCATCTCAAAGATCTTTACAAACACCACGCAAAAATTAAGTGTGTACTTTCCTAAGCCCCTGAAAAAATATTCTACTACACTTTATGGCAACATATTAAGGAATTGGCTCTGACCTCATCATTCCCTGTTAACTTTCATCATCTCATCACGTTCACATTTTTTTCTTCTCCTCTTTCTCACCAACTTTCTCTTCACCACCTCTTCTTGTTCAAGTACCCTTGGCCCCTGTCTTCTCTCCAGTGTACAACATTCTCCTATGTCTTCTTCTTCTCTTTGTATAATTATTATTATTATTATTATAATTTCTATCCTGTCAATTTACTTGCAAAGTCTAGAAACAGAGTATATATATAGGAAGAGAGAAGGACACAAGACTATCATAAGCTTGAAGAAACTTTTCGACCAATATTCAAATCCAATCTTAGAACGCTCAAGCGTTGTTATTCGCAGTAAGCGATCAGAATTCAATCTGATTGAATTCCATTTCCTGTTCGATTGGCGAAGTGGTGAAAATTGTTCACCTCAAAACCCAACACATATTTTGCTTGTTCTTCCTCTGTTTCCATACATAATATATATTTACTTGATCAATAAAGTACTATCAATATTATCAATTAGAGATGAATACTAAGGAAAATAGTTTATTTACACACACACACATATCGCACACACTTACATCTCAAACTGTAGAAACATGACCAGAATTAAATTTCCATAAATACAATATAAACATTACAAAGAGTAAAAAAATGATAACTAAACACCAGAAAATTTTCCAATCAGCTTGACTACGATTCTCTATCAATCTCATTACCGTTGTTGACATATCAAGTTGATTGACAATATCACGTAACGCTGATCGTCCACGGGACAATACATTTCGTTGATCTTTCAATTTGGCCATTGTCAACGCTGCCGTATCCAAATAAGTGTCAACATCTCGATGGAATCTTTTGAGTTGATCTTTTTCATTATTAAAATAATCATCAACCGGTAAATTGATAGCCGTTTCCTTTTTATTAGCTCCATCAACATCACCACCGAGCCCACCACGATACCGTTGATTCATTTTATCGTGTTCCTTAAGTGAACAGTAAGAAGGAAATACCAATATATATATACTAAACAATCCAATTTAAACAAACAAGATTAAAATCTTAATCTTAATTCATTTTTCAACAACATCATTTCAATAAACTTGTCGAGTTGGACTTTGCAAATTGCAATGTTTTCATTTCAACTTCTCGCTCTGAGCATGAGCAGTAAACTAGGGCTCACTAGTGCCCTCTATGTAGTGTGGAAAACTAATTAGTAAACTAGAACAAACTAACACAAACTAACACAAACTAACACAAACTAACACAAACTGAAAACTAATTAATAATTGAATCAGTTGGTTTGTGAAAATTTACTGAGACTAGAATTTGATTTGGGTCTCTCCACAAGAGGTGCAATACTCGATTGTCGAGTGGATCGACCTTTGATTGGTACTCGAAGATCGGCCACAATTGATTCGGATGATGATCCGACGCGAACAATCGATGGTGTTGGTGGTGATAGTTCAGTTCCATCTAGTCGAAGTGGCGTTTGGGCAAATGATGGTGTGGTTGGAGTGGCCACTGCAGCATCGGAAGCATGTTCCAACGATTCGTCTTGCGGATCGGTCACCGATCGAACTGATTGTGATGGGTGGGCAAGAGATGCGCGTCTCGATTTCCATGTGTACGGTAAACGTGTGGGAATTTTGAGATATACCTTATAGAAAACCCAACTTTGTGTGATAAATAGTGCCAATCCAATAAGATTGATCATGGTTAACATGATGATTGTGAAAACACTGTATCCGGTATCTTTTGCTGGTGGTCTATCATTTTTTTGCTCCATATCGGAACGAAAAATTTGGCCTACAGTACTTTCTCGTCCCAAGTATAACATATTTATTACCAATTTCTTGCAGCAATATCGAAAATCTTATGAAAAAATTATATGCACACTTTTATCTCCCTTTTCTTTTAAATTTTTTGACCAAAAATTGCGAAAATATTTCAAATACAAGGAATCAAACTTCCTTCTCTTAGCGGTGTGCGTCAAAATACGAATAATACGATTCACACCACTCAATTGTGACAAGTTGTGACTCGATTATGGCCAGCTTCCAGGACATTCAATATGTATCCCTTGGAAAAAAGAAATAATTAACAGTGATCAAAATGATTAGAATTGATTTCTTTGTCCACCAACTCAGGAATGGTTTATTTTAAATATCAAATTAATCTTAGCGGCATTTAAAATGATGTTGGTGAAGAGAGCGCATATTGCAGTGTCATTAAGGGGCTGTCTTATAATATCCGTTCAACTGTGTGTGTTGATACAGTGACATAAGCTTATTTTCTATTCATTCATATCACGCTTGCTTCTGCAATATACACGCTCATTTTTGGGATCATTTAAATTGAATTTTGATTTAAATTGTTAGTGATTCAATTGCTGATACCTTTGAGTGTCCATCAATAGTGTGGTTAAGTGGTGACTTTGATTTGGTGTACGTGTTTTTCATTAAGTGATCTGTTTGGGTAATCTTTGCTGTCCACTTAATACACAGACCAATGTAAGTTTTATGTGAGGATTATTGTCGTTATGTGTGTGGTGTTTGATGATAATTAAGTTTACTAATTATATTTATACTCTCCGTTCTTTGAATTTGATTCTGATTCATAAACAGTGTGGTGTTTTGATTGTTAATCGGCTAATATGAAAGGAAAAGAAGCTCCAAAAGATGCTCCTCAAGGTGATGTTGAGATGAAAAATATTGAATCACCTTCTGGTAAAGATGATGTTCTTTCGGGTGATTGTCTTAATGGTAAATCAACTTTGGTTGGTAATGATCCGGAATTAAAGGTACTGGAAGAGATTAAGGAACATTCAACTTGTATTGGCAAATTTGCAACCACCAAAGAGCCCCGGTTTATGTTGAGAGTTATTCGATCTCTTGTATCAACAAGGAAAAAGTTGACCAGCAAAATTTTGAGACGTCTGATCAATGGCTTCTATCCGAATGTTTCACCGGCCAAAGATATTCTCCTTGGATTCCTGGAGGAACCTATGGACATTGATTCATCTGCATCTGCACCATTTAAGGGTCGAACCGGTAAAGCAGCTCAAACTCCTCTGCTGATTGAGCTTGATGTTTACTTTCATCTTCTATTACTTCTTCATCTTATCGATTCAAATAGATTGGATATTGTAAGTTGCATTTGTGTTACTAATTTTTACCATTCAATTAATTCTTAAAATCATTTACTCTTCACCTTAGGCTGTCAAGTGTTCTGATCTGTTGATGGAAAAAATAAGCTCTCAAAATCGACGAACACTAGATATGCTCGCTGCAAAATGCACATTCTATCATTGTAGAGTGTATGAATTAACTAAACAATTCAACTTAGTGAAAATATTGCTTCATCGTCGTCTTCGTACTGCTACTCTTCGCAATGATTACGAGGGTCAAGCTGTGTATCTCAATTGTCTTCTACGATTGTATTTACACTATAATTTATATGATCAGGCAGCCAAATTGGTTTCAAAATCAATGTTTCCCGAAGTGGCTTCCATCAACGAGTGGGCTAGATTTCTATACTATTTGGGTCGTATAAAGGCAACACAATTGGAATATTCTGAAGCTCATTCAAATTTGGTCCAAGCTCTCCGTAAATCACCTCAACATACAGCGGTTGGCTTCAAACAGACTGTTCAAAAACTTGCTATCACCGTTGAACTTCTTCTTGGTGAGATTCCTGATCGAAGTGTCTTCCGTCAACAAATATTTCGCCGAACATTAGCACCATATTTCCAATTGACCCAAGCAGTTCGAGCAGGTAATCTGGCTCGCTTCAATGAAGTGTTGGAAGAGTTCGGTCCAAAATTCCAGGCCGATCATACTTACACTTTAATCATCAGACTTCGCCACAATGTCATCAAGACAGGCGTTCGTATGATTAATCAATCATATTCAAAGATATATGTGTCTGATATAGCCTCAAAGTTGATGCTCGATTGTCCAGCGGACTCTGAGTACATTGTCGCGAAAGCCATTCGAGATGGTGTCATTGAGGCTACAATCGATCACGAGCATGGTTACATGCAATCAAAGGAGATGGTCGATGTGTATTGTACAGCTGAGCCTCAAAATGCTTTCCATCAAAGAATCGCCTTCTGTTTGGATATTCATAATCAATCAGTGAAAGCGATGCGATTCCCTCCAAAATCATATAATATTGACCTAGAATCAGCGGAAGAGCGAAAAGAAAGAGAAGCTCAAGATCTTCAATTGGCCAGTGAAATGAACGATGCAGATGATGATGATGCTTTTTAAATTTCTTATTGCCTTTGTAACTAACTAGGAAGAAGAAAGTTGGTAACAAAACTCTCTCAAATTCATTGAAGAGCAAACAAACAAGACTCAGGTCATAACTCACATGGAGAGTAGCAATGGTGATAATTACAATAATAAAGAGAAAAACTTTAACCCATTCATCTTGATAACTTTGATGCCTCTCTCAATCTTTCCATTTCTTCTTTCTTCGTTTGAAATGTCGTCTAGTGTCAATGGAATCCTCAATTAACTCTCTTGTCTTAATACTTTGCTCTTCCTTCGTAACGAAGGGTTTCTATTTTATTCATTCACCATCATCACTGAGCTCTCTCGACCTTCCCTTGATTGATCTTGACTACGAGATTGAGTCAGATTCGCAGGAATCTCTTATCTTGAGGATGTAGGTCACAGAAAGCTTGTTTTCAAAAACAGGTGACTCACAGAAAGTTGGTCAACTAGAGGAGATGATTCATAGAGAACAAGAGAGAGTTATGAATATTATTTCAAGAAACATCTTCAATTCATTTGGACCGTTCTTTCTATGGATTCATTTTTCTGTGGAACGAACCCAGACCATGATAAACACAAAAAAAATGATTTTAAACTTTACCAAAGGTGAAAATTTAAAATTTAAGGGCATGAAAATTATAGAAATTATAGAAATTCGGTCCATTTTTTTAAAATACCTCTTATAATGTTTTATAAAGAACTCTGATGACAATGGGAGGAAGAAGAAAGAAATATTACATAGAGAAAGGCAGGAATGACAATGAGTATAGGGTGCTTTCTTGCTTTGATCACAGCCTGAACAATTAGATATGAAAAAAATATGAAAATAAGAAGAGCATGAAACAATAAATTCCAAACAATTGATTGGATAAAAATTTTTTGGCCATATTTACAAGCATCATAACGAAGTATGAGAATACAAATAGTAGCCGCTGTAAAAATGGCCGATTGATCAATTATGGGTCTCCAGTCAGCCGTGGGATAAACCATATGGCTACCATTATCACACTGCTTTTGGCTTTGATATTGATCTTGATGATTTTGATCGGTTTTTTTCATCTGTATTTGTACTGATGGTCTTGATGTAGTATCGAATGGACACTTTTCCTGCCGGGGAAAGGCCGATGGTATTGCCAACAGGAGCAAGATTCCCACGATAGCAAAGCTAAAATACGAATACACCGCATATCCACCTTTATCACACGAAAAAGAAAAAGGCAGAAGTATAATGGTAAAAAGGGTGATCATCCTCCAGAATAGGTGATCAAAATCTCGGACTTTGGGAAAGCCACCAAAGTCATTTTCTATTTTCTTAGTATCGAGAGTACACTTTTTCTGCTTGAGCGAGACGAAAATATCCACCAACATGAGCAAGCTTACCACGATCTCAAGCCCGTTATTCCAAACTTTAAATTCACCTTTTTTAGCATGATGTATAGAAAGAACAGGGAAAAGTATAGCGGTGACAATGTTGATCATCCTCCAGAATGATTTATAAATATTTACGGCTTTGGAAAAGCCACCGAAATAATTCTCAAGAGAATTGAAGCCTGAAGTTTTTTCACTAGACTTTATCCCTCCTCTCTCTACATCGGATAGAGTCATGATGATGATCGCAAAGTTATTCACACAGTTCAGAAATTGATTCGTTGGTTTGAATTCACCAGAACACAGTAGACTGCTTTCAAATGTGATTGTATCTACAAGGTGAGTAAAAATACAAAATTCAACTGAGGTTAATCTCATGGACTACCTAATCACATTCAAATTCAAAGAGTAGTTCTAGTAGAACTGTTCTATCCTCTGGTCAAATTAGTCGACCAGCTTGTTCACCAACACAGCACCACCTAGAAGTTGAAAAGTTCACTGTCGAATTTGATTGGATCTAAGATTTTTTGACACGAGCTGGACTCGATCAGCTTCACAATTGAATTCGAGAGCGTTGCTGATCGAATCCAGCTCGCGGCAAAAAATTTTAAATCCAGTTTAATTCGGCTATGGACTTTTCAACTTCTAAGTGGCACTGAGTTCATGGACAATATGTCGTATACAGTAGTGATTAGATGTAATTGAACAGGTACTCTTTTGGTTGCTTTTCAAGCACTCAAATGAACTATCCTAGTAACCAGCTAATCGGCTAACGAATCTCTAGAAATCATCATTATCAGATTACAAAAGTGAACGAAAGTAAGCTGCCCGCCACATCACAGTCGATGTCCAAGTACACTTTATATTCATCTGAGGCATTATGGTGCATAAAAGCAAGAAGAAGAAAATTTCTACAAGAAATATTATCGTGAGAGAAATAATCATCCTCCAGGATAGGTGGTCTGTATCTTCGAGTTTGAAGAAGCCACCAAAATTATCTCCCAGAAAATTGAGACGAATTGAAATTTCTCTAGTGATGACTTTCACGCGTTTTCTGACATAATATGGAGCTATGATGAGCACATAAAGCATAATTTCAAACCTTATTAGAAGAAAAAATTTGAAAGTCCTTCAAAGTTATGAAAGTTATGAACATTTGGTCCATTCTTCTATTTCATTTTCTCAATTTTTCAATTGTCTCATCAAACAAATTCAAAATTTTTCATATTCTATAAAAAACTCTAATAAGAAGGGGAAGAATAAATATTACCCAGAGAACGGTGAAAATGACAGCCAATATTGGATACACTCTTTTTCTGACCAAAGTGCGAGCAATCAGATTGAAAGAATGAAAAGTATGATGAATAAGTGATAGGAGAACAATTATTCGGCTATATTTATGAGCATCAGTGTAATAGAGAGCGAGAATCTGAATAATAGCCGTTGCAACAAAGGCCAATTGACCAAGTATAGGTCTCCAGTCAACAGTGAATGGAACCATATCGCTACCAGTATCACACTGTTTTCGGCTTTGGTCATGGTTTTGATGATTTTGATCGGTTATTTCCATCTGTAATTGTACTGATGGTACTGATGTGTTATCAAAGATACGCTTTTCTGCTTGAGCAATGTGAAAATATTTCCAATGAAAGTAAGCTGCTCGTTACCGTTAATGTCCGAGTACACTTTATATTCACCTGACGTATCACGATGTACAACAAAAAAGCGAGGGGTAGAAAATTGTCCCTAGAAATATTATTGTGAGGAAGAGGATAATGCTCTAGAATAAGTGATCTTTATATTTGATTCCGAATAAGCCATCATAGTCATTTTATCGAGAATTGTAAAGAAAAATTTCCTCACCGATCACTGATTGCTTTTTTTCATGTAATATGGAGCTAACAGCTAAGTTATTATGAGCGCATAAAAAATGATTTCGAACCTTATCCGAGGTGAAAATTTGAAACTTGAAGGCATGGAAATTATAGAAAATTTAGAAATTAGGTCCGTTCTTTTATTTCATTTTCTCAATTTTTCAATATTCTCAGCAAACTAATTCGAAATTTCTCTTAAATAATTTATAAAGAACTCTAATGTCAATGGAAGTGAAACGAAGAAATATTGCACAGAGTGAGGCAGAAATGACGATGAGTATAGGATGCTTTGTTGCTCTGATCACAGCCTGAACAATTAGATATGAAAATGATATGAAAATAGAAAAAGCATGATACAAAAAATTGAAAACCATAACTAGGATAACAATTAGGCCATATTCATGAGCATCATAACAGAGAATGAGAATCCAAATGATAGCCGCTGTGAAAATGGCCAATTGATCGGTAAAAGATCTTAAGTGAGAAGTGAGAGAAACCATACCGTTACCATTTTCACACTGCTTTTGGCTTTCGTCTTGATTTTTATGATTTTGATCAGCTATTTCCATCTGTATTTGTACTGATGGTACTGATGTAGTATCGACAGTACACTTTCTCAACTTGACGAAAACATCCGCCAATGTGAGCAAGCTTAACACGATTGGAACCCAAATATTCCGATGAACTTCATATTGTTCTTTGTAATTAATTGTACGATGAATAAAAAAAACAGGTAGAAGTATAGTGGTGACAATGTTGATCATCCTCCAGATTACGGGTCTTTTATTTTTGATTTTGGAAAAGCCACCGAAGTCATTTTTTAAAAAATTGAAGCGTGAAGTTTTTTCACTAAACTTTATCCCTCTCTCTACATCGGATAGAGTCATGATGATCGCAAAGTTATTCACACAGTTCAGAAATTGAATCAATGATTCAAATTAAAATGAACACAGTAGATTGCTTTCAAATGTGATCGTATCTACAAAGTGAGTCAAAATACCTGACCAGAGATATCAACTGAGGTTAATCTTATGGATTACCTTATCACAATAAGATTAGTTGACCAGCTTGTTCATCAACTTAGCACCACCTAGAAGTTGAAAAGTCCACAGTCGAATTAAACTGGATCACAAAATTTTTGGCACCAGCTGTGCTAGATCAGGGTTATGGTCCGATTCACAGAAATCTCTTATCTAGAAGATGTAGGTCACAGACAGCTTGTTTCCAAGAACAGGTGACTCATAGAAAGTTGGTCAGCTAGGAGAGATGATTCATAGAGAACAAGAAAAGAGAGAGAGATTTATCGTTTCAAGAAATCATCTTCAATTCATCTCGATCTCATCGATCTCTTTTTTCTATGATCATGATTTTGGTATGGATCGTTCTTTCTATGAATTCATTTTTTTGTGAAACGAACCTGAACCAATAAGCCACCATAATCATTTAGTAAAGAATTGTAAGGGGAAATTTCCTCACTCATCACTTCCAAGCGTTTTTTATAAGCATGATTTTAAACTTTACCAGGAGTGAAAATTTGAAACTTAAGAGCATGGAAATTATAGAAATTTGGTCCACTCTATTTATTTCATTTTCTTATTTTTTCAATACTCTCAGCAAACTAATTCAAAATTCCTCTTAAAATATTTTATAGAAAACTCTAATGACAATGGGAGGAAAGAAAAAATATTACATAGAGTAAGGCAGAAATGACGATGAGTATAGGATGCTCTATTGCTCCGATCACAGCCTGGATAATTAGAATAATTAGACATAAAAATAATATGAAAATTAGATATGAAGAAAATATGAAAATAAGAAAAACCACAAACGAAAAATAGTAAACAATTGATAGGAGAACAATTTTTTGGCCATATTCATAAGCATTGTAACGAAGAATGAGAATCCAAATAATAGCCGCTGTAAAAATGGCCAATAGATCAATTATAGGTCTCCAGTCAACAGTGAAAGAAACCATATCGCTACCAGTATCACACTGTTTTCGGCTTTGGTCATGGTTTTGATGATTTTGATCGGTTATTTCTATCTGTATTTGTACTGATGGTACTGATGTAGTACCTAAGGTACACTTTTTCTGCTTGAGCGAGACGAAAAAATCCGCCAACCAGATTAAGCTTATCACGATCGTAACCCCGATATTCTGAACTTCATATCCACCGTTTTGATTTTGATGAATAGAACAAACAGGTAGAAGTAGAGCAATGACAATGTTGATCATCCTCCAGATTACGGATCCTATATTTTGGATTTTGGAATAGTCACCAAAGTCATTTTTTAAAAAACTGAAGCGTGAAGTTTTTTCACTGAACTTTATTCCTCCTTTCTCTACATCGGATAGAGTCATGATGATCGCAAAGCTATTCACACAGTTCAGAAATTGAATCAACGATTTAAATTCACAAGAATTCAGTAGACTGCTTTCAAATGTGATTGTATCGATGGTGAGTCAAAATATCTGACCAGAGACAAAATGTCAACTGAGGTTAATCTCATGGATTACCTTATCACAATCAATCAGATTAGTTGACCAGCTTGTTCACCAACACAGCACCACCTAGAAATTGAAAAGTCCACAGTCGAACAAACTGGATTAAAATTTTTTTGGCACGAGCTGGACTCGATCAGCTTCACCATTGAATTTAGAAGCGTTACTGATCAAATCCAGCTCGTGGCAGAAAATTTTAAATCCACTTTAATTCAACTGTGGACTTTTCAACTTCTAGGTGGTGCTGAGTTAATGGACAATATGTCGAATAGTGATTAGATGTAATTGAACAGGTAATCTTTTGGTTGCTTTCAAAGCACTCAAATGAGCTAGCCTAGTAACCAGCTAATCAGATGATGAATGAATCTCTAGGAATCATCACCAGAGTACAAAAGTAAACGAAAGTTAACTGCCCGTTACATCACAGTTGACGTCCAATAACACCTTGTATTCATTTGAAGAATTTTGGTGCATAGAAGCAAGAGCTAGAAAATTTCTACAAGAAATAATATTGTGAGAGAAATGATCATCATTTTAGTTTGAAGAAGCCATCAAAGTTATCTCTCAGAAATTTGAAGCGAATTGAAATTTCTTCACTGATTACTTTCACGCGTTTTTTCACATTATACGGGGCTGTGATTAGCACATAAAAAATGGTTTTAAACCTTATCGGGAGAAAAAAATTTGAAACTTCAGAGTCATGAAAGTTATAAACATTTGGTCCATTCTTTTATTTCATTTTCTCAATTTTTCAATTCGCTCATGAAACAAATTCAAAATTTTTCATATTTTATAAAAAACTCTGATGAGCAGGGGAAGAACAAATATTACCCAGAGAATGCTAAAAATGACAGCCAATATTGGATACACTCTTTTTCTGATCAAAGTGCGAGCAATCAGGTTGAAAGAATGAACAGAATGATAAACAAGTGATAGGTGAACAACTGTTCTGCCATATTCATAAGCATCAGTGTAATTTAGAGAGACAATCAAAATAATAGCTGCTGTAACAAAGGCCAATTGACCAACTATAGGCCTCAAGTCATCCATGAAAGAAACCATATCGCCACCATTATCACATTGCTTTTGGCCTTGGTCTTGATTTTGATCGGTTGTTTCCACCTGTATTTGCACTGATGGTACTGATGTAGTATCTAATGGACACTTTTTCTGCTTGGGCAAGGCGAAAAGTATTGCCAACAGGAAAAAGCTTCCCACGATAGCGAATCTGATATCCGAATAAACCACATATCCACCTTTATAATTATCACGCAAAAAAGAAAGAGGCAGAAGTATAATGGTAAAAAGGGTGATCATCCTCCAGAATAGGTGATCAATATCTTGGACTTTGGAAAAGCCACCGAAGTCATTTTCTAGAAAATTGAAACGTGAAATTGTTTCACTAAACGATATCACTCTTTTCTTTACATCGGATGGAGTCATGATGGTCGCAAAGCTCACCACAAAAATTGGATCAACGATTCAAATTTACAAGAACACAGTAAGTATACAGACTGCTTTCAAATATAATTTTATCCGATTGATCAGGTACTCTTTTGGTTGACGTTCAAGCACTCAAATGAGCTAGCTAGTAACCAGCTAGTGAATGAATCTCTGAGAACTATCATTAGCGTTATCAGTGTAGATTTAAGTGGCTTCTTAAACTTCACATGAGATTAACTTGCGAGAAATTGCTTGATAAGCTGGAGAACGGTAAACAGCTGAAAAAATTGATAACTTTTGCATCAAGTCAAACTCCTCCCCTGTCTATTGGACGAAAGAATAGAGATGGATTGAAGAGAGAAGATCAAAGGAAGAAAAGGGTGACACCCAAGTTGACCAAACTATGGAAATAAATATCGCTCAAACCAAAGAGCATGGAATTTTTTCTACAATACTGAGAAACTGATTTAGTACGAATCATCGGTGATCCCCTAGATTTGGTTCAGAAAAATTTTTTCACATCATCGATCTTCATCATGAGAATTTGAGGGGAAACATTATGAACCCGATGGAAGTTCTCATCGATTTTCCAGAAGTTCTAAGAACATCTATTCGATATTCCCACCTATCATGATCATTCGATCGAATGATTCCAGAGTAGGAATGCGCCATCTGTTCAACATGATGCTTGGCAAATGAAAACAATTTAAAAGTCTCTCAGCTGTAAGTGTGATGATGATAAACATTAACTCCCCGAAAGAGAGTAAAACAGTGTTTCTTATGATTTCATATTCATTCAATTTATGAGTTCGATTTAAATCATTCACAATGATAATACAATTTGTGATCAAATGGTGTGAGAAGTTGGTGTATGTGTAAATTTTGACACTTGGTGTGGACAGACAAACATTGGCTACTGACAATGGGCTATGATGTGAATAGATTTCATGGTGAAGTTGATGATGAATTGATTTGTTCTATTTGTTCTGGAGTTTTGGAGAATCCATTGCAGGTATGAAAAATAAAATTTGTGGTAAAAAGTAACTTCAGATTAAATTGTTTGTCGATGATGAGTTGAATTTTATTAGGCCAGTGAGATTCATTCATGCTTTTATTCTCTCTCTCTTCTGTTTATCTAGGCACCAAGTTGTGAACATGCATTTTGTACTGATTGTATTAAAGAATGGCTATCAAGAATGCCAACATGCCCGGTTGATCGTCTTCATGTGGCTATTGATGATCTGAAGCCAGCATCCCGAATTCTCCGTAATCTGTTGTGTAGATTAGTGATCGATTGTGATTACTCTAAATCTGGTTGTACAAGTAAACTCAAGCTTGATCAATTACCAAATCACTGTTTAGAATGTGATTTCAATCCAGAAAAGCCCAGCTCATGTACAGAATGTCGTCTGACAATACCCAAAAGTCAACTTTCGGTAAGTTCCAACTGAATTGGGGAAAATTTGGTGTAGATTAACGAAAAAAAAGTGTTTAACATCAAAAGAATTACAGCTTCAAAAATTTCAACATGTTTTGTTTCCCGAATATAAGCACAAGTTTTCGATTCCAGTACTGATTACAACTTTCAAGGTCTGTTTTCGATCGAAAAGATTAGCCACATGATTACTAGTTTGTACATGTTTGAGAGGCTCAGAAAATGAAAACATACACATTTTCTCATGACCATCATTATCATGGATGAATGAAGGCGTTGATGGTGGTTTTGAGGACATTCATCGATCCTTTGGAATCATAAGATGCATCTTATTAATTCATCCTTTTCTCTATCTTTCTCTTTGTTTTCAATTAGGATCATGTGTGCGTTCGTGATCTACGAAATGTTGTTACGAAGCAAGAGGAACAAATCAGCTATTGTACAACTCGAATCAATGAACTAGAACAACAAATCAAACATTTAACCGAAAAGTTTCGATCACTCAGTTGTCTGGTTCGAGGATTTAATTCTCATTGTCCTGCTAATATGATGGAATCATTTGAACAGGATGAAATCGAAAGATGGGTTCATACACTACCTCGTGCTCGTATCACTCGATGGGGTGGTATGATATCCACTCCAGACAATACACTCCAGGAAACAGTTCGTCGAGCATTAATTGATTCCGGTTGTCCGATGAATTTGGTTGCTGAATTGATGGAAAATGCTCATGAAAGACGCTGGCCTCCTGGCCTTAGTACTCTCGAAATTAGACAACGAAATCGAAAGGCATATCATAATTTTGTTTGTCGAAAGATTCCAGGCCGTCAAGCAGTTGTGGTTATGAGTTGTGACAATACACGAATGAATCAAGAAATGTTACTAGATCCTGGTTTAGTGATGATATTTGCCCATGGAATCGAATAACTCAGACACATAGAATTTCATCATTATTTGTTGAGAAAGCCCTCATCAAAGATACAACTCAAGCATGAATATTTTGTTGAGACAATTGAGCTAATGGAACAATTCACAGTGCGCTGAGCGTAATAGTGATAATTCATTGATTTTGTTTTCAGATGAAAGCTTCTCGATCATTATAATTATAATATAGCTTGAATATTTTTCTCGTCTCATTATAATTTTTGCTTTGACGAAA
Source organism: Brevipalpus yothersi (assembly GCA_003956705.1). Taxonomy (NCBI): domain Eukaryota; kingdom Metazoa; phylum Arthropoda; class Arachnida; order Trombidiformes; family Tenuipalpidae; genus Brevipalpus; species Brevipalpus yothersi. The sequence continues at coordinate 3,723 of QZCP01000576.1, read as the reverse complement.
ATCCATCCCCACATCCACTCTCATCAATTGAAAATAAATGTGGTATTTAAACAACATGCTGTGCCATACACTGTCATGATTGATGAATGTGGGCCAAAATTTCATGAATATGATGAGCTGATGCTTTCAACTTACTAGATTGACTAAGGCTTGTCAGGTCTTCACTATTTGAAACTTGCAAATCTTGTTACCAAACCCCTAAAATTTTTCGAAGAGCTTTCTAAACGGATTTGATTCATACTGATAGACAAAATTTTTCACCAGAATGCAAAAAAATTATCATTCCACAGCATAAAGATAATGATGAAAGAAAGAAGTAACATCATGAACTTCTGCTATCCCGCTTCTTTAAAGTTCAAGAGTGAGCATAATCATGATGAAATTTCGGTTGTTTGTGTTTAGTAAACACTGTTTACCTTTTCATTTTGTATTCATTTGATTTATCATCATAGATTGCCACCCATTGACAAAGATCTTTTGTAATATGTTGTCATCTTCGGAATTGTGATACTCTATTCTACTGAGCTGATATATCTGCATTGGTGAAATTTGATTAACTTCAACCAAGTTAACATGGAATGGAACCCTGATTTAGATGACCCCATCAACAAGCGCAATTTGATGAAATATCTTGGTCAAAGTGACACCAAATCGTCATCTTATAACTTTATGGCACCAAGTACATCGATGTATGGAGCTTCGTGGATCAACACTGGGCAATCAGATCAATCATCAACATCTGATCAATCATCCGATAGTACCATGAAACTTTCCTCAAATGGAACAGATTTTTCACTCAAAGCAAGGAAAAATACGATGCAGCATTGGATTTTCATGGCCAACTCATTCCGAACTACTCCGATAACAGTGAATCAAGTGAGGACAATTGGTCTTGACCAAACTCATCTTCAAAGTGTTTACGAGCCTAGCCCGATAGTCATGTTAAACAAAATGTTGAGAATTTTGGAGAATGGCAAAATACAAATCAGACCCCACGTGATCAATATGTTTATTAGGCGAGAGTTTATACAATTTGATGGCAAATGGTTTTGTCCATTCTGTGATAAATCGACATACTCAAGGAGAACTATTTACCAACATATTAATCAGATTCATTCAAATGTTCCTTTCAAATGTGTCTGTGATATTGATTTACCGAATATCAAGAGCATTTCTAGACATCTTCCCAACTGTACTCGATCTCCTGTATATCCATCCCTTTCGGAAGATAAGCTTGCGATTTTCAAGCAAGCTGATCGGTCCAATGGATCCTAATTGTAAAAAATTGACACTCAGAACTATGTTCACAGGAGAATTTTCTTTCTTACATAAATCTTAATTGTTATTTATTACAAGTAGGCCATCGATTGGAGGAATATGTCATGATTCCTATGTTTTTACACACAATGAATGTGAACATTGTTCACTTAACGAGGGTGGCTCATCACCCAATAGTTTCTATCTATTTTTCGTAAACATTCTTCCCAAATCACTGTCCATCAAAAAACCTCAATTAATCAACTATTTTGGATAAAACTTTCCCGATATTGTTGGCAAAATATTTGAACGAAAGATCATTATTTTAAATGTATCAGACTTGTTGGCCTTCCTTCGAGGAACAGAAAAAACAGTTTTGCTCTCTTTTTCTCGCATATTGCATAATGTGATGCTGCTGAAGATGAGTCATTGAACAATAATAATTTCTCGTGCTCAAAGGGTTGATGAATGAAAACACAAGTGATATAAATTTTCCCTTTTATTTTTATTCTCATTTTTTTCGTTCATTTATTCACTCTCTCTTCTCAAAGATACACCACAAGGTTGGCTTGTCATATGTGTGTGTACATGTATATGTGAACCAGTCGAAAATGCATCAACAGCGAAAATCAGATCCAATTCGCTTTCCATTCCCTCAACTATCCGGGATGCCGTTTTTTTTCTTCACTCTTCATCTTCCACACGATACAATCGAGCTTCTGACATTCATCGAATGCTTTTTCTTTCTCTATCTCTTTTTTTCTATTTGCAAATTATTATCAACCCTTCCAGCGCACATATCAGAATATCGGCTTAAAACGTGGCCGCGTGCAGCCGAAAATACGCTCTCTCTCTCTCTCTCTCTCTCTCTCTCTCTCTCTCTCTCTCTCTCTCTCTCTCTTCAATCTATCTTTCTTTTTTTTCTTACTTTTGTCCCTGTACAATGTTCATCGCAGCGGTAAAATTTCCACTCCTCAGCCTGATACAGCATCCACACAAACACACACTAAGTCACTTACACACACACATATACAACATTCATACAGCATTCAAAATATCTGTTCCATGAAAGTTCCTTTTGAATTTTTATTTTTATTTCATCTCCTTCACTCACTCTATCCACTCACTTTTTCTTGGAAGAAATATTTCTTCACAAGAGCGGGAGAGAGGAGAGAGAAAGAGAAAAATTTTTTCCTCTCTGTTTTTCTTTTTCATAATTCTCGATTATGGAGAGATCAAAAAATATATCCATCGAGAGGACATGGCTAGAGAGGTTGGTAATGATTGGTTGTGGGTATGTGTAAAATAAATTCGAAAAAAAACCTCTTCTACCTGAAAAGGACGAAAAAAAGGCTCCAAATCGTTAGTCACTTTTCATAAGTCATCGATTTTTGAATTTTTGTGTGCGCATTTACCTGTGTATGACCAGAATGGCTAAAGAGTAAAAAGAATAAGAATAATTGAAAATTTAAAACATGCTGATAGCGGGAAGATTTGCATAGCCTATCAGTAAGCTAAATTATTTTTCGAATTTTTTCTCTCTCCCAACAGTCGAACAAGACTGTTTTTGTTGTCCTTCTTCTTCTTGATCTCTCTCTCTCTTTGAAATACAACTCTTTTTTATCTTTCTCTGCCAACTGCTGGGCTCAGTTTCAAACAAGTTTGTCCACTCAACGAATGACCATTCGAAGTGGTCATAAATAATTTCATCTACATCTCTCTCTCTCTCTCTCTCTCTCTCTCTCTCTCTCTGCCTCTTTACTCTGATTGCTTGGAAGAAATTAGTTATGTGTCTTCCAAACACCTTCTCAATTTGAAGGCATCGCTAAACTGAGGAAGATGATGTCAGAAAAATTTTTCTTTATTTTCCTCTTCTTCTTCTTCTTCTTCTCCATCATCTTTCTCGATGGATGTAAATTCTTACCACTCAATCTATCTCATATGCAATGTCATGTGTTCGAAAGGAAATTCGGATTTTAATTCCCTCTCTTTCACCTCTTTTTTTTGGACGAATCTGTCATAATCATCCGTTGCGCCTCCAGCAGAGGGTTACTGTTGATGAGCCAGCCCCAGAGAATTTGCACAAATATTCCAACTGATTCTCCTGTCTTTTCCTCTCTCTCTCTTCTCATCTCTCTTCCTCCCTCTCCCTTCAACCCTTCATCCTCCTCCCGAAGTGATCTTAGCTCCATTGCCGCATCACACACACTTGGGCCTCTCTGTGTATATCAAGCACCCATTTGGTGCTGTATGTGTATGTGTGTGTACACATTGGAAGAGTTGAGATAAAAGAATCACCAGCCTCGAGAGTACTCTTCTCCCTCCCTCCTTCCATCTCCTCAATCCTCCCCCTCAAATTTGATCCATCTTCATTCATCTTTTTTTTACACCAAGATCAATGCTATTCCTCTTCATCCCTTTCTCTCTCTCTCTCTCTCTCTCTCTCTCTCTCTCTCTCTCTCTCTC
>QZCP01000575.1:0-19110 GCA_003956705.1 Brevipalpus yothersi | reverse complement strand
GACCATTGTCCTTTGTCATTCTGTTTCGTCCATGTTGCTATGATGCCAAATAAAATCGTTGTAGATGATTGAATAATCTAGTCTCCCTGTGATCAACTGGAAGAGTGACATTATGAATTGATCACCAGCATGGCAAGAAATCTTGATGCTATGATCGATGAATCGGTTGGGATGAGTCTAGTATACGCATGAATTTCATGAATCAATTGAAAACGGTAGAGAATGCTTCCCTTGTACTCTGGACATTTACCATGGTGGTTCTGGATTCAACCGGAAAGCCTACTTTTGACGGTTGTTGGACAGAACTCTGGGGTGGTCTCACATTCTTTTTGGATTGGATCATAAGCAGCACGAAGAATAACATGAAAATCATGATCAAACCTCCAACTAGATAAAGAATATACTGGTAATTGGGTGAATCTCCACCTCTGATAAAATGAAAGGTGAAAATATAAGTGATAGGATAAATTCTCCATCGTATCATACCTTGGGCCAGGTTTTGGGTCTATTTCGAATGCAGGTAGCATTTGACCAGTGTGAGGATGCCTTATCAGTATTCCAGAACAATTTTGTGGGCATCCCTCCGGTAATGGGACACATTTCTGCTTGATACACATGTGATCTGGGACACACTCTGATCCATTGGGGACGAAAGTTGGGTCTTCTTTGAGTGAGCGAAAAAATACCCACAATTGTATGATGTAACAATTAGTCAATTGGAAATTTGCCAACAAGGTCCTCCTATCTGGAAAAATTGAATCTATACTTAGAAATGGGTTGAATTCTCTGAGTAAATCTTATGGCTTACAAGTGAAAAATGGTTCAGATTCATAGGTATATAGCGATTCTCCTGGCTTTCTTGCTTCAGAATAACAGTAAAGCTTGCCACAAAGTTTATCTGTAGCATCACACGCATAGTAAGAGATATTTCCGGTCCTTAGACTCTGGAAAGTTGGCCCACATCCTCCGTATGCTTTACCATTTTTCAAATTGTAATCATAGCAGACATCAGATGCAACAGAACCATTTTTGAATGCCCATTTACACATGTCCATACGCGAGCCACACTTTCCATTAAAACAATACGATTTTTTTGGCAATTTTTGGCATTCATAACCATTGGCAACAACAAAATTTGATGGACATTCGCTTGACTTGCCATCACACAGCTCAGGTATGTCACAAGAGTCATCAGCAGCTCGACATTGTGTTCCATTATTTGTGAACATACATGTTGACTTATCGCAACATAGGCCATTGTAACATTCTGACCGTTCAGTCAGTGTACAGTTCTCGTGGCAGCATTTTCGACAAGCTTTCATGATACAATCACATTGCTCTCCATCATCAACCCAACCATTACCGCAAGCAGGCTTAATAGGTTCCATATTCTTTTTCAAACATGCAAGACGGTTTTTCACCTCTCTTTGCATTGATTTCTTGGTACAATTAGACCATGCCATGCTCAGGTTCCCAAAACGAGGAGGATCTTCCATTATCCATAGGTGACCTTCCCCTGGATCGCATATGGTTCTATTGATCTTACTTAGCCCAATACTTGTTCCAAGAGCATGGACAAAATTTCTCAACTGCTCAGATATGAACTGTTGCTTGGTCAATAATTTCACATAAATTCCACCAGGACCTAGACAAATAGAACCAAATTGAACAAAAGATGGTGTAGATCCATCTAGAAAAAATATAGTTCAATTCATTAATCTGCTAAGAGCTCAAAGAAAATGAAGCTTCAAACGCAACAGGGATACAAGCTTCATGAAAAAGTGATGTTTCGTAAGATCATTTTTTCTCATTTGCTGAAAAAGTTTCTACTCACTTTTTTGTAATAAGATGAGAGAATTGATTACATCTTCTTTATCATAAATTCTGTACCGATCATTCACGAAATTTGCGATCTTGTAGATATCTAAATTTGTTTCAGGTTCCAAAGCTTGTGTCCACCCTTTATATATTGCCAACAAATTGAGCTCCATTAAGTACTGGTTAACATTGTTAACATAATTCTGCAGAAGAGAATCAATTTCTGATTCTTGTGTATAATTGAAATCCAATCTGTTCACGACAAACTTGATTGTTAAATAGCCAGTCTCGTTTTCGAAAAGCTTTCCATATTCTGGAAGTGGCTTGAGGTATCCATAACTAAGTCCATCATTTTTGGTAGTCATTTTCTCTTGCCCCTCATAGGACATTCCTTGAATGGCTTTGGCGGAATTCACATCTGCCTTATGTTCCTTAACAATGTGTTGTCCCAATCTACCTCCTTTCTTTGGTTTAATTTCGAAATGATGTACAGTGTTCATGAAATTTCCTCGAATTTCATCACCACATTTCACGAATGAAGCAATCTCCCAATCAGAGCCTTCTTCTTCTTTTCTCAGTATGAAGCATTCACACTTTTCGGTTTCTGCGAGATGACAAAAGGGAGCTTCTCGAAGTGGTAATATCATGTTTTTACCATTGACGACCATCTTGAGAATTGGTCTTTTCTTTCCTTTTTCAGTTAGCCACTCAAGAGAATCAAGATCACTGACATCATCGCGAGATAATATTTGCTCTATCAATAGTAAAATTAGAAAAAAACGCTTCATTATTCCCAATCATTGATTGACCATTCACATTTGATGGGTATTAGATGTATATAAACACCTGTGACTATCACAATTCTAGGCCCTATATACACCGATTCACCTGATAAATTCGATTCATGAACAGCCCAGCAATTGAATTAATAATATTTTCGCCTCCACTTCTGTCTCTCTTAGAATCCTGAAAAACAACAACTTAGAATCTCTTCTTCGATAACCCGCATAATTTGAAATTGATGATCTTATTAAAATAATAATGTCAGTATGGGATGATTCTGACTTTTATTCCCTCTTCAAGGATGATTGCTTCATTGTAGGGACAACATTATAATCGCATGAAAATGGCCAACATTGGTCACCAGAAATTCTTAATCTTCCATTCAAAAACGATAATTTGCTCAACGATCAAGTGTTGAGTCAATTCATTTCGTTTAACCGAAAGTCTAACTGATTTAAGCATGATTGAAACCTAATTGTTCTAGGGTTTCCCTATGATTATTTCTGTTGTGAATCTCATTTCAATGTCATAATTTGCTTCAGCACCGATTGAATATCGATGAATTTCCAATCAGTCCATCAGAGGGACTATCGATGAACTCTTGCTAACTCATACTGTGCACGCTTACACAATGAATTATCAAAAACACTGAATTTGAAGTATCGATCGAAACTCTTAGTGAACGATAGAGAGATCCGATGAATTGTAAACTTAAAAAGTTGAAAAGGTATAGTTTGATATAAGGAAAAATATGAGATACAAAAGATAAAAGGTGAAGTTGTGCAAAATTATGAAAATGTCCAACAGTGAAACATGAAGAATAATGATATAAAGGCCGCTTCCTGAAGAGATTTCTGAATGGATAAATCAATGGATGAGCGTTTTATCGTTTCTCCTCTCTTTTCAGTCACTCTGCAATTGTTTCTACAAAACTATCGGCGATAATGAGGAATTGAATTGAGGTTGTTATTTGTATAACGATGCCGATGGAACCATAAGATTTTGCGGAGAATAAGAAGAACTCTGGAAAACCAGCGTACGAAGTCAGTCTTCGTGATCCAAAGTTTAGTTGCACAGACTAATCAGCGAACAGGAGAAAACTTGGAATATAAATGATGAAGATCCATCCTATCTAGAAAAGGTGTAGAAAAAACTTTCCGTAAGATATTATGGATATAATTCTGGAAAAATAGCTTACACAGGATCCGGAAGTATGTATTCTGGCTCGAGCTCACGAGCATCCGAATGCTCAATTAGTGCATCAGAAAACCGGTTTTATTCGAAAGTAAGACCCCAAAAAGTCAAGGAAAAGGGGGTAAAATAAGGTCATTTTTGCAAAGAAACTGAAAAAACAGTAAGACCATGGTCTTATTCTCGAATGACAATGGTAAATCCTAATTCACCGCTAGGGATGGTCTTATTCTCGAATAATTTTTCATTCGAGAATAAGACCATGGTTTTACTTTAGGGGGGTCTTACTTTTGAATAAAACCGGTAGTTTCTTTGAATACCATCCAGGTGGAGAAAGGCATTTTTGCTCCACACACATCCTTCCATCTTGATCTCCACATTCAGATGTATTCTCAAGGTGTATTGGATCCTCTTGTAGGGATAAAGTACTTTCACAATCCTGTAGGTGAAAATAATTGATGTCTATGATGTCGATATCTGGTTCTTCTTTCATCGGTGTGGACATCGTATTCCGGTATTTCAGAAACTTACACCAAAAAAGCTTCCTTATAGCAACCTGAACGATTTCTTGACAGGAAATAGTGCCATACTGTAAACCTCCCTTCACAAAATTTGGTGTTCCCAGCTAATCAGTTAATGAAGGATAACATCCAAAAAAGTCTCGAGCTCTTATATGGAAACTTTCTCGGTGTGAGTTTTTGTATTTTCCACTTGAAATGCTCAAAGCAAGCTTTTCATTTTGTTTCTGGAGGCTGATTCTAAATGGCAAAACCTGGCAAAATGGCAAAATGGCAAAATGGCAAAAATGAGTCACTTGAACAAGAGTGAATGAGTAATTTGACCTTACCTTTATCTTTTCTAGGTAATATTTTTCACAAAATCTTTATGTTTTTACACTTGATGGTGACTAATATAGTCTCTTATCAAAACAAATGGATATTTTCACCAACAATGAAAGTGAATCACTACGCTTGTCAAGGCTCCAATTTTGAACGTGACTCATTTTTTTACTTAAATACAGAGTGTCCATACCACTTTTGTCACTCCACTTGCAACCTCCCGACATTAAACTTGAATAGTCTTGGACATATTTTTACTTGATAAACAGTAAATATATACTATCAGCAAAATGCCTAGAACCAGAGGAAGCACTCGAAAGGTGAATTATATTATAAACAATGATCCCTCAATACAATTTTAATTCTAATTTCTTTTTATTTTTGTTTTTGTTTTTCTACCAGACAACTCCTACTGCTAGAGTCGATGGATTTGATTATAAAGTCAATGTTCCACGAATGGTTGAGAGAGATGGTAAATGGTGGGGTGAAACTCATTGGAACCCAACATACACAAGAAGAGTCACCACTGTACACAACTATAACCTTATCAGATCCCTCTTTGGTATAGATGAACTTTCTCAAATCTCTACTATAAACTCCGTGTACTCCTCTTTTTATAATTATATAGTTGTAGGCAACAGAGATTTCACTTTTTGGGATTTTAACTCTTGGTCCACTTCGCCACCTAAAATCATCCATCCGATAATCATGGGTTGGAGTAACTTGAAGTATATAAGGTGTATCAGTCTTGAAAGACCCACTAAGAAACTTTTCACACCTTTCACTAGTTTCAAAAAGTTTGTTGAGTTCACAAATATCAATATTCATTTTTTTTGGAAAAAATTCAAGCATAACACTGAAGTTATTAAAACGATGAAAAAACTAGAATAGTCTTCTAGAGTTGTGGATCTCACTCTTTCAATGCAAATGCGATTCTAAATTCCTTTTTCGGATTGAGTCGCTCTTTTTACCAAGGCCAAATTTTTTTCTCTAATCCTCTAAGGTGGCTTCTTTTGATTTATCATTGAGAAATGTGCTATTTTCTCTCGTCAACTCTAATCTCCTCTCATTTTTGCCATTTTCGCCATTTTTGCCATTTAGACTCACCCTCTGGAATACGATGTCCACACTAATCAAATGAAAAATGTTGATATCATCCCGGTAGAGGGTTTAGGAAGTGTAAACAATATTTCCAACCAATTTTGTTCTTTTTACCTGGAGTCAAGGTTTATTTTGGAGGATCAATCATCTGATCCAGTGAAAATATATATATTTTACAGAGAACAAATATATTGTCTTCAGGAACAATAACCATCCAATCAGCATTAATATCTATTTTAATTTATATTTCCTGGGCTGGATTGGAGGAATTGAATACCGTTCAGTTGATTACTGATTACCATGCCTCTTTGCGATTCATCCCCAAATATTGGAAGATTATCTGAAAGATAAGATAGAAATTCATCTTCAGGAGGTAATCAATGATGTCAGTGAATATCTGGATGAATTTAATCTAGTGTTGGTGTATAGAGGTTGGAAAGTAGCAAATGGAGAGGACCAAAATATCGACAACACAACATTAACTGAGCTTTTCGAAAAATATGGCCATCTCTACTACATCGAAGAAGGTACTTATGCCATTGTCATTCTCTACTCGCCAACAGAGGTGATCAATGGTGAGTACCACAGGTTATCATTACCAGTAACCTATCAAATATTCATTAAATAGAATTCAAAATTCGCAGATGATCGTTGGATGAAATTTTTTACACAAATTCTATAATCTTCCCTCTCTGAACTTCTGATGATTCTTATTATCTCTCTTTCCAAAGCAAATCGTGATATCATTAGTGGTCAGGCTCTCATGTGGCACATCTGCAGCCCTTCAACCGGAATTTACCTTAATTATCAGAAAATAGTAGAGAGATTCACGTTAAGACGAACGGCAGTAACTTTAGTTCATGTGTTCTCTTCAGCATCCAGTCCACAACTATCTCCAAGCCATATTTATAAGTCGAATTCCAAAATTCATCATCAGCATATAGTGCCAATATAAATTAGTTGATTCATCATCTCCTCTCAGTGCGGAACCTGTATCTGATGAATCTGAAAAATTTAGCTATTTCCAATGGTTTATAATCCTGGTCTGCATCTGTGGTCTCATTGCATCAATCACTATAAGCTATATTGCAATAGGCTCTCCAAAGGAGGAACCAGAAGAATCAAATGCTAATCCCACATCGGAAAATTCCACATCAGATCAGGAAGAGGTCACTTTGGAGGCTCCTCAATTTCAAGCAGAAAATGAGATGATCAAAATATAGTGGATCAAACTGACTGATGACAAAATCACCAAAATCGGTTAGCGAGAACTGATAGACTAACGATTGATGTTTCTCATCCAGGAAAAGTTCTACTGAGTTGGTATTTCGATTTTCCTCATTATTTTTTCTCGCTCTCTCTCTCTCTATATATATCTATCTATCTTTCATTTTTACTGAACAGAATCACATTCACTTGTGGTATTCTATCCCTCTGTATGGCTCTTCAAACTCACATCAAGACACTACAAATGTTGGCAACAACAACAATGTGGACAACAACTCGTCAGACTTCGGTTCAACTCTGCTAATATTCCATAGCTCTTCTGAATGGCTATATTTTTTGGTGTAAACCATAATCAATCGTTGCATAGTTTAACATGTTGCCTATCTAAGAGGGAAACTTGGGAATCAGTTCTAGGCTGTGAGTATCTGAATGAAATATGCATCATGTGGGGGGTGTATTTCGAAAAAAAACAGTCTATTCGATGGAAATCAGAGAATACATGTTTACTTCGCGAAATCTAAAGAAACCTCTCTATAATTATCACTTCAAGTGCTAGTGAGTTTGTACTACATGATATAGTGAGAGCAAATGGCTTAATTCATTCCGATTAGTTGCGAGCATTCTTATCAATCCACTCCACCATTTTGACCATCATCGAAGTTGTATTGAATTCTTCCATGAAAAATTATTCTAATTGAACAGTCTGTCATTCAAAATATAACCATTTTTTTCCTATTCTATTCGTTAAGTCTTCGATAATTCGGAGGAATAAACATCGAATTCATTCGAATCTCAACAAAAGCTTTAGACTAAGTCCGGATCCCAGATGATACTGAATAGGAATCGATATGGAAAAGATACTTGTATTGTTGGTGAAAAATTTTTCTCTATCCTCAATTGCTCGGTACAATGAAGTGAATTGCTGACTGAAGAGAGAAAATGTTTATTCTGTCGAAAAAATACAGAACTCTGGGGTGGAATTTCCATCTTCTAATTTTATTCCTGACACATGGTTCGGTATCAAATGATAATCAAGTTGAGCTCAGCTCACTAGATTGGATCATCGGAGATGGGTATAATGAAGCTATTCTGGAAGTGACGTTCAATGGCAAAATACTTACAGTTCCTCTCCAAAAAGCTCCTTTTTGTCGCCTCACAATAACTCACAAATGTGATTGTTTCGTTCTCAGACGAGATCAGAATACTTCAAATTGGGATGTTGGCTCATTCGTATATTGCGATGGTAAAGTTCATGGAGAATTCATGAACAGTACTGATTATTTTGTAATAGCTCCGAGCAAAGATAGCAAGTCGCGAGAGCATCAAGTCACTAAGCTTGGGTCGCCGGAAGAGCCCTTCGAGATGGACACTGACATTAAATTCAAATATCGAATTCCAGATCGAAAAATCGATTTCCATTATTTTGAGCCTCTCACTGATCCTTATCCACTCGCTAATAATGAGACAGGATACATTAAGTGCTTCTTTGCTGTTGATGAAAATATTATCAGTACTCTTCCAGAGGGCAATATTGAAATTTTTCTACAAAATCTCGTCAATAAAGCAAATAAATATTATCTTGAATTTGATATCATATTAATTTATTGTGGCTGGACACTAGCGTCACGTGAGCATACATTGGACGATACAGGTATTCTCGAAAACTTCATATATGAAGGGTACAAGTTATATGATGAAGAACAGGTATACCATTCAATAACTCTGTTGACTCCTACTCTTTACCTCAGATATGGTAAGTTTTAATTTGCATGTCATTGATGCAAATAAAATGAATGAATGATAATCTGTGTGTTAAAATCAAAACAATCACAACTTTGTCCATAAAACTCTTTAACCTTGACTATATCCCCAATTCAAAATAGTTGCCTTGCGCTCAATGCAAATACTTGAATTTTAATCATTTTTAATCATCTCTCAATCATTTTTTTGAAGATAACGTTAGTAACACTACAACTGTAGCCAGTGGATTCGCCTGGCCTGACTCAATGTGTACACCATGGAGATATGGAAATTATGTGTATTACCTGATATGGAGGAATAATATAGCCAATCGTAATCAATTGCGAACTTTCATCCATGAAATTGGGCATCAATTTGGATTCAAGCATACAGAAGAGACTGAATGTGATGGCAAAGAGCCGAATAACGTAGTTTGGGTAATGAGGAGAAAATCACCAATTTATTCTGGATCCCTCGAATGGTCAGAATGCACCATCAAGTATATGTGGGAAAATAGATACAAACGCCCGTGTATGCGATTGGAAGACAATCCATATCAACCATTTTGTGGGGATGGCCAAGTGGATAAAGGAGAGGAATGCGATTGTATCTCGGAGAAATGCAGAAAATGTTGCAATAAAAACTGCTCTCTGACTATTGGATCCAAATGCTCCCATGGTCAATGTTGTGATACATCAACCTGTACTTTCGCTAAAGGAGTCCAATGCCGAGCTGCTCAAGATTCGTGTGACATTCCGGAGCTATGTGATGGAACATCATCCAGATGTCCATCTAATTACGCTGTGGCAAATGGATACAGATGTGGTAGAGCTCCTGCGAGAGGCTTTTGTTTCAATGGTAGATGTGGAAGCCACCAAGATGTGTGTAGATGGATTTATATCTATGGCAATAAGGGAGGAGATAAATGTTATGATTCAAATGTAAGTCCAGATACGACGATATACGGTGGATGTGGGACTTTAATGGCAGAAAGTGGGGAAAATAATTTCAAATGTGAGGAGAAGGACAAATTTTGCGGAAAAATTTGGTGTACTTTTAATACTACTTTGAAAAATAACTTGACTGAAAAGTTCTATCCCCTTAAGAGTGAGTTTATAATTGATTTGTTGGCTGCCTATTTCAATTTCTATTTTTTCATTGAATTTTTCTAAATAGATAGTTTCTTTCCTGTACTCGATTTGGAATCAGTTTTAGTGGATGAGTGGCCTTGTTGGACGATATATATAGTGGATAGATTTTGGATGACAACGGATCCAGCATATGTTCAGAATGGATCTGAGTGTGGAGATGGTAAAATGTGTGTTAAACAGAAGTGTGTCCCACTTCCTTCGGGATGTCCTGAAAATTGTTCTGGAACAAGAATTGTCCATCCATACACAAAAGAGGAATTTCCTGCCTTCATCCTTTCAGATCCAAGGTAAATTCTATTTCATCTATATTTCCTTTGTCATGATCGATCAAAAAGCTTCCAACAAGCTCGTTCAATCCATGAACATCGGATGCATACTCCATCTCAAATTCATCCAAAAATCATAATTTCCTATTAATAATCAAACATTAATTGTGCTCGTATAAGTTGTTCTTTTGTTTTCCAATGATGTTCATTAGAAGCTACATGAAAAATGTGAGACTGCTTCAGCTCAAGTCAGATGAGCTGAGAATGTGAACTCACTGGTATGATGAAGCCATCAAAACGACCAAAAAAATCTATATCGTTTGAATCACAGTCAACTCATGATAATTGGAGCATGATTAAAATGAATTCCATTTTTCTTTCAGACCAGATCCTCCACCACATCCTAAGCCAGACCCAGATGATAATGGAGATGGGGGAGGCTCAATTTGGTATATAATTGTTGGGATTGTTCTCTTGCTCATAATTTCATCTATTGCGGGAATCATTGCGAAGAAAAAAATTTCATCAAAGAAAACTCAATCTCGATAGGTTATTGGTTTTATTCGCTTTGTTTATATATGTTTTTCGAACTAATTCAGATAATTCAGATCACTTCATGATTTTGATTTTCTATAATAAGCCATTGTATTACCATAAAATAAAGTACCAATTACACCGAATTTTCAGGAAAATCTGGTCATGATAAAGGCAATCTCTTAATAGTAGTATGCCATCGTTTAATACAGAAAATGAGAATTGCTCCAATAGAGAATGGATGGGCTCTCTTTGAAGAATGAAAAAAAAGCGCGAAGAATATCGATAAGTATTAACTCATTGTTGCTTAAAACACGTATATTGTTACTTTCAATTTGGACAAGAGCAGGGTGGAAAAAAATCTAACCTAAAAATCTAATCTTTTTGGAATTTCAGTCGATTTCAGATTTTTAGCCCCTCAGTTTTGTACTCCATCTATCTAAGATGGAGAGTTGGAACTCAATTTAATGTGTTGTTTGTGTTGTATTTGTGCCTTTCTATTCTCAACTCTCTTAAAAAGGCTTGGATTGGGCTCGGGTGGGATTGTAAAATATCCGAAAAGCTTCATGTTATCTGTGGTTCCTAATGAACAGGAATAGAGTGTTCCGATATCCAACCAAAATTTGTGATGATTCCTACTTTAATTACTTTCTGATATCTCAATAAAATCGAGATATATTGCATTGATGTTTATTTCCCTTGTATACGCTCACATTAGAGAGCTCAATGAAATTGATTGGAACACAGATGATGGTGAAGACATTCCTACGCTTGGGATACAATTCCAAAGTGAATATTTCATGATTCCACTTCGACGATCCCCCTTCTGTCATCTCACCAAGACTCGCCAATGTGGTTGCTTTGTTATGAGAGAAGATTGGAATGCTTCTGATTGGAACACAGGCTCATTTGTCTATTGTGATGGAAAAATTTATGGAGAATTCATGAGCAATACAGACTATTTTGAAATAGCTCCAAGCAATGATAGCAGCTCACGAGGACATATCATCACCAAACTTGGTCCTGCAAAGAATTTCACGGAAGAATTGTTTGATCCTTATCCTGATGACGAAGAAATCTTTGATCCTTATTCTGATGATGATAGTTCTTATGAGAAAGTAAATTATCACTACTTCAGACCTTTAACTAATACAAGAGGAGCCATATCAAGCATCCTGTGGAAATGGTCTTGTGGAAGCTGGAGAAGAATGTGATTGTATTCCTCGTGAGTGCAAAAAATGTTGTGATGATACGTGCCACTTAACTCCTGGATCGAATTGCTCCAATGGCCCATGCTGTGATATGTCTGCCTGTAAGCCCAAGATTGGAACTCAGTGTCGAGAGGCAAATCAAGGGGATTCATGTGATATTCCTGAAATGTGTGATGGAAAATCGGGTCAATGTCCTCCCAATTATGTAGTAGCTAATGGATATAGATGTGGATATTCATCTGTAAAAGGCTACTGCTTCAATGGTAGATGTGGAAAGCAGCAAGATGTGTGCAGTTGGATTTTTGTTAATGGCTATCATCCGAAAAATGAATGCTACAATGAAAATTTGGAAGGAGGCTCAAAATATGGAGGATGCGGTCCTTTATATGCAGAACCAGAATCATCTAACTCAAGATGCAAAGAGGAGAATAAATTTTGTGGAAAAATTTGGTGCAAATATCATGGGCAGCATGAATTTACAAGAGAATTTGAAAGAGCGTGGAGTAAGTTTTGAAGCCCAACACGCTTGAAAATATTCTCCGATATCGATTCCATCTTTTTTTAAATTGCTATCTTTTCTCCTCTCACAAGGCAAACAAATAGTTCGGTCTGTTGGAATTGGTGAATATCCTAATACATGTAATGCCTTAGAATTGATAGAAGGAGATATTCTCATCGATGATCCCACATTTGTCCAGGATGGTTCTGAATGTGGAAATGGAAGAATGTGCGTTCATCAAGAATGCGCTCGATTGCCTCCGGGGTGTGCAGATAATTGTTCTGGAACGATAATCAGACATCCATATACTGGAAAAGAATATCCTGCTTTCATTCTACCCGACCCAAAACCAAGGAAAAGGTAAAGGTTTCTCCATCTTCTTACTCCAACTTCAAAAATTATACAAATTGTACAACTAAAACCAGAATATAGTCACAGTGGGAATCGCAAAATTTTGCCACTTTATATGACTGATCTAATTAATGATCGAATTTGTGCCGTAATTTTCGTAAATTAATTTATTGATCCTGAACATATGCAGACGGAAACCATTGAAAAATGGTGAAAATTACTTCTACTTATACTTGATCAGTATTATTTGGACGATTGCTTTGGTAACTGGGTTTTTTTATATTTATTTATTCGACACGAAAAACTTTTCGCAAAAATCATCTAAGAAAGACTCCAAAACTCCTAAACAAACAACCGAGCAAAATGCATCCTCAGAGACCAATCGATCAGATAATATTCCACAGCATGCTGGTAGTGATAGGATCCGGCAAGCAGAAAAGCGAAATACATCCCTCAAAACTCCTCTTCATTAAGAGGATTTTCCGGTCGAAACATTACCGGTGCCATCTCCTGAAATATCGGTTATCGATAACAACGATGATTGACAATTCTATCCATAGAATGAGAATATTTACCAATCCACTCTATCAACTGACAACGTTGTGAAACTACGTTGATTTGATAGAAGAAAAGAATTTCCTATTCATTTCGAAGTTTTTCTTTGAAGAGTAACGGTTTTCTAATTTCATTTCTCAACTTATTTTCTTTATATCTGCATATTATTGAACATAATTTCTATTTTTCAGAGATTTATACATGTAAATTGAACTTTCGATCCCAGATCATATCCGATTGAGATCCGCAAGAGAGAGAGAGAGATAATTGTATTGTTTGGTAAAAATTTGAAAATAAGATGAGAGGCTCCAAACTTTCCCACTATCCTTGACCACTAATTAAAACAACGTTAATCGTTTGGTATGGATGAAAATGTTGATTTTGAGAAACTGGGAATTTTTCACTCAGAATTTTTATCTTGTTTTCTTCATTTCCTTTTTAATCAAAAATTTTGTACTCAATGATAATATAGATGAGCTAAGCTCGCTAGATTGGATTATCGGAGATGAACCTAATGAAGCTGTTCTGAAAACATCATTTCAAGGCAAAATTCTTATGGTTCTTCTCCAGAAAGCCCCTTTTTGTCGCCTGACAATAACTCACAAATGTGATTGCTTCGTTCTCAGACGAGATCAGAATACCTCAAATTGGGATGTTGGCTCATTCGTATATTGCGATGGTAAAGTTCATGGAGAATTCATGAGCAGTACTGATTATTTTGTAATAGCTCCGAGTAAAGATAGCAAGTCACGAGTGCATATGGTTACTAAGCTTGGGTTATCAGATGATTACGTTGATACAGATCTTGAATACACTATTTCATATCCAGAGAATGAGTACACATCTAGAGATCAAGAAGAAAACTTTAATTATTTTGAACCTTTCCCCGAATACTATCCACTTAATGATAATGAGACAGGATATATCAAATGCTTTTTTGCCGTTGATAAGCGAATTGTTGGGCTCTTCCCAGAAGGCGATGAGGACATTTTCTTACAGATTCTCGTCAATAAGGCGAACCACTACTATCAACCTTTCAATATCTTAATCATCTACTATGGCTGGACAGTTGCATTACCAGATCATGTTTTCAACAGCTCAACTATCGATGAAATTTTTTTAACAGAAGAGTACTCCAAATATGATGAAGAAGTTTCATACCATACAATAACTCTTCTTACCCCATTATTGGCTAATATTATGGGTAAGTTTCATGCATGTTTGCAAATAAGAATCGAAATAGAAAAGTCAAGAGTTTTTTCCACTAAAGAAAATCATCGAAACTTCAAATTGAACTTTTTTCTGCAAAATATTCGATTATTATTTTGTAATAAAAATTTGACTCTCAATCATCAATCACAATAGGCTCTATGGCCACTGGGGTGGCAATAATGAACTCAATGTGTGGAACAAATGGATATGGAATCCATCTGATGTATCGCTATGGGAGAGACGATATAACTAAACGTAATCAATTGCGAACTTTCGTCCATGAAATTGGGCACCAATTTGGATTCGAGCATACAGATAAGACTGAATGTGATGGAAAAGAGCCGGATAACGTTGTTTGGGTTATGAGAAACCAAACAACAGTAAAACTTGGATCCCTTGAATGGTCATCATGTACCATAGAGTATATGAGGGAGAATAGATACAAGCGCTCCTGTCTTCGAATGAAAGACAGTCCATACCAACCATTCTGTGGAGATGGTCTGGTACAAGATGGAGAAGAATGTGACTGTATTTCGGAATCATGCCGAAAATGCTGCGATAAAAAGTGCTCTCTGAGAGGCGGATCAGAGTGTTCCAATGGCGAATGCTGTGATATATCAACCTGCACTTTTGCTGAAGGAATCCAATGTCGAGCTGCTCATGATTCGTGTGATATTCCAGAGCTTTGCAATGGAACATCAAGTGAATGTCCTCCGAATTATGTTGTAGCAAATGGCTACAAGTGTGATGAATCCTCTGGGAAAGGCTATTGTTTCGACGGTAGATGTGGAAGCCGACAAGATATTTGTAGTTGGATTTTTGTCGATGGTGAGGTTCCAGGAGATGAATGCTATGATCGCAATCTGATAGGAGGCCCAGATTTCGGGGGTTGTGGACCCATCTTTCCAGAAATTGGGCCAACAAACTTAAAATGTGAAGATGAAGACAAATTTTGTGGGAAGATTTGGTGCAAGGCTAGTGGTGGTTATAAAACTGATAAGTTATTGCTCTTTCAAAGTAAATTCATTGGTCACCTTTTTGCGAATAATTTGATTCCTAGTATGTTTCTTCAACAGAACAGAGAATACTCGAGGTGAAAAAGCAGTCATCCACGATCGGAGGAAATTGTTTCACTTTTGTTATATTAGATGGAGCGAGAATGAGGATGGATTCCTCATTTGTTCAAAGTGGATCGGCTTGTGGAGATGGAAAAATGTGTGTCAAACAAGCATGTATTTCACTGCCTTCAGGATGCCCAGCTAATTGTTCTGGAACGATAATCAGACATCCATATACTGGAAAAGAATATCCTGCTTTCATTCTACCCGACCCAGAACCAAAGAAAAGGTGAATTTCTTCGTCTTCTTACCCCCACTTCAAAAATTATACAAATTGTACAACTGAAACCAGAATATAGTCACAGTGAGAATCACAAAATTTTCCCACTTTATATGACTGATCTAATTAATGATCGAATTTGTGCCGTAATTTTCGTAAATTAATTTATTTATCCTGAACATATGCAGACGGAAACCATCGAAAAATGGTGAAAATTACTTCTACTTA
The DNA here is from genome assembly GCA_003956705.1 of Brevipalpus yothersi. Taxonomy (NCBI): domain Eukaryota; kingdom Metazoa; phylum Arthropoda; class Arachnida; order Trombidiformes; family Tenuipalpidae; genus Brevipalpus; species Brevipalpus yothersi. Next base: position 3,066 of record QZCP01000575.1, on the reverse strand, counting down.
TACTTGATCAGTATTATTTGGACGATTGCTTTGGTAACTGGGTTTTTTTATATTTATTTATTCGACACGAAAAACTTTTCGCAAAAATCATCTAAGAAAGACTCCAAAACTCCTAAACAAACAACCGAGCAAAATGCATCCTCAGAGACCAATCGATCAGATAATATTCCACAGCATGCTGGTAGTGATGAGATCCCTGCCGAGGAGCAAAATGCATCCTCAGAAACTCCCCTTCAATCAGAAGATCTTTCAGGTGAAACCTTACAGGTGTCATCCCCTGAAATATCAGTGATCAATAACAACGAAAATTGATCAATTCTATCATGGAATGAAAGTGTTTATCGATCCACTTAATCAACTGAACTGCGTTGATTTGATAGAAAAAAAGATTTCCTATTCATTTCGAAGTTTTTCTTTGAAGATTAACGGTTTTCTAATTTCATTTCTCAATTTATTTTTTTTATATCTTCATATTATTGAACATAATTTCCATTTTTCAGAGATTTATACATGTAAATTGAACTTTCGATCCCAGATCATATCCGATTGAGATCCCCAAGAGACAGATACTTGTATTGTTTAATTTTGGTTCGCTACTTCTGCAAGAAGTATCTTCTTGCTTCTCCTGAGAAAAAGCAAATTACCAAAGAAGACGAGGATCTCCACCAAATGTTATGCTTTCAGAGGATTGATCATGGAAACACAACTCAAACCTAGATTATTGGTTCCAGAAAGCGGCTTAATCAATATGTTTCGAGGAAACAATTCCAAAGGCACAAACTACCAGTGAATGAAGGTGATTCAATAGGAACTTAGATCCAATTAGCAAATGAGGATTTTAGGGATAATCATTCAAATGGACAGTTGAAACATCAGATCAAGAATGAAGCAGAATAATGAGAGTATTTCAGAAGGAAGAGAAGATGGTTGCCATGCAAGATCCTCTCGATAAAGAACCAAACCAAGTTTTAATGGTGATTTGTTATGGATTGTCATCCAGACTCATAACATCTCCCACCACTGAAGAGGACCCATCAAAGGGGGAGCATTCGGTTCAATAAGGATATGTAGATTCTGGCCATTCGGGATGGTGGGATTCCTCTCCATAACAATTTATGATGTTGGGTGTCTGGTTAATCGATGTTGTCTAAGTGCTCCATGGCCCAAAATTGGTGTATGTTGGAGCATGAAAATCTGTTGACAGGTTCTCCGGTTTCAAATTCAATTCTTCCACGCAGGTTACCACCAGTATCATCGAGATCCATACCACGTATGATAATTTCGCGATCTCGAATCGATAGAGGAACGAGCTTCATAAGGTTTGTGAGATCGAATATGATTCGAGAAACCTCTCTGACCAGGGAGACTTTGATTATTCCGCCGATGTTGTTGAGTCAATCGAGGTCTAGACTCTGCTTCTTGAAGTTTTATTGATGCATCGGCTTGAATAGCTGCCTCTTGACTTTCGTGAACTGGGTTAACAATTGCAACAAATGGCTGTTGGAATCGTTTTGCTCGTTTCGCAAACGGCTTATTTCTTTTTCAAGAGAAGCGACTCTTGTTCCCAGGATTTGGAGTATTTCAACCATCTCTCAGTTAGCCTCTTTTGATGATTCCAATTCAGCTTTCTATTGATGAACATTTGCCTTACAGTCATGGTTTTAACTTTTTGGCATTTCACAAATATCACGATAGCATTCAGGGGCATAATCACATTGAGAGATGGGATGATTGAAATTAGATCAATACAAAGGAACTGTACAACCACGTTCTTGGTTTGGATGACACATCAGGAGGCTCTTATGAAGCTGTTGACGAGCTCTAGGTAACCCGGTTAGCAGACTATCTGGAAATAGAAGATGATAACGTCGTTTAAGACGGAAAATTTTCCAAGCCTCGTGGTTATCTTGCTCCATGATAACGATATAATGTTGCTATGCAGCCCATGCAAAACACAGCTTGACATGGCACATCATGTGTATTGTTGTTGTGATATCTTAACTCTTGTCACAGAGAAGCAAATGATACGCAAGAATCTTTCATCTTTCGTGATATGGTTTTAACTTTGAGCTATAAATAAGTTGAGAGCTTCTCTTTCCTCTTACATCAACGATTTCATATGTGACAGGAGATAATTCCTTCACAATTTTGAATGGGCCTTTGTACCTTTTGATGAATTTTTTCCGTTTGCCCTTTTTGAGGCGAATAACTTTGATGAGGACAAAATCATTTATCTTGAAATTTGATTCGATTCTGGATCGATCATAATATCTTTTGGGACTTGTTGTATTTTTTCAATTGCTTTTTTCGCTTGTGACCTGGCTTTTTGGAGAGCTTCAAATCTGTCTTCGAACTCAATCCAACTAGGTTGGATATCTAATTCACTCTCGAATAGTAGTAAAGCTTCTTGGCAAAAAGTCAAATAGTTTGGTGATAATCTTGTTGAACCATGGGAAGTGGAATTGTGAGCTAAGACAACTTCTTTCAAAAATACGTCCCAATGAAAGTGATTGTCTTTTGCATAGATGGCTAATGTATATACGAGATACCCATTAAAGCGCTTCTTCTGGCCTTCTTATTGAGGATGATAGGAAGTTGTTGGCTTGTGTTTGATATTGAATCTCAAGAGGAATTCCTGGAATTCCTCGGACATAAGGTTAGAGCCTTCATCTCTGATCGAAATCTTTGGTACGCCAGAAATGAGAGTCCATGATTCATGAAAAGTGTTTCTAATTTTTTTCACGGGTTGATGTTTTGACTGAAGTTGCTCGAGCAAACTTCATGAGTCTATCATTCACCTCTACCAGTTACCGTATTTCCCGGTTAATGAGTCACAACTATTACTGAAGTTCCCTCATTTAGTAGTTCGATTTAGTGAAGGGAAAAAATGTATCGGTGAGGGGAATGTCTAGTGTAGAAACAAGTTTTTCAACCCATCAGCTTCGAAAATAGGCAAACATGCCTCGAAAATTAGCTGAGCCACCTTTTCGGACATGTTTGGATTGTTATCATAGCAGAGGACAGCCATGGCATTGGAAAAGGCACTCAACCCCAATTGCTTTGACT
>QZCP01000574.1:0-19310 GCA_003956705.1 Brevipalpus yothersi | reverse complement strand
GAGAGAGAGAGAGAGAGAGAGAGAGAGAGAGAGAGAGAGAGAGAGAGAGAGAGAGAGAGAAAGTCTCTTCCAAGATAAATGACAAGAGAATTCCTCATAAATTCATTCATGCATTTTCTCTCTCTTTCTTTCCCTTTCTCTTTGTAAGTTTGATGAACTATCTAGTTAATTCTGTTGTAGTGTATGCATGACCCATGAGTTTGTTAACCACACTATATTAGACTTTATTTGATGATGAAATTCAATCAGTCTTAATTTGTTTCGTGTTTTTTTCCATTCTCATCCAGGACATAAAGTGAATGGTTCCAAGAGTTGTAAATCAAATGAAACATCATTCACATGTAAACGTCGAAAATCATCCATAAGATGGTTATGTTGCTGGTCAAAATCTGGTGTTCAACCGAAAACCCGTGAAACCACGATGGGTGACATGTCACCGATAGCCACATCAACTGCCACAATCGAGCCTGGTGATTCTCTTAAGCCAAGTGATTCAATTTATACCATAGTTATCCGATTGTATGGTGATGATGAGCGTAATCATACCATCAAGATGATTGAGCACGGAAACAAAGAGGGTATCAATAGAGAGACCAGTAAGGATGGACACAATCTCAATTGTGGCAGTGGAATTGTTCGTGAATCAATCTGCAATCATCAAGACCATGCTCAAGTGGTGGGCAAAGGATCCACTGCCACCGTTGTCAGCGGTGGTAGTGGTGTGATCACTGTCAGTGATCAAGGATCCTCATCATCAGCCAGTACAGTACTCAAATCACCGGGAATCGTATCATCAAATACGATCAATGTAAATAATAACAATAATAATTGTATTATAAATAATACAACAAATAACAAGAATAATGCTAATAATAATTCAACCAATAATAATAATAACAATACTAACGGTACCACCAATGGTAATGGTGGCAATGGCGGTGGTGGTGGTAATGCTCGACGAATTGTGTCCAGTAATTCATCAACATCAAATCATCCACAACAGCCTAAAAGTGAACGAAAAGCTGCCAAAACTTTATCAGCTATATTGTTGGCATTTGCTATCACATGGACACCATACAGTATTCTTGTTGTGATAAGAGTTTTATCAGGTTAGTTTAATGGGAGAGGAAAAGTTTGGATAATTAATTTTAATCAAATTCTCTTCTTTTTCTTTCTCTCTCTTTTTCGGAATAGGTGACACTGAGAATGATAAATTATGGACTTTGAGCTACTATCTTTGCTATCTTAACTCAACAATTAATCCATTATGTTATGCACTTTGTAATGCTTCCTTTAGGCGTACTTATATAAGAATATTAAAATGCAAATGGAGTTCTAGGAGAAATAAGAAGCGAATACAGAAACATTGGAATCTAGAATAATTAGAGATTATGATATCGAGAGTGATCTTTTTTTTCCTCGATATATAACTGAAGCTTATTCAATGTGTCATGTTCATAAATGCCTTACCAAAGTGGAAATATTTGTAAAAAAAGGAAAATGTCGAAGATGAATCTCAACAAAAAAAAATCTTCGATTATAAATGTCTCAATTTTATGATAGATTTCAAGAGCTTCAAAAATCTATAACTTCAATGATAGCTACCTATTTGAATATTATTTGAATTTGAATATTCAATTTCTCCTATTTAAAGATTACGAAAGTTCTTTGTTCTTCTTCTTATTATAAAGATAATGATGTTTTATTTAAATATTAAGGAAATATCTTTATACTTTGACTCATTTTATTTATTGATTATTGAAAATTTTACTTAAAATTCTTTCCCCAAATATGGATGTCTAAAAAATTCTTCAATCCTTTAGTTATCCATTCAAAGTTAACTCTGATCATGATTGTTTTCTCAGATATATATTACAATTTACCGAAATGTTCGAAGCTCTAATTCTGTCAACTAATTAATTATTCTGACACTAATTTTAGGCTGATTATATTCTCCTCAATGGTTTTTCTTTCTCTCTGTCACTGTGTCAATCTACTGTGCAATACTAATATAATTTCTCAAGAATTCATAATCACAATGAGTGTTTAATATTTCAATTCAATTCCACCAATGATGATATCAACTCATAATTCATTCAAAATTATTGTACAAAGTTCTGATTTTTTGAGTAATCAAGATAATTGACAGCAATGCGGTGAGAAATTTGAGCTCTATCATCAAGAAATTAACGAACAAAAGATCATCTAGATATATGAGCTAATCAATTAACCAATCAATCGATGATTAAATCCTCAAACAGGCAAGTGCTCAGCCTTTGAGCCCCTACAAAGCAAATGATGGTGAGAAACAATACTTTAACATTATTATTATTGATAAATATTATAGAGGAAAACATTTGATTCGTCTTCTATTCATGTAGTAGAGAACTGCTGAACCTATGACAGTCAATATTGCTAATATTGAAAAGAAAAAGGCAAAATTAAAAGATGAATTTTTAAGGGACTCATTTTTCTTCTCCACTTTGAAAAGATTTTTGTGCAAAAATGTTGAGCAATCTTTGTCATCTGTTAGCACTTCCGGTTTCAATAATTCCTTTTTATCAGTCTCTTTTCCAGATGTTTTACAAGTTGGTTCTGGTAGCTCATTGTCTTTGTCCAATTTTCGACAAAATTGGAACGCTACACATTCATCACGGTCAAGACATTCGAAAGCGCAACTGTCTTGTGATTGAATATTTTGGAAAAATTTCAGATTCTTCTTGGTGTCAAACTTTGCATCAAACTTCGTGCCAAAATTTTGGACAAAATCTCTTGAAACTTTTTCTAATCGAAAAAATGATATTCATCAAAATTCTTCAATTGTTAACAAAAAAAAATGAGCTTACTTGAATAGTGGCCACAAGTTGAAGATTTGTCCTCATCGTACATAGGAGATTCCGAATCTGGTTTCATATTAATAACATGGTCATGATGAATGAAGCATGATCTGGATGGAATAAGTGAGGATTAGTAATAAATTTTAATCCGAATGAATTATATCACCTTTCAGTTTCTTTTCCATTATCATCGTAGGTTTCACAGTAATCAAATGAGCCACACTTATCACCCTCATCAACTGAGCATATTTTGGCACATTCCTCTTTACTGACAGACTTTTCGAATGTTTTCGCTGGTGGTCGTTTCAATTTCTGATTGGATATTTTCGCAAATCGATTGATGTAAAGCTCTGCATTAGGAGAAATATGAGATTCAATGAATTCAACTACAAAATAGAGCTACTTACTTTTACTGATAAGACAGTTTTTATCAGTGATAGAATTATCGCCAATATCTTGGGCACTCGAAAGTATACAAATATGATCTGAACAGTGACTGACTGAGTTACAATTGTCACGATCATTGCATGCATCGAGACACCTGCGATATGATGTGCTTCTCATAGACTTCAGTACAGGTCCCTCAATTTTGTAGCCTTTTTTGACTACTTCATATTCGTCACTTAGAACCACAAAAGGGTTCTTAAGATAAGGTGCCAGTAGATCATCCGGTCCATTGATGGCATTGATACTCATCCCAGCATCTGTGTATTTTTTATCTCCGATAACAAAATTGATTTTTTCCTTTTTCTCAACGATATTGGTAATCAAAGCCTCTGTTGACAAACGATGTTTCTCGGCTGGTCGAGCATCGGTTTTTAGTTGTAAACTTTCGAATGTTTGACAGAGTTTTTCATTCTGGAGATCCTTATCTGGGTCGATTTTTTTCGGCTCTTGGTCAGGTTTTGGATCAGGCAATATTTGAACATAACATTTCTTATCATTACAATAAGAGAATCTACATCCCTTGTTTGAATTGATGCACATATCGGCACAATCTTTGATAGATTCGAGTGTGTATTCCTTTGTTTTTTCCTTGAGACGTTTTCCAGCCATAATTTTGTAAGAATATCGGAAATCAGGATGCTCGATAAGCTGTGTTGCAATATGAACTTTTGGTGCCCAATAATTGACTCTTACTTGGCCAATACGAATTCTTGGTATTGATAATGAATCATGAAGTGCATCTCGAAATATTGATTCCATTTTCTTGAAGTCCATAGCAGTCTCTTCTGGAATACTATCAACAGTGAACTGAACCCATCTATAAGAACCAGGATTTTTGTAGCATACTGATATATCGAAACGATCGTAGTCGTCCTCAGGTTTTTCGGTATAATACAAAACGTTCAACTGAATTTTAGATGCATAAAACGGAAGTCCACTATCAATAGGTTCAATCTCGATTTTGTGAGGAGGATTGTTCTCATCATTCTCAGTGAAGTAATATGTAGCTTTTGCTTTGAGATAACTTCTCGGACCAACATAGAAGTTGTTGATGGTTCGCTCAAAAACGTCACATTTTTTGCCATCCACTTCTTTAGTTTCGAGATATTCTATTCTTTTGTCATTGGGAGCCCATAGATCGAGGTTGAGAAGATTGAATGAATCCTCGAACTGAGGCCAACGATAACCCGGAAGATTTGGATTATTAGATGTCAGTGAGGGCAAAAGGGGTACATAGTCTAAAGAACATTCATGACTTTTCAAATCGATAGAGTAGAGTAAATTGAAATTCACATCATTAACCAATCTAGTGTCATCGGATTTAGGATTTGAATTGGTTTGTAATACGAACACATCGTCAGCATAAGAGATGCTTGCTTGACTGAACTGCTTCCTTCCATCGGAGGTAGATTTTTGATAATTAGCTCTCATCTCCATCTTGTAGCGGAAGTTGCTTTGCTTATTTGGTCCAGTTTTCTTGAGCGAAAATTGCCCAAATCTAGGAAATTTTTTCCCAATAGACTTTTCATCAGATGGAGGCGACTTTGGTTCCTCTTTTTTGTCAGTTTTACCTTTGCTGGACTCCTCATTTTTCTTGAGATCATCAGGCGTGCTTGAAACGTCCGGCTTTTCTGGCTGCTTCTCTGGCGACGGATTGTTTTTGGATTCTGTTGGTTGTTTGTTTTCGGGAGTTTCGGACTTTTTAGCGCCTTCATTTGAATTCGGAGGTTTAGATTGGTCTGTTGAGCTTCCTGATGGGCCAAGGTCTCCTGGATTATCACTATTCCCATTTCCTTTTGTTTCCGGTTTTCCAGGAGAATGTTTTGAATCATCTTGCTCACAATCAAGAATGCTCTTTTGTTGACCTTTGAGCTCATAGAACTGTAAGATCATATCCTCTCCAGTCTTGAGACCTGTTATCTTTAGGCTTAATTTGTTTGCATCTCCAGATGGGGTTTCCTTGTTAACATTTTCCCCCTTTTTGGGCTCACCCTTCTTTCCAGGGTCTTTCTCTGGATCTTTAAATTTCATCAATTCATCAGGGTCAAACGTAATCTTGAATTCTTCCTTTTTTTCATCACAGAAAGCCCATTCCTTCTTTTCCCCACCATTGGCCTGAACTTTGGCAAGAAAAATTTTACGATTCACACTTTCCAGGATTCCAATAGGTCCAGGAGAGCTTTCGAACAGGGAGGTGATGGGAATCTTTTCCAGCTTATCATCGAAAATGATTTTGAGTACTTTAGCTCTGTCCAAATCTTCTTTTTCACACTTATTCAATTGTATCTTTTTTGTTTCAAGATCATAGAAGATCTCATTGGATGTAAATGTCTTGTCTTCGGGCTTAACATTAATGTACCCTTTTCTAGAGATGACATCATAAACTTCGGTGATGGTTGAAATGAATTTCTCTTTTGGTGGGGCTTCATTGTTCTCAGTTGAGACTATTTTTTCCATTTCTTTCAGTTTGATATGAGCAGTGATCAGTGCACCTTCGGATCTAAATAATTCCATGAGATTAGGACTTTCATGCTCTCCTGCCACCTCGGGTGGACATTGTGGTAGATCCTCGAAAGAACATCCGGATATGAGAGACAGCAGCCATATACCCATAAAAATCATTCTCACTGGCAAAATCATGGTGTGACTTGGAGCCGATTGGATTACTTTACCTCTTCGTTGAAATTTATATTTTTCGCACAAAAAAATTCAACTCATAGAAAGTTTTGATGTTTAATGGGGTTACAAAGAAACAGGATCAATTTTATTCAACAACAAATGATCTGAAGAATACTATTGGTTTTAGACTACAATAGACCTCAATTGGAAATCTCTGAGCGAGAAACAACCAATTCTCAAGAAATCTTTTTTCTAGGGCAACAATCAAATGAATCTCTTCACCCTTGCTAATATTGCAAAGAGGTGAGCAATATTGAGTCAATAACAGAGACAAAGTCAAGAGCATCTTGTGTGTTCAGTCAAAAAAGAAATTCCAAACTATTAATAAGATTTCGTACAACATCTCTCTAATGATGCATGGAACAGATCTTTCAAATGATCAGGCACATGATCTAGAATCGAAAAAAGTGTTTGTTGGCGTTTGCGGTAGAATGCTGGATCATGGCCTTACAATTTTTTCGAATTTATTCACATTGAAACATTATGAAGACTTTACAAACTTATGCCTGAGCGAAAAAAGGTAAGATAACGGCTCCATGAGAATGCCTTGAGCCAAGGGAGCGACAGATTGTGGTTCTTGAGATTGTATCACAATTAATGGCTAGTCAGATAAGGTAACGGAATTGTCATGGTGATCATCTAGAATGCTATTTCCAAGAGAATAGTAGGAGATGAGATAATTTGTCGTGTTCTAATAGATGCGATTGTTGTTGTGACTGACATAAAAATGGAGTTGAAATACTGATCAAAAATCTGACAGGATTCATCTATTTTTCAGCTACTAATTTCCGAAGCGTTTTTCCAAATTGTCGCAATCATTTTGGTTCCCTTCACTGGATCTCGGTAACTACCAGAGAATTTATTTATTTGCCTTGATTAGAAGCGATTCTTGATACTTTTTCTTATTTTTTGAAAAATGTTTTCCCTCCAAATTCTCATAAAATTGATAAGCATCTCAAATCTTATATATTGAGTTATTTGTTTGATCTCATCACAAATCAATCGAGAAAAGATCAGCGAAAATGGTGGTTCAAAGAGAGAGAGAGAGAGAGAGAGAGAGAGAGAGAGAGAGAGAGAGAGAGAGAGAGAGAGAGTTTTCATTTATGGGATCATGAATCATTTTGGATTGCTTTCACATCCAATGTACCTTTGATCGTTTACCCTTCGGCATCAATTGAGCCCTCTTTTCGGTCAAAAATAGTCAAAGAAAATGAAAAGTTTTGTTTTTACTGATTCTAAGGGAAGAAAAGTTTTCTCTTTTCTGTCTAAACATTTTTTTTCTCTTCGCTCTCAGATTCAATTGTCTGGGTACTGAATGTTTGAGTTGAACAATCATTCAAATGTTTAACTATTCTGACCGATTTTGTTTCCCAAACGGCTGATCAAACTGTTTCAACAATCCTATCAACCATGATAAGCGTTTCTCGAAGAAAATCTTAGAATGTTTTCTGAGTGAACTCGATGTTATATGTGCTGATATGAGAGGCAATAAGAGGCATGATAACAGAAATGGACAAAACACACTACATTCTTCCAATAGCTCGCGGCAATATTCAGTCTCATCATACTGAAGTGTGTTCCAAGATTTCTTATTCCTTGCTCTCTGATTGCCGAACATTCTGTTCTAGAATCACGAAAATTGTCCCCAAACTTGTATATCTGAAGCTGAGGAGCAACTGATTCTAGGTTTCTCTGAGGTCATCGATCTAGAGAAAATTAACATCTGATCATACTGATTGGTTGATGATAGCACGTACTTATACTCTCTTCAGTTCAAACAAAAATTTTACTTTCAAGTTTGAGAGCAAGAATTTATCCAGTGGCTAGAATTTTTTTGCCGAAGTGTAAATATTTGTAAAAAAAGGAAAATGTCGAAGATGAATCTCAACAAAAAAAATCTTCGATTATAAATGTCTCAATTTTATGATGGATTTCAAGAGCTTCAAAAATCTATAACCACAATGATAGCTACCTATTTGAATTCAAAAATTCAATTTCTCCTACTGAAAGATTAGGAAAGTTCTAAGATTTTTAGGATAACCAGGATGATCAATAGCAATATATGCTATGAGAAATTTGAGCATTATCACCAAGAAATCAACAAACAAGAGATCATTCAGATTATCTAGATATATGAGCTGATCAATTAACAAATCAATTAATGATTGAATCCTGAAACAGATAAGAGCTCAGCCTTTTAGCGCCCATAAGGCAAATGATGGTGAGAAACAATACTTGAACATAATTATTATTGATTACAGAGGAAAACATTTGATTCGTCTTTTATTCATGTAGTAGAGAACTGCTGAACCTATGACAGTCAATATTGCTAATATCGAAAAGAAAAAGGCGAAACTAAAAGATGAATTTTTAACAGACTCATTTATCTCCACTTTGAAAAGATTTTTGTGCAAGAATGTTGAGCAATCTTTGTCATCTTTTAGAGCGTCCGATTTCAATAATTCTTTTCCATTTCTCTCATCTGGTATTCCATTTCCGTAATTTTTTGATCAATTTTTGGAGCTATTATATCAAGAATTTTGAGTAATTTGTTGAATTCGTTCTTTTTCTCATGAATTTCTTTCTGATTGAGAGCACAAATATCTCGCAAAATATTGATATTTTCAGTTTGTGAATCGATAACCGATTTCAAGTAGCCAATACAATCATGATGCTCCAATTGATTGATCACAACAGCTCCACAGCCTTTGGGACACAACTGATATTCACACTCTTTCTCATGCTCATCCAATTGATCATAACGGATTGTCTTTGGGCATCCATTTTCACGGAATTTACACTGAACATTCAGATTGGCCAAAAGGTTGCGAACAATTCGTGATACTGGCTTCAGTTCAAACCAAATAATTTCCTCTTGACTGAGAGGACAATTACCTCTCAAGGAAAGTGAATCACCTTTCTCTAGCCATTCCTTGATACAATCACCACAAAACAAATGTTCACATTTATCTTGAACTGGATTAAGTAAAACTCCCAAGCATATGCTGCATATAAAGTCTTCTTCAACTTTCTGATCAAATCGAGAAACGTCTATACCGGGCATTGAGGCTGGATGCTGGATGATGGAATTTTTTGGTGGAAAAATTTCAAACAAAACAAATTAAAGATCAGCACTTAGTTAGAAACTCCAGAAAGCTCTTTTCTCAGATAATCACTGGGAAACAATCAGTAACCGAAGCCTGGTAGAGACATGAGACATGAGGGAGGATGTATAATAATAAATATCATTATCTTATACATACAGATTCTTTTCGGAGTCGAACTTTGTACCAAAATTTCGAACGAAATCTCTTGAAACTTTCTCCAATCGGAAAAAATTGATATTCATCAAGACTCTTCAATTGTTGACCGAAAAGATGAACTTACTCGAATAGTGGCCACAAGATGATGATTTGATCGTCATAGCAATCACCCTGAGTGTTCCAAATTAGCAGTAGAAGATGAGATGATTCATCGCATTCCAGCAATGATGATCACTATTGGAATGAAGAGGAAGCATTCAAAAATCAGACAAAATTAGTTCATTCCATTTTTATCCAAATCTGCTTTTGTTGAGAAATTCAGAGAGCCATTCCTCTTCCTGATTTGATTTGGTCTTCTATTAATAAGGAGAAAAATTGTCAAACCCAAAGCAGTTGAAATTGCTTTGAGTGGAATGAAAAATGAAAAAAAACAAAATTAAGAGATGATGATTCATGTAGCTTTTTCTTTTCCAATTTGAACAGATTATTGTGCAGGAATGTCGAACAATCTTTGCCAACTATGAGTGATTCCAATTTTAATAGTTCATCGCTTTTACCAACTTCTACACTAGATATTCGACACCCAAATTCAGGTAGTTGATTGTTTTTGTCCAGCTTATGACAAATGCTACACATTACTGCCAAGACATTCAGAAACGCGATTTTTTTTGTGATTGAACTTATCGTTAGATCATAAGTTTATTTCAGAATCGGATCTGGTGCCATAATTCTGAACGAAACATTTCAGAAGTTTGGCAAAGTTTTTCGTTCACAAGATCTGTCTTCCGATGAAGTTCTTTTTTATCACCAAATAGGTTTTCAGTGTAATTGGCGATGGTCAGCTGGATCTCAGGTTCGTAAAAAGAGAACTCATTATCCATTGGTCCTATCGAAATTTTGACCAGAGACTTCCGCCGCTCATTTGATTCAAAGTAATAAGTTGCCTTTGCCTTTGAGTTTCTTGGACCAGCATAGAAGTTACTGATCAATCGTTCAAAAACAGTGTAATTTTTGCCATTCAACTCATGTGTTTTCAACAGTTTATCAGTTTTAATAGTTTTTTTTGTTCAGCAGCCCATGGATCAAGATCCAGTGAATTTAATATGGATGTAGAGAACTTGATCGATATTGATCTCATCGATAACCAAAAAATTGCCATCAATTAACTGATGAGTCTCATCAACTCAGAGAGCTCAAATTCAATTTCTATGTTTTTTTCAGTAATGACACTTCATATGGCTATGTTGACCAACTTTCATCAGATGAAACATTTAATTGAATCAATTAATCGAAGAAGAGATCCGAGAAACTCCAATGACAACTCCAAAACTTGGAGAAAGCAATCAAGGAAACTATCAAATTACTTCACAGTTCGTTTGATGAGGAATGATCAAATGGCTGATTAAAATAAATAAATATATTGGAAAGTATTTAAGTCATAGAGAATCATCACTATTATCAATTCTCATCTTCTGTTAAGGAGAGTAAGATTTTCAATCGTGAGTCGAACATTGTTCCTCACCGTTCCAGTTTTGATAGGTTTTCTCTCTACATGATTACAATCCAAAGGTATACAATCAATCATGTTTTATTCTTTAACATATGACGAATGCTTGTTAAAAAGAGGTGTTTATGGAAAAAAATTCGATTTTCGAGGTTTAATATACATCAATTTGGCCGATCATTTCATTCACCCTGGTTGCTTGTTTCTCATTATCAAGCTTTGTTGAAAGGCTTCGGTTTTGTTTTATTCAACACTTTCATCAAAGCTCGACACAGTATAAAAGGTTGCTAAAGGGTGAAGTAATTTAAAAAATTTTAATCTGTTAGATATCAATCATATCATATTGGAGAATAAATTAAGAAAACAAACTTGGTTAAATTGTTAAAGAAAATTCGGTTGCTGTAAACAGCAATAATATGAATGAGATGATCCCATACATGAAAGAATCCATCATCATTGATTGGAGATTCGGCTTTTGATCATAGCGAGATGAACTTTATCAACATCATTGCCCTCACCTTTAGTCTGGTTGGTGTCCAACATATTTTTGAGAGCTTTGATGGTCTCCTTCTGAGTCTTGATGATTGCTTTCAAATAAACCACACAATCATGATCCTTGCGATTCCCAATGATGGCCCCACAGCCATTCATGCATAATTGAAATTGGCATTCTTTCTGATGATTGTCCAATTCACTATATTTAGTGATTATTTTGCACCCGTTTTCACGGAATTTGCAATGAACAGTCAAATTTCCCAAAATATTTTTGATGATTCGGGGCACCGGTTTCAAGTCCTTCCATCTGATCTCTTCCTGGCTGAGAGGACAATTACCAATCAGTTCATTTTTGTCCATTTTTTCAAGCCAATCTTTGATGCATTCTTTACAAAATAGGTGCTCACAAGTGTCCTCCACAGGGTTGTTAAGAACATTGTAACACAACACACAAACTAGATCTTCACTCACGCTCTGTTCGAACTGAGCTACACTTGTCCCTGGCATGGTAAAAATTGTAATGGTAGTGATAAGAATGACCAACAAAGAAAAATATTAACAAATAGATTGTAAGATCACTGTTATAAATTCACAAAAATTTTTACTTTGTCAGTAGAATTATAAAATAATCACAAGAGACTGTAGTCTTGAGAGACAGAAGAGCAAGTGGTAAATGAACTTGGCAGAGAAAAAATTACCATCTAGTTCGAGCTGATATCATTTCTCTATCAAAATGATTTGTACTCTCCCTTTACACCCCCAACATCTCTGTCTTTCCAGAGAAAATATCCACAAGTGTTCTCTTGAAGACCAAGCACAAACTACTCAATATTCTCTTCTCACTCAAATTGCACTTGATTTGCTACTCGCAAAAGTGTGATTCCTTGGACATTCCAGACCAGATGATCTCTCTCTCTCTCTCTCTCTCTCTCTCTCTCTCTCTCTCTCTCTCTCTCTCTGTTCTCCCTTCTTTGGGAGAGAAAAACGATTTATACTTCCAATCAGTTGAAAATCAGGTATACAAGTGATAAAATAGACCAGACAGCATCTGAACTGAGAAGTCGTAGTGGATTCATGATTAAAACGATGAGAAGCCTCTGCACAAATGCCAATAAATTACTCAGACAACGACACAATGTTCGACCATCATTCCACTGTAAAAAAGTGACAAAGTTGAGAAATATTTGCACTATCGGCTCCAAATAAAATATCAAACATTCCACCAAATCTTTCACTGGAATTCAATATTAGGAAGCTCGAAGGAATCAGCAAAGTTATGGATAAAATTTTTCCGCTGTTGACTACTAAATAAACTTGAAACTTAGTGTTGAGCCTTATGAGGCCTATTGTCCAATCTTTCAGTGATAGCATAAAAACTGAAAAAATATTGATATTAATATTAATATTTACAATCTTCTGCGACAAATGTTAAGAGCTGAAAAAGGTCACACAATTTTTTAAAACTTATTGGCTGTGAATCAATTAATTTATTCTGATCATGTTAGACTGTGTTGCTGTTGGCATTCAATATTGATGGCTTTCATGCATAATGATCAACTTAATTAGAAAGTAAGTGATCTGGTTAGAATGATTCCTATGCATGTATGTTTAATCAGAATTATCGATTGAACAGTTCTCTAATTTTTCAACTCTGCTAACATCAATCTCAGAAAAATTAGAGCTTATTGTACTCAAATACATTATCTAAATATTTTTCACTTTTCTCATTTGATGTTTCATTCCGGTAATTTTTTGATCAATTTTTGGGGCTTTTATATCAAGAATTTTTAGTAATTTGTTAAATTCATCTTTCTTATCTTGAATTTCTTTCTAATTGAGAGCGCAAATATCTCGTAAAATATTGATATTTACAGTTTGTGAATCGATAACCATTGTTGAGAAATTCAGAGAGCCGTTTCAGTGTGCCTGATTTGATTTCGTCTTCTACTGATAAGGAAAAAAATTGTCAAACCCAAAGCAGCTAGAATTGCTATGAGTGAAATGAAAAATGAAAAATGAAGAGATGATGATTCATGTAGCTTTTTCTTTTCCAATTTGAACAGATTCTTGTGCAGGAATGTCGAACAATCTTTGTAAGCTATGAGTGATTCCAATTTTGATAGTTTATCGCTTTTACCAGCTTCTACATTGAATATTCGACACCCAAATTCAGGTAGTTGATTGTTTTTGTCCAGCTTATGACAGAATTCAAATGCTACACATTTGCTGCCAAGACATTCGTAAGCGCAACTTTCTTGTGATTGAAACTCATCCTTAGACTGTAAGTTTATATCAGAATTGAATCTTGTACCATAGTTCTGAACAAAGTCTTTCGAAACTTTTTCTAATCAGGTAAGGAGATGGATGACAAATTTTTGAATAATGAAAGAACATCAACTTACTTGAATAGTGGCTACAGATAAGCGATTCATCCTCTTCATTCATGGTAGATTTTCTCTTCACCTTTCTGTGCATATCATGGCCGTTATGAAGTAGGCATGATCTAGAAGAACTCAAGATGTTGAAAATTTTCACCTCTTAATGTAAGTACTAACCTCTGGTTTCCATCCTCTTTAAAAGATTCACAATAATCAAATGAAACACAGTCTCGCTCATCTACTGAGCATATCTCGGCACATTTTTCTCTTGTGACAGAAAGATAAGTTTTTTCTGGATTTCGTTCTATTTTCCGGTCAGAAATTCTCTCAAATCGATTAATGTATAGTCCTGAGAGAATCAAAAATCAAAAATCATGAAAACCATCTCTAGAATAACTTACTTGTACTGATAGAGCATTTAGCATCTATTTCAATCGCATCAGGATCATCACCAATATCTTGGACACTTGAAATTATGCAAATATTATTTGAACAATGACTGAAAGATTGACAATCTTCACGATCATTACATGCATCCAGACACCTTCTATACGTTTGATCTGCAATCGTCTCTAAAATGGGTTCCCTTATCTTGTATCCTCTTTTAGTGACATGAAATTGATCCCCTAGAAATACAAAGGGTGAATCAAGATATGGTCCCATCAAGTCATCAGGTCCATTAATTGCATTGATGGTCATATTTGGATCCTTAACCCCTCCATTTTTGCCTTCGAAGATTATCTCCCCTTTACGCTCGATAATGTTGGTGATCAAAGCTCTGGTTGATAATCGATGCTCATAACCTGGTTGAGTATCAAATTTTCGTAAACTTTGGAAAGTTTGACAAAGTTTTTCGTCCACAAGATCTGTCTTCCGATGAAGTTCTCTTTTATCACCAAATATTCGGATATGACATTTTCTATCTTCACAATATGAGAAGCTACATGCTTTGTTTGAATCGATACATATATCGGCACAATCTTTGATGGATTCAAGTTTATAAATTTGTGTTGCCTGTCTCAGACGCTTTTCAGCAATGATACTGTATAAAAATTGAAAATCAGGATGCTCAATCAACTGTGCTGCAATGTAAACTTTTGGTACCCATAAATTAATTCCTACTTGACCTATACGTATTCTCGGTATCGATAAAGATTTATGAAGAGCACCTCGAAAGATCAGTTCCATCTTCTTGTAGTCCATACCAACTTTTGGTGGGATGTTATCGATGGTAAATTGAACCCATCTATAAGAGCCAGGATTTTTGTAGCACGTGGATAGATCGAAACAATCGTAGTCATCCTCAGGGTCTTCTGTGTAATTGGCGATGGTCAGCTGGATCTCAGGTTCGTAAAAAGAGAACTCATTATCCATTGGGCCTATTGAAATTCTGACTAGAGACTTCCGCTCCTCATTTGATTTAAAGTGGTAAGTTGCCTTTGCCTTTGAGTTTCTTGGACCGGCATAGAAGTTACTGATCAATCGTTCAAAAACAGTGTAATTCTTCCCATTCAACTCATGTGTTTTCAACAGTTTAGTTTCTTTGTGTTCAGCAGCCCATAGATCAAGATTCAGTAGATTGAATAAATCTTCAAATTGAGGCCATCGTAATCCAGGAAAATTTTGTTTACCAGATGTCATGGGTGGCACATATTCAATGGAACATTCTTGGCTTTCCAGATTCATTGAGTAGAGAAGATCAAAATTCTTATCGTAAATCAACCTGTTAACATCAGACGGATGATTCGAAGTGATTTGTAGTACGAACACATTGTCAGTATATGAGATACTAGCTTTACTGATTATTTTCTTCCTACCTTCTTGAAAATATTTCACATACACAGCTTTCATATCTAGCTTGAAATTGATCTTTCCCATCTCTGTTTTTCGAACTAAAAATGGAGAAAACTCTGGAAAAACTTCATCACTAGGCTCATCTGAAGAGGGTTGTCTTGTTTCTTAGTTTTTTTAGATTCATTGTTTTTATCAAGGAATGGTTCAGAGCTGGTGGGTTCTGATCTTGTGCGAACTTTTGACGACTTCTCCTGGGAGCTCAAATTCTCAGATTTTCCATGATTATCTGGCCTTTTAGATCTAGCCTTGGTTTGATTGGAAATATTCAACTCACTGGTTGAGCTTTCTGATGCATCATCAGATCTTGATTCCTTTTTTGATTCACTTTGTTTACTAAGTTTTTCACCAGAATCGCTGTTTCTCTGTGATATATTACAATTTGGAACACTTTTATCTTGATTCGTGGGTTGGTACTCGAAGAAATGTAAAGTTATATCTTGCCCACTCTTGAATCCAGTGATTTTTAAACTGAGAAACTTTTTTTGACCATCAATCTGATTGCTTTTCTTTACCTTATTCTCACTTCCAATGAATCTATTCAAATCTTCAGGGTTGAATGTTATCATGTAATCACTTTGATTTTCACCTCCACAGAAAGCCCATTTCTGCTTTGTATTATTGTTTGCATCGAGAACTTTGGTCAAGAAAACTTTGCTCGTTATACTGTATAAGATTCCAATGGGTCCACAAATATCTTCAAACAAGGAATTGATAGGTATGTCTTTCAATTTTGTACCAAAAATTACTTCAAGTATCTTATTTTTGTCAAAATTTTCTTTTCTACATCCATCTGATTGTGTAATCATCCCATCAGAATCGTAGAAAATTTTCGTTAACGCTGCCTTTTGTACCTCAGGCTCATGTTTCATGATAATGTAACCTTGTTTCTTGGAGAAATCATATATATCACTGATCTCAAGAGAACTATCCTCCAATTTGACTTGAGCAGCAATGATAAAGTTTTTTGGACTGAAAACTGTGATGAGATCAGGCAAATCTATCTGTTCATCCACTTTTTTTGGACATTCTGGAGCAGCATCAAAACACCGAATAGTGACAACGATCAAGAAAAGATGAATTGAAATCATTTTTATCATCGGAATCATCATGTAGATTTCAGAAAAATCGGGTGAATCACTTCACTTGTGACAAATATGAGTATTTGAATCAATAACCTAATGACAATATTTGGAGAACAACCAGATCGAAATTTTCATCACTACTATCATTCAAGAGAGCATATTTTTGGGAACACAGGAGAGCCCATTAAATATGATACTTATGTCTTAAGAGAGTGGACTCAAAGACAATCAGTTCTTCTTCAGAAGCAATCAATCTTAACCTCTGCTAGTATTAGTGAGAGATGAGCAATTCTGATCCCATGATAGTGACTAAGCTTGATAGCTCCGATAGTCTCCATGATCAACTCTAAATGAAAAAACTAGACAATTTACTGTATCTTCAGACAGAATTTCCTAATAGGGAGCACGAGAGATCTTAACTCTAAATGAAATACTAGAAAATACACTGTATCTTCAGACAGAATTTTGTAACGGGAAGTCCGCGAGATCGTACAAAAAGGCATCAATAAAGAAGCTTTAAACAGAATGCCCTTGATATTGACTATAAAATAGGAAACTTCCTGCCAAGCGATCGACTGTAATCTAGAAAATCTGTTTCGAAATCTATGAGAAACAGTTTTCAATCAAGGCTGAAGTAAACAAAAAAAACAAAGACACAGCAGTCTATGAGAATTGGCTCAAGTTAGTGAAGTGATATAAAGTTTAGCTTACAAGATAGTTTAACACTTAAAAACTCATCCGATAAAGTGAACCAATTGTCATGGCGATCTTGAATCTAAGACAGCAGTAGATGAGGAAAGATAATTCATTGTAGTATTTTGTTTTTATAAATCTATTCAATCAAATCATGATACCAAAACTGTTAGGGACTCATTTGTTCTATTGGTGAACATTCGATTCATGTGGTTCGATTGACTGGATGAGATATTTTTTCGTGAGTATATGATTTCATTTTTTCAGAAACATTCATCTTTCCAACTAATTTTCCTGACTCTTCCATAGATAAACAATTTCAGCGCCAAATATAGAGGAAACGACAAAAAAAACCTAGTTTCAGAACAAGTGACAGGAAATCAGGTGGTTTAATGCTTGATCCATGAATTCCTTCATGATATATACTGGATGGTCTTCAGCTTCCAAATGATGAATTGATCCTTGTTCCGATGTGATACTCCATGATAATTTACATATGATGAAAATTTCACCAGGTTTTGGATCTCTTCCTTGACAGTATTCATACGCATCACAACCAGAATCGAGACAGACATTGACACCGTTTTCCGTCGATTTGCTTTCAGATATGGATTGATTGGTAGGTCTTTATCGACAAGTTGTCGATATATGTTGTCGGAATTTCCCAGACATCTTTCCTGGGTATTTTGGGTGAAAATATAATGTTCAGATATATTCGAAGAGCGAAATAACCACATGAAGAGAAGCTGAGATTCCACATTCGCTGGTTCAGTTCATGCTTAATTTCCCTAGCCACATGGAATGAATAGATGGAGCAGGCACTGTTTCATGATGAGATGTTAGAATTCGATCATATTCAATGGGTGATTCAATTACCTTTCTCCAATGGATACATCATCCATTATGTGCTGATTATTGTCACAATGATCGAAACATACATTCAATATTCTGAGTTGAACACTTCTTGAGGCAATCCTCTTCACTAAGTCCAAGAAAAATTTCCAAAACATCTGGTATCAGAGAATGGTCAGGAACTCTTTCATAATTTTGAGGAAAAAATGACAAAAAATTGATCGATATCTTTGATTTCTTTTCAGAATTCAAAATTTCGATACTTGCCGGGGAAGTTGACACCTAGACCGTATGTTGTCCATGGATAAGCCACTTTCTAAGATGAGGCATCTCACTTGACTCCACATATTGAGCTTGATCATCAGAAATCGAGCCGATATCTAATCCAACAAATCCTAATTGTTCACTCAGATAGGAGGATAGATTGTTGTCCATTTTTTCATGCAAAACAGAATCCAGGCCGATGTGTTAGTTAAATTTAGCGAAAATGTTGAGCATACTGAGTCATGGTTGATGATGAAAAGTTCAGCCGTTGATGAATAATAATGAAATCGAAAATTTTCTCCATTATCTATTGTGAAAACTTTGTAATAGCACTCTCGTGTATCTGTCAAATATTCTCCTCGAACTTTGTTGAAAAATTGTCCATCAATTACAATCTCAATTGTTGTTTCGTAACCAGTTTCATGACAAGTTTCATGAGGAACAATTTTTGATAGAGCCTTTGGATTCAACGGAGATTGTGAGAAATCACAACCAATAGATCGAAACATTAAAATTATATGAATTGTAAAAACTCGTCTTAAACACAATTTAGTAAGAATTTTCATCCTCATGATGAATCAATGAGATAAATGACCAAATTTGAAGTGCTACGATGAACAAGTGAATGATTCGAATAACGGTTTTTAATCATCAAAATTGATAAATCAAAATGATACATGAATGTTTCTCAATCGATTCTTACGCACAATCACATGATAATTTAAAAATAATCGAATAGTTCTAATTTTGGGCCAAATTTATCGAAGAGATTCGCAAATCTACAAATTTTTACGCTTCATTTTCATTTTCATTGGGACCAACTCTAGAGATCTAGAAAAACATGCGCCTGTTCGCAATTCCAATGGAAAAAAATACATTCGAATTATTCGTCGAACAGAGAGAGAGAGAGAGAGAGAGAGAGAGAGAGAGAGAGAGAGAGAGAGAGAGAGAGAGAGAGAGAG
>QZCP01000573.1:5398-19692 GCA_003956705.1 Brevipalpus yothersi | reverse complement strand
GAGAGAGAGAGAGAGAGAGAGAGAGAGAGAGAGAGAGAGAGAGAGAGAGAGAGAAGAAAATACTCACATAAGATTCATAAGGCACGCTTGACAGACAAAAGAATGACTATTAGCAGTGTTTACTAGCCTAATTTACCGGCTCTTCTTATGGCCATCCTTGACCTTCTCAAAAGAGATATAGAAAGAGAGATAGATAGAGAGGGAGAACGAGGTGAGGATGAGAGAGAAAAAGAGAAAGAGAAAGAGAGAGGGAAATACTCTCGGTAATATAAACAGGCAATCACCATAATCCTTTATGGCCCTATTACCTTTATCCCTGATGGGACCGGTGACAATAACTAGACAATAACATCACCATCCACTTCACCGGTAGCAAGTGGAAACAATTTAGAGGCTATCGACTCTGGAAGAGAGAGAGAGAGAGAGAGAGAATTTGCGCGGGAAAATGTTTAAGTGTATATATAAAGTTTGTTTATGTGAGAAAGAATTGAGAGATGGAAAGAGAGTAAGAAAAGAAAATTGAAATAAGATAGCTTCCCAGATGACTGATTCATTAACCATGGCGAAAAATGAATGACATTTTTCGCAAGCCATGACGAAGATTATCATCTGGCGGGAAGGAATCTGCATGATTCTGTTTCTCTCTACAGATAAAAGCAAAGAGAAGAGCCCAGATAAAATTAATCTTGTTATATATTTCTACAGGCACAGGCACATTTTATCAAGCCTGCTGACCACCAGAATGTCCATCTAATGCTATCTTTTCTATATATTTATTTTGTCCTTTCTCTTTATTTGATTCTTCTGCTTGAGAAAAAGTTGATAGCAAAGCAATCTCTCTCTCTCTCTCTTCTTTCTGGTGTGGACAAATCAATATTTTATCAGAAGAAATAGATGCTCTATACTGATGATGTGAAAATGAAAGCTCACTCATTACAAACCCCACTACTCAGCATCTCATTTCATCTCTTCACGCTCTCATTCTCTTTTCCTTCATCTTTTCTTTCTCCCAA
Organism: Brevipalpus yothersi; assembly: GCA_003956705.1. Taxonomy (NCBI): domain Eukaryota; kingdom Metazoa; phylum Arthropoda; class Arachnida; order Trombidiformes; family Tenuipalpidae; genus Brevipalpus; species Brevipalpus yothersi. Next base: position 18,679 of record QZCP01000573.1, on the reverse strand, counting down.
TTCTGGCCATCCCTTTGGATCTCCATCCCATTCGTCTTTCCAATGCATGACGGAACTATCTTATCCTGAATCCGTTTTCCATGGTGATGTATGATCGTTCCATGAATTCTCTCAGTAACTTTTGCCACACACACAAATACACAGAGAGAAAGATATATATACATGGATACATACACACACACATACATAGTTTTACTCGAATAGTCCAGCCATAGGAAATACTCTATGGAGCAAAGGGGGGAGGTGGCAATTGGGTGGTTGGGTGAGGATGATTTGTCGCATTGGATAGATGCTGTATGTGGATGCTCAGCATATATATGTGTGTGTACACATAGAGAAAGAGAGAAGGAAAGAGAGAGAGAGAGAGATGAAGAAAAGGAAAAGAAAAAGAAGAAGAAAAGTGAGGCTATGTGACACTGTCATGAGAGGGATTGCAATTCTTTGCGTGCTTCGTTCGCTAGAAAGCAAAATCAGAATCCATCAATTGTGATGCTGTTCAAATTCTCATTCGATTGAGGACATTAATCAGAGCAAGCCGACAGTAACTCACTATGCCATTGGCTCTCTCACTTTTCTCTCTCTCTCTCTCTCTCTCTCTCTCTCTCTCTTCTGTATACATGTTTTCAGTCTTTCTATTTCTCTCTCCCTCTTTCTGATTCACTCTTTCATTCTATTCGCAATCAGCAAGTTTACTATTGATCGCCTTACCCACACCATCATCGCCCAGCATCCATACACATACAGAGAGAGTATCATCCGATGAGAGAGCAGCGATTCTTTTCCACACTCACTTGACTCTTTCTCTTCTCTTTCTCTCTCTCTTCCTAAATCCATAGTTTCACGTCATGAAGATGTGATAATAATCGTACAATTCACTATGGTCTTATCATGAACATGATCCGTTTCATACATTATTCACCCTTTATCCCACAGTATTCCTTTTGCCTTCAACTTTTCTCTTTTATTTTCTCTCTCTCTCTCTCTCTCTCTCTCTCTCTCTCTCTCAGATAATCTTTCCATTCTTCTTCTTCTTTTACTCTTATTCTCTCTCTCAACACCCTTTTTTCCTCCTCCTTGAACCCCTCCTCATTCCATCTTCTATTCGGTAACTTTTATCTCCATCCTCAACTCAGTTGTTGTATTATTCTTCCTCTCTTAACATTTTTTCTCCAACTCAGTTCATCATCATTCGATTCCTTTTCTCTCTCTACTTCATCATCTTATTCTCTTCTTTTAACTTCTACTTCTTCTTCTCCTCATTCTTCTTCGTTCATCATTATCATAGCTTCTTCTCTTTTTTCCTTTTCCTTTCTCTCGCTCTCTCTCTCTCTACTTATCTCCATCATCTTCCTCTCTTTCTATCTCTATTCCAATGAACTTGAGAAAAACATCGGAAAGGAAGGTGAAGTGTGAGAAAGGAAGAGAGAGAGAGAGAGAGAGAGAGAGAGAGAGAGAGAGAGAGAGAGAGGAAAGTAAAATAGTAATCAGCAAAGAATTCACTTGCTAACTTGACTATCTGTTATGTATATATAAATACACTCTGTTTCATTACGAAGCTATTCTATACTCTTCAATTTGCCTTGTGCATTTTCAATTTGAAAAGCTCACTATTTTGCATATATATCCTGGATCCGAGCCGGTCCAAAAACATTGCTTCAGTTTCAACTGATGATGAATTTTCTCTTACACTCAGTCCTACACCCTCTCTCTCTTTCTATCTATCTCTCTCCCCTGTACTCCATTAAATTAGCTCTCATTTCATACTATTCATCAAATGCTTTGCCTTCTATTTCGCTCCATGTTATTTCACTTGCTCTTCTCTCTCTCTCTTTCGCTTTTCATACACTGGCTTCACTCTACCCTCATTTCCAATTCTTGCCTGGAAATAGGTAATTCATCTTCGCCTATACCATGATTTCAACTTATTCGCCAGATAGAATAGCAATTAGTTGATTAAACTTGAACGAGGTCGATGATTTCAGTCGTATAAGGAGGACTAACTTGCATAAATTATCGGTTACATGTAAGTCAACTTTTCTAGTTTCACCATGTTTTTACATTCTCTTGTCTTTTCCATTCTCCAATTATTCTATTCTGATCATATAATTCCTGCTCTCTCTCTCTTCACTCTTATATGTGTGCCTCTTCAATTTGCTGTATCACAATTTTGACTGATGATCCTCTCTTACCCTCTCTCTCTTCTATTCCTCTCTCTATTCCAGATTCTTCATCTCTCAATTTTCTCTCCCTCTGCATACTCATTTCTCTTCACATGCCTATTCGTTCCAATCAATTGGAGCAAGAGTCACGGAAAAAAATTGTACCCAACCAGAAAAAATTAGATCATTTGAATTTGCATTTTGAGCATCGTTCTACCATTTGAGTCAGGGAAAGCGGATAAAAAGTATCAGGAATCGAGGAATCAAGAGAGAAAAAATTTTCCCAGCCACTCCATACTTTCGATTGGTTGACACTCGATTCTGGTTTTGCAAATAAAGCTATTCCTTCCCATCATACAGGATTGGTTCTCTTTCTCCTGTATTTATTCACCAAGAGAGAGGGAAAGTAATACTTAACATCGAGGTCAAAGTGACAAGTTTTATTCTTTTCTTATTCTTCTCTCACTTAAGAGAGAGAGAGAGAGAGAGAGAGAGAGAGAGAGAGAGAGAGAGTCTTCTAGAGAAAATAACCTAAACCCTATACTGGTATTTTATGGATAAAATGTATGAGAGGGAGAGAGAGAGACATATACACAGTTCCTATGTTGCTGAATATTTTATTCCAAGTGACATTAATCATGGTCAATGAGAAAATAGAGCGACGGAAGTGGAGTGTCCTCATAGTTGAGAGGAATAGAAATGAATGATTTTTGTAGACTAGAAAGAAAAGTAAGAAAGAAATAAAAAAGAAAGCTGCAAGTCAAGTGAAGTATTCTCTCTCTCTTCCTCTCTGGCTCTTAAGGCATGGTTTTTCGGGTGATTGTTGTTGTTACTGTTAATATCGTCACCAGTGTTCACATACTCACCAACGGATCAATGGTTAAGCCATCACAATGAGAGATATATACACACACATTCTCCTCCACCCAGTAGACCGATGACCAATACTCAACTCTCTTCATCTCTTTCCTCTCTTCTCATCCAAGTGATCACGTATCGTTTGACTTTTTCCGAAGTGATGCTTTATTTATGATTTCGAAGAATAAAGATAGCGTTCAATTGACGTTGAGCGAGAGCCCTCTTTTTCATTCTCTATCTTTCTCTTTCCTAGTTCTAGGTCCATCAGAGAAGGATATAGTGATATTATGGGAAGAAGAGCAAAAAAAAGATAGGAACAAAATTCATACTATTACTCAAGTATCTCAGCCTCCTCATCCTTCAGATAACTTTGGTGTCTTTCTATCTCTCTTTCTCTTCTGATAGATGATTATACCTTATACCGATAGCTTTTCTCTCTCTCTCTCTCTCGCTCACCAGATTCTTCTACCACCGATCTGCTGCCGGTACTCGCTCTCTCCTATAAATCATCATCATGCTTCCAGCGTGCTCGATCTTTCATTCTGCTATGATCCTGTCAAGCAAATCTCCTCTTTCTTTTCTCTCTCTCTCTCTCTCTTCTCGTTCCTTAACTTTTGGTAAGCTGGTGTATATATGTGTGTGTATGTTGCACACACACACAAAGCGATGTGCTACCGCTTCTACTTGTGAGCCTGTGTAAGTGTTCATGTAATCATTCTCCGAGACTTTGCATCCATTCCAGGCTTCCGAACCAAAAACGCTTCTCTCAGGGGGTGGCTTCAGCTGAAGGTGAGCTCTGGAGAATGAATAGACTGGATAGGCAGGAGGAGGGGAGTTGGGGGTGAATAAAAAGGGAATAAGAGAGAAGAAGAGAGAGAGAGAGAGAGGAGGTGAAACTAGGGTGGCAAATGGAAATGGTTGGTGTATATGTAGCATGTGAACAGCTAAGAGTGTACATGGTTCACTTGAAATATTCCAGACATTCAATCATGCTCAGATATTCTGACATGATTACCCAAAAATTAATGAGTATTCACCTCTTGCTGTATACAAGACCCAATGATAAGGCAGTATGGTAAAGTTACTCTCTTTCTTTCTCTCTCTCTCTCTCTTTTGCCTTCTTATTCACTATTTTCCAATGCTATTCGCTCCATGAACCATCGAGGATGGCACTACTGTGTATGTATATACATATATACATGTATATTCATCGTGATGGCATCTTCAATCCTCCATGATAAAGTAACATCCTGTTTCTTCGAAATATGAAGCAATTTCAAATTCAGTTTCTCTCACTTTCTTTTGCTTTCTTTTCTCTCTCTCTCTCTCTCTCTCTCTCTCTCTCTCTCATTCTCCATTAATCACCATAGAAGCTCAAGGCTCACTTTCACCATTGTTCTATGTTATCCATTATGTCTCGCGTTCGTTTGGCTATACGTTTGCTTTTATCTGTGCACATCGAGCCAAGGATTCATTGTGTTTGTTTTTTTATTCCTCTTGCCACTTTGTTTCTATTCACTTCGATCCTACGACATGGAGAAGCAAGCGGAAGAATTATGATAGCCATCCTGCGTGGAAGGATGCTGGATGAGGCAAGAGAGAAAGAGAGAGAGAAAGAGAGAGAGAAAGATGAACGAATTGAGTGAGTGAGTGAGTGAGTGAGAGTATCATCTATTGATGTGTTGTTGTAGGCAGAAGGGATAAAAAAGTGAGAATGATGAGACAAGCGAGAAAGATAGGCAAAAAAAAGAGGAGAAAAGAGCAAAACTAGTATTTGAATAGGCTATCAATATTGTCTCTATCCCATTGTTTCCTATCTATTATTTGATTTTCATTTTTATCTAAAGCCTCATCCCGTTGCCCTGGATATCTCTCTCTCTCTCTCTCTCTCTCTCTCTCTCTCTCTCTCTCTCTCTCTCTCTCTCTATTCCCGTTCTTCTTACACATCTCATGCCACCCCACATTGCTAAAAAATTTTTTTCCACTCACTGGCTGCAACATCCATCCACCAGCAGTAGGAGCATCCCTTAGCATAAGAGAGAGAATCTCTCAGCATCTTTCATTCTCCTTTTCTCTCTCTCTCTCTCATCCAACATACAGACACACACACACTCTCTCTCTCCTCCACTTGCTCGGTTCGCATCACTTGGCTCTCACTCCGGGATGCGGCATGAGTGAAGAGTGATTGCTGAGTCTTGGATCCATGTACACATACACACACACACTGTGCTGTGCCGCCAATTTAAAAACTGTTTCCATGTTCGATGATGGACGATCGTTGCAAGGGGCGAGCTCGCTGATTCATGAACATGATCATGTCAATGTATATAGATCTATAGGGCCTTTCCAATATTTTCTCTCTCTCTCTCTCTCTTTCTCTCTTTCTTTTTCTTCCATGCTCTCTCACTTTCACCCTATATAAAATATTCTTTTCTTTTTCCTCTCTTTCTTCACTCTTTTTTTCCACTCTCTTGCACGCACTTGGCCCTCTCTCTCTTTTTCTTCCCTTTTTATCCAATTCTTCATGTTCGCCATTTTTTTCTCTCTCTCTCACATGCACACATGAATCTTCTTTCCTCCTCTTTCTCCGTCTTCTTTTGGGCTCTCCATCATGAAAAGAGAGAGAGAGAGGGAAGAAGAAGAAGAAGAATATGATGATATTCCAACATCATAATAACAACACACACACACAATCATCATCGATTTCTGATTAGTGTGCGTGTTTGCAAAAGGGAGAGAAAGAGAAAGGCTGGCTCAAAGAAGCTGGAAAAGATTGGGATGAAGGTACTCGGGAGAGAGAGAGAAAGAGAGAGAGAGAGAGAGAGAGACCAAAGGAAAGCCACAAACACACACACACAAATATATTTATGTACATGGAAAATTTGGAACAAGAACGAAGAATAGGAAAGAAATCGATCTGGTTCATATTATGATCTAGGCAATTGTATCTCCTCATGGCGGAAGGAAAGGGGCAAAAATGGAACAGAGAAAGAGCAGGAGAGAGAAAGAGAAATAGAGAGAGATGCTGGAAAAATGAAGAATTGGATATTGCTTGATGCGTGCAAGAAAAGTATGAAAGAAAGAGAGGAAAGAGAGGAAAGAATGTTATAGAGTTAAGGTAATCTACTAGACCCTATACATCCATTTACATTGACGTGACAGGTTCGTGAATCAGCTTCATATTGGCCCATGGCTGAGCGATCGTTCATCATCGAACATGGAACAATTTATGAATCGTTGGAGAAGAAGAAGAGGAGAGAGGGAAAAAGAAAAGCAGTCCAATGGAAAAAATATATATAAGAGCAATGCCTAGCATCATTCCTTTTCGCTCACCGCATCAAGTGATGCGCACCATGAGGATGGATGTGGGTGGGGGAGAATGGAAAGAGAGAGAGAGAGAGAGAGAGAGAGAGAGAGAGAGAGAGAGAGAGAGAGAGAGAGAAAAGTAGAAAATGATGATTCTAGAAAAAGTACATTCTAGGAATGGATAAAAGGCGAAGGAATGTTGAAAGAAGAAGAAAAAGTGGGAGAAGAAGAGCTTTTTGCAATTGGACAAGCATTTGATTATATTTCGCTTGAATGCTTTTTCTAGTCAGGTACTTGGCCTACTATTTAGGGAGAGAGAGAGAATCTCAATTTACTCCTGACAAATCTGAATAGTCTCTCTCTCTCTCTCTCTTTCTCTCTCTCTCTCTCTCTCTCTCTCTCTCTCTCTCTCTCTCTCTCTCTCTCTCTCTCTAATATCGGAAGTGAAAATCGGGCAAATAATCGTACCAGCAATTTAGAATCGTAATTCGACGAATTGGGTATCAGAAAAGTTGGCCAGACTTGGTTGTGGAACAGAATACAGACACGTTCATGAAACGATTTGCAGTAATCACCATTATAGTGGTGCGATTCATCTACTTTGCAAGAATCTGATGCATCAATATGCTATGCTATGACAATGATCATGATCATCGTCATCATGATTCCAAGTAATCAAAGGGTTTCACATACACCACACACCATACATATTGATCGGGGAATAAAATATTCGCATAAAATAATTTGATCATCAAAAATCATAACTACACACTCAAACCAGACAGAAATTGCTCCCACTTTCACAATCTCAACACCTGAGCGGGGGCGTCAAAATTGAATAATTTAATTTTACCCAAAATTCAAAGGTGAAATGTCGCAACACTCTAATTGATGTTTGCTTTCGCTCTCTATCTGAGACACTTTTTTCTCACTCTCGAATAAATTTTCAAGTCATCTCTCTCTCTCTCTCTCTCTCTCTCTCTCTCTCTCTCTCTCTCTCTCTCAAGCCAGGATAAAAGAATTTTTTCCTTCCTCTCAAGAATCCATCAACCGTAATACATTAGCCATCACTTTTCCGTAGTTTCGCAAGTTTCCCTAATTGCTTTCCAGATGTCGCCAGTGAAGCAAATCGAACTTGCAATCTCGATTCTCGCTCGAAACGATACTAGAGTACATGGACTCGATGGACTCTCTGAGTCTAGGGCCGAAAAAGTAAGTAGGAACCGGCATCAAGACCCGAAAAAAAATTTTGTACAGAATATTGGGCTAGTTATGGATATATTTTGAGATGGCGCCACAGGCCTTGATCGATTGGCTTTCGGTCAAACCAGGCCAAAGTACCAAAATCTTGCTCAAACTAGAGAGAGAGAGAGAGAGAGAGACTAGAACTTAGGACTTGGAACGCTTGCTATACACTGTATGTGTGTGTGCATATGATATTGTTTGCCGGTGAAAAGGAGCGATAAAGACATGATTCATGTTCGACAGCCGACCTTTCTCTTTCTCCTCCGGTCTGTTCTCGTTCTGAACTTTTCTCTTTCTCTCTCTTTTTCTTTCTTTTTGTGAAGCCTATGAATTCTATGGAACGAAAAATGAATTTGAATCACTAATCAAACATCATGGAGAAGTTCACTCAAAATGACTAGACTTGTTGCACTCATATAAATATGTATTCGGAAAAAGGTTTTATTGTCATTCTTATCGAAGAGAGGAGAGAGTTCCAGGAGGTGGTAAATGAGTGAGTGAGTGAGTGAGAGAGAGAACCAGAAAGATAGAGAGAGAGAGAGAGAGAGAGAGAGAGATACAGCAGGGTAAGAGTGAGACGAGAGAGAGAGAGAGAGAGAGAGAGAGAGAGAGAGAGAGGTCGGCTGTCGAACATGATAAAGGAGGCTCAAGAGAGAGAGAAAGGTAATCGAGAGAGAGAGAGAGAAAAGAAAGAGAAAGAGAGAGAGAGAGAGAAGATCGGATAGAATGAAAGGGGGTTTCAGTCGGTAGAATAGGAGGGGAAGAAGACAAGAGAGAGAGAGGAGGGGGTGGAGCTTGGGTAGATTGTGAAGTGAAGAGGAGAGAAGAGAAGAAAAATTATTTTCCATCTAAAACTCACCTCAACTCACCGAATAATATTAATGGTGATGAGTTCGTTTCTGATGGACTCGAGTCCGACAGCGGCATATTCGTCCGCTGCGGTTGCCGCCGCTGTTGCCGGAGATACAAAGTTCCCATCAGTTTCCAACGATTCGTATTCACATGGAACTTATAATGCCATATCAAAATTTTATGCCGATGCGGCCGCAGTGGCTTCCGTTGGACCTTCTCCGGTGACTGCCAACAATGCCTCTGCTGCCGCTCATTTTGGATATAATCATCATTATCACCCACAACACGCTGCCAATCTGGCCGCTGCTGCATATTCTCATCACTCCAATCATCACCTCAATCATCATCCTTCTCATCCAGGTTTAGCATCATCTTATCATCATCCACATCATCACCAAAGTTCACTACAAAATCAGCATCATCATGGACTCAACGCACACCATCAGACAGCCAATCATTCCCATCCATCTTATCAACATTATAATCAATGTTCCGCAGCATCCGCAGCATCACTGGCCATGGCCGCCTCACCAGTGTCCACTGTTGGCTCCGGTATGGTGTCCGGTGGAAGTTGCGTGGTCACCGGTAACGGTACTAGTGAATTAGGTATCGGTAATAGTGTCCAATCGCATCATACCTCACTGGGACCTCGAGCTCATCATTTGACTTCACATTTATCATCACTTCATCATCATGTTGCTCGAGTATCATCGCCCTCATCGACAATATTCCCGGTTCAGCGGTCTCCATCACCTGGAAATCATAATCTTGTCGACATTAAAGAGCCTCCTTCACCACCGGACTGTGCAATCTCAGGTAATACTGGTTCCAATTCCGAAGCTAGTGGCTCAAATCAGCCATCAAGCCATACAATATATCCATGGATGAAGAAAGCTCATCTCAATCAAGGTAATTTATTTGATTTAGTATGAAAAATCTTCTCCTTCTTCTTCTTTCCCTGATACCGTATCTTTTCGCGCCCTTTAATCACTTTTCTCTGTAGTGTTGAAATTCGAACTGAAAACATTCTTTCTCGAAGTTAAATACTATTAGTTTGAAAGAGAGAGAGAGAGAGAGAGAGAGAGAGAGAGAGAGAGAGAGAGAGAGAGAGAGAGAGACTGGAAAAAAGTTGTAAGCATTAGCATTAGATCAGATCAAATCTGTTGGGTTTCCATATAATTTATGTGATGGCAATAAAGATACGGTATTCAATACATGTTTATCACTATTTCTCTTCTCTCTCTCCTCCTCTTCCTCATCTTTTTTCTTCTATCTCTTCTCCCACATCTATCTCTCTCTCTTTTTCTCACACATCAATATATTTACACGTAATCAATCAATCAATCACAGAAACTAATCAAGGCCAAAAACGGACAAGACAAACGTATACAAGATTTCAAACGTTGGAACTTGAGAAAGAGTTTCATTACAATCGATATTTGACTAGAAGACGTCGAATTGAGATTGCACACACATTACACTTGACCGAGCGTCAAATCAAAATATGGTTTCAAAATCGTCGAATGAAAGCGAAAAAAGAGAATAAAACTAAAGATCATACTGATCTATGTTTAAGTGATAGATTAATATGAAAAAATGAAATGAAACAAAAATTCAATTAAGGATCAAAAAGTTCTCAAAGAATATCATATCAATATTTCGTCAATTATTTAAGTTCAACGTTTTTCCATTCTTATTCTCTCTCTTTTTCTCTCGCTTTCTACTGTCGAAAACCATGTGAACCTTCAGTACAATACTTGACCATTCTTTTTCTGTCTCTCTCTCACACACTTTCTTCTACCAAAAAAATGGCCCTTAATTATCAATTAATTAATTTCACAAAAATTGTGTATCGGCCATATACTAACAAGTACATTGCTCACCTCTCTCTCTCTCTCTCTCTCTCTCTCTCTCTCTCTCTCTCTCTCTCTCTCTCTCTTTCACACACACAAACTTTTGGTCATTCCTTTTGTCAAAAAAGAAATTTCTTGTTTTAAAAGCAAGTGTCTAGTTTAAGAAAATAAATTAGATTATCAATACAATGCATAAACTATTTGTCCTTTCCTCTTTAATCATATATTCTATTCTTATTTCTTACTCTCAAAACTCTCTCTCTTCTTACTTTTTTACGACCATATCTGCATACACATTGATGTACCATCATTCATCAAGCTGCTCTCGTATTCGGGCCACAAGTTATCCAGAAAAGTGTATCCAATGACTACCGAGTTTTTTTGTTCAGTAAGTCAACATTATGGCCAACACAAGAATCTTAAATATATCTACTCCCTCTCTCTCTCTCTCTCTCTTTATCTGTCGACCTCCTCCATCCTATTGCTCTTTTTGTCCTCCCTCTTCAACTTACCTATTCTCTTTCTTTCTCTCTCTCCCACTGTTCGTTTGCTCTTCCATTTTTCATCCAACTTTGTGGCCATAAAGCACGCAAGATATCGTCTTGAGATCACTTGTCATCTTGAGCTTCGATTCTCTGTGTATATATAGTTGAAATTCATCATCATAGAATGGCCTATGTTTGAGAGAAAGAGAAAAAGCCTGCTTATCGTCATCATGCATTTCTAGTTGTTTTCCCCTTTTTTTCTCTTTCTCGTTCTATTCCTTTCTTCCCATGTCATCCTTCCCTCCTACTACTTCGATCTATCTCTGTTTCTTAATCCATTCTTCGTGTCCATGACTCAACAAACACACACTCATGCACACACACATAGTCACTCAGTAAGTCACACATAGGCCACATGGACACATAGACAAAATCAACATGAAAGATAGAGTTGCAGCCATCATGAGATATGAGTTCTAAGTTCAATTCGTGATGAGAAGAGAGAGAGAGAAAGAAGGAGAGCAAGAGTCTTTCACATTCAGAGCGAAAAAGATTTCTTTCTCTCCTCTGGTCGCTCTTAAGGCCAAAAGTCAGATCCTGACCAGAGAGAGAGAGAGAGAGGAAATGAGTGAAAGAAGCTGTCCGTTCGATAGCTGCGTTCGGGCGTAAACAACGCAAAATCCTCAAGCTGATAATGGCCAGTGGTGAATGAAATATAGCTCGAGTATTGACCAGTGAATGGCCAGAACTACAATTCATCATCATACTCCGCGCGCTTCACTACGCGCCACTCGGGTACGTGTGCATGTATTACTCTTCAACTATTCCCTGCCATCGGTCACCAAGAGAGAGAGAGAGAGAGAGAGAGAGAGAGAGAGAGAGAGAGAGAGAGAGAAACTTTCGGGTTTAATTCACATTTTCATCCATTGATCTCATTCATTCATTCATTTCTTTATCTTCATCATACCACCCCCTCCTCCTACTTTTCTCCTAGAGTTGTCTCTTTCTCTCCCTCCTATCCACCGTTCGGTCCTTCTCGATACCACCCCTCTAACCAATGATCAGCCCAAATCCACCTCCCCTTGACTCCACCAATTTATTTCCACTACTACTAACACCGCCACCCCCGCTTGTGTGAGTGTGTGTTTGTTTATCATCGATTCCTTTTTCTGGATTTCCGATTATTTCAATGGTCTCACCCACAGATCACATCCTTCTGTCCATTTTCCACGCTGCTGATCGCTCCCCTGTACATGTACAGATACACATATATGTATAAGTACCATAGGATGCACATGTTGAATCTATCTGCCCCAGAAGCCAAGTAGTATTGGGATGCAAAATATAATTCTATTAGAAAATCATTTACATAAACTGTTGCCAATCATTAATCTTCAAATCATTCATATTTCTTCTTCTCCTCCTCTTAACATCTTCACTTATTCTTATTTATCCATCAATTTTAAGAAGTCCCATTTAAGAACACACTCATTTCTCCTATGGTCCAGTGGAGCTTTTTTTTCTCGGCCAATGTATGTGTGTGTATGTGTGTGTTCACACTTTGTACACCCCATTGGTTTGGGCTCATTTGCTTATCATAGCTAGTTAAAAGCTTGCCCATTGGCCGGTTAAGTGAAATTTTGACAGCTCTTATGATGGATGGGCCATACTTTTGACCGATGATATGGCAACAGGAGTGATCACGCGAGCGCCCAATATACACACATACACACACATACTCATATATACATCTAGCCTCACAACAGCCAGTGAAACGCATCGTTTACAGTCCATAATCCCATAGAGAAGAGAGAGAAAATTTTGGTCCTTTTCTCTCTCTCTCTTTCTCCTATTGGACATATTTTACATGGAGTCCCGGTCCTTTTCTCTCTACTCTCTTCCCTCTTTATGTAACGCGCGTCCAAAAATGAATGAAATGAGTATCACCAATCATGTGTACGTGTGTATGTATGTTTTATTGGATCCTCTCTCTTCTCTTTCCTTGATATTATCAAGTGATAATGTTTTATCATCATGAAATTAAAAAAAACTATGATGCTCACTTATATATGTTCTCTCTTGAAAATCATAAAAATATGATTGATTACCTTTTCTCTCTCTTGCTCTTTAGCTGTATAGTGGCATGTATAGTGAAGTGAAATAAAAGTAAAAGGAAAAGAAAAAGTTGAAGAAGAAAAAATGATTATGTCCATTCATGAATGAAGCCATCGGTGAACAGAGGCGGTCTTCGGGTATATGACAGGGATAAATGTGCTTGTACCATGGTGTATATATATAGTGTAAAAGAGAAGAGAAGAGAAGAGAAAAAAGAAAAATATGAAAGATATATACTACTGCTATAACCAATAATCCGGCCTCAGGCTACCAGTGACGGACTTTCGGCCTCAACATGTGAATCTCATACAATCACACACACATACACATGAACAATTCGGTAACTTACCTGTTTTTGGCTGCAAGGCTCAAAGTCGTTTACATGCCTCTTTCGAAATAGAGAGAGAG
>QZCP01000572.1:0-19725 GCA_003956705.1 Brevipalpus yothersi | reverse complement strand
AGAGAGAGAGAGAGAGAGAGAGAGAGATAGGAAGTGGATGAGTGATAATTTGCCGCATCTTCATCCAGAAAGAGCAGCTCATCTATGTAAGGAATGCTTGTAATGTCAGAAAGCGTATCATTTGGTCCATGTAATGTGAACGAAATGAGAGTTGTATAGATAGTTGAGCATGATGATGAACATTGAATAGGCCACTTCATCTGATATCGATTTTATGTGCGTATATGGGTATACATATATATTTTCAGTTCATGCTATTGTCCACTTGATAGCCACTCGATAGCCAGTTGAAATTGTGTGTGGCTATGTGTATGTGTGGTGTATAATCAATGAACTAGCGTGATCATATTATCACCAGAATGTTCTAGTTCAATAATGAATGGCTATCACACAAGAGTTTCTTCCATTTCTTTCTCTTTCTCTCTCTCTCTCTTGTACTTTTAGTGTATTAGTTTATATCATGTAAGATGATCAAAAAGAAAAGTCTCATGTTGTTGATGAGTATATCAGGATCAATCTGGATTCACGAGGTATCCTGATTATTCCAACTCCTTGCGCCCGCCTCTGGCCTGTTTCTCGTTCAATTGCCACCCACTTCCCATGTATCATTTATAGTAGCTTCCGGATTAATTCAATGAGAAAGGGAGAAAGAGAAAGGTAGAGAGAGAGAGAGAGAGAGAGAGAGAGAGAGAGAGAGAGAGAGAGAGAGAGAGACTATTGATTGCAAGGTAAACATGATACTCATCGTGTATACAATATCTAAATGTGTGTATATATAGACATCAGAATATATATGAGAGTATGTATCATCATCATGTGAGATGAGAATTATCATATAAGAGAGAGAGAGAGAGTGTGAGAGAGAGAGAGAGCATAATTTACTGTTACAATTATAAATGATTGATGTGAAAATAACAATAATGATAATAGATATTTTATGCAAAATATAAAATCATAGGAGAGAGCGAAAAAGAGTAAGAAAAATGTAAGCCAATTAGTTGAAGTGTTAATATGAAAATTATTTTTACACGAGTCGAATAAATTATTCAATCACATCAATTATTAGTGTTAACTTGAGAGCAATTGACGAAAAAAAGAGGTACAATAATCATCATCATCACTACCAATTGAATCAATATCAATTCTCACATGCATAAGAATGTCCTCAATTCGATAGATATCTTCTCTTTCTTTCTTTCTCTCTCACTCTCACATGGCCCCTCCATCATTTGATTTCCCTTAATTATCATCATCTTTGCTTTGTTTCTATCATCATTTTCTCTTTCAGTATCTCTCTCTCTCTCTCTCTCCCTCTCTCTGTCATCTCTCTGGCTTACTCTGGTTCATTCTCTTTTTATCAAAAAAATCACTCTCTCTCTCTCTCTCTCTCTCTCTCTCTCTCTCTCTCTCTCTCTCTCTCTCTCTTGTCTCTCTATCTTTTAATTTTTTTTCTCCCTCTCTGTAAATGTGTATGTAAACTCATATCAATAACATAGTCGATCACTTGCCTATATCTTTTTCATGCTAACACTCAGCTACTTGTTTTACTTTGCCTGTATGGCTATGCAATCATCATCACACCCATCGTGCTATACATGAGCTTCCATTTCCACTTGTGTGTCTCTTCTTCTTTTTTTTCTTCTTTTTTATCATCTTTTTCTTGTCCTCTTGTTTGTTGAGAAGAGAGAAGAGAAAAGAAGAAAGTATTATTATTATTTCCTCATTTTTTTTGATCGTTACAACGAAAAAGCCTTTCTCTCAGATTTAATCTGAATCATCATTGTCATCGGAATAATCATCCTTTCCAATTGGATTCGTCCATCATCATGGGATCACGCAATAGATCTATTGAATTCAGTAATTTTGTGGATAATGTTCGCCAATTGCGTAAAATATATCATAATACGAAAACTGATTTTCAAGAGATCACCAAAAGTGGCTACTTTAATCAAGGTGAGAAGAACAATCACTTTTATGCATCATGTGTCCTGTGTCCTTTCCTTTTTCAAATCTGATCTTCCCACCATCATGACACCATTCTGATCATAATGATTAGTGTCTCTCCATTTTCTCCTCAATCCTCTTCCACCTCCTTCGCCCATCATCCTCTCATTAATCCATTCATTTGTCCATAAATCATGAATCATGATTATGAATCATCTCTCGCTCTACACACATTAAGCCTATTGATAATCCTTCGTTACTGTGATCGATGTGATGTTATGCCATTATCTTTTGCCACCAACTACACTGTAATGTCAAATACACACATAGACAATGTCCTCGAACTCTTGCCTCTTAATTGTTATCATCATAATCAATATCTATGTTCAATGTTTCTAGAGAGAGCGAGAGTGCAAGTCTCGATTGATTTCAATTAACTCCTTAGTCATCATAATCTTAGTTATGTCTCTCTATCTTTTTTTTTTGATCCTTACACAAACGCATCCAACAGAACAATTAAAAGATATTCAACTCACTGAGGATGTAAATAACCGTCTTCAAGAGATAATCGATATATGTGGTGAACTTGAGAATGATTTTGATAATTTCAAGTTAATTAAACCATACACACGTCAAGTGATCAATTCTTATCTGGTGGATGCAGCAACCTTACTACATGATTCACATACAAAGTGTTTACGAATGTTTGTAATGGCAGCGTTTGATATGACACGAGATATGATGATCACACCAAAACGAATTGAATATGCTAAACAAAATGAATATCATTTGTATAATTCACTGATGGCTATCGCTAATCGTAAGCAAGAGGAGATCAAGGATATAATATCGGAAACAATTAATTCATTGAAAGATGAGCTGATTGATGAAGCTGCTAGTTACAAGTTCAAATTTAACAATTATCTCAATATTAAACCGTATACAATTGAATTATCATCAAGTCCAGATCGTTCGATTACGTATCGACCTTTACATCGTCATCCACGTCGCCACTCTTCTCCACCACCCGGTCCATTGTCCAGTCCAGATTCATCATTACAACCATTAATTGAATATGATCATCTATCAACCGATAGATCACATGATAATTGTTCAGATAATATGATGATGATTGCAACGGTGGCAAAGGATTATAGAGAAAATCAATGTACCACTACTACTACAACTACTACAACAGCAATCACTACCACAACTACTGCTATTAGTAATCATAATCAACCAAATGTGACAACCAATAGTGGCGTATGTTTACTCAATTCATCTTATGACGAAGAGATTGAGAAATATTTTCCTCCTCCAGCAATTAATTTGTGTGAAAAGCCGCCACCATTACCATCAACACTACCATCCCACAAACAACAACAACAACAACACTCGGAAGCATTCCATTTGCATCAATTTAATTTTTCACTATCTTCCGGACGTGGATCTGGCTCTTCATCATTTCCTCCCCTTACTGATCATCATCACGTAGTCTCACCATCACGCCTAGAAGGTGATTTACCTATCACCACAGCATTAATCAATGCAACCACCGATAGTGATACCAATAGTTCATCTTCAATAAGCTCATACGTTATCATGTCATCCGATACACTAGACAATTATTATCGTCGACATTTATCAGCTCGTGAAATACAAACAGCAATGGCCGAAATTCAGGACATGATATTGAGTAAATTGAATGCTGACATCGCTGGTAAGTTGATTGGCTCGGTTGACTGGCTACGAAGTAGCTACATTGGCACACTGGAACGATGCTTGGAAAGTTTGGAAAATTTGCCAGGTCACAAGAATCACAATTCATCTCCATCATATTCATCCGCATCATGTTCAACATCATCCAATTCATCTACATCAACATCATCTTCATCATCCTCCTCCTTACTTCCACTGTCAGCATCCAATATGCCAGCAACCGCAGTTAATGTACTCAATATGTTTAACATTAGTGGACTATCATCACACTCACGTCGCAATAGTTCCAATCTTCACAATAGTTCCATGATCAATTGTAATGATCATACTGCAGCATCCAATGCATTGAAACAAATATTGAATGCAGCATATCAAGTGGAAATCAATATGAAAGCAACATCATCACTTGTGTCAACTTTTTGGGAAAAAATGAAACAACTGGTAACCGTATCACTATCATGGCGTAATCAATTGATTATCGATGAAGATTGGAAGAGAAAAGTTGCCATTGATGTTTTTAATTCACTATCCGAATCACGTTTAGCCAAATCAATTTGTGCACAATTTAAGGAACGCTTACGATTATCACATGAACAATTTGCTGCGGCCATGAAACACTTGGAATCACTTCATTCTGGTCGTCTTGAGAAAACTGAAGAACAACGTGTTCGTGTGAGAAAATATTTTGCACCACGAATTGCTCGAAATGCTCTTGAATCTACTAGTCTACGGGACACTGTTCTCTATGGAATGCCCCAACTTGATCGTGAAATTGGTAGAGGTCAATACGGTGTGGTGTATTCATGTGAATCTTGGGCTGGCCTTACACCGGTGGCAATTAAATCGGTTGTACCACCCGATGAGAAGCATCTCAATGATTTAGCGATGGAATTTTATTATACACGATCCATTCCAAATCATGAACGTATAGTACAAATTCGTGGATCAGTTATTGATTATTCATACGGTGGTGGTGCAACTCCGGCAGTACTTTTGGTGATGGATCGATTGTCTCGTGATCTGTATTCTGCCATCAAAAATGGTCTCGATTGGCTATCTCGTCTTCAAGTGGCCATCGATGTTGTACAAGGTATACGATTTTTGCATTCACAAGGCTTGGTTCATCGTGATATAAAATTGAAAAATGTACTTCTTGACAAGCGTAATAGAGCAAAAATCACCGATCTTGGCTTCTGTAAACCGGGAGCAATGATGTCCGGATCAATTGTTGGTACACCCATACACATGGCACCTGAACTTTTTACTGGAAAATATGACAATTCTGTGGACGTATACGCATTTGGTATTCTCTTCTGGTATATATGTGCAGGACACGTACGGCTGCCATACGTTTTTGAGCAATGTCAAAATAAAGATCAACTATGGAGCTGCGTCCGTAAGGGCGTCCGACCAGAACGATTACCACAATTCGATGATGATTGTTGGGCTATTATGGAGGCCTGCTGGGCAAAAGATCCTAGTCAGCGACCATTATTGGGTGATATTGAGCCCAAATTGGTTTCAATTTTAAAGAAATATAAGCCTCTTAAGCCGGATAGAATCTAATCGATCTTAATTGTTGTTAGATTGTCAAAGAAACTTTTATTTTTAGTTTTCCTGAAAAAAGCTTGATAAGTGCTTCCCCTGAGTTTGTGGAAGTATTTTAATATGATTACCATGAAATTTTATCTATCTATCTACCTTGGACTCATTGGAAGCTTACCAAAGGAATTATTCTTGTTGATATTTTCATCTTCCCCCCTTTTCATGGTATGGAAAAGTGTTGCCATAGATCCTTCATCAATCTTTCCACTAGTGCTCATTTTGTGATAATATAGAGATGACTTATTTTTCTTCTCTCTCTCTCTCCATAAATTAGCACCCAAAATTTTATTGAAAGAATTAAATTGATCACTATTTGTACCAAAGATCAATTAATTTGATTATCTGATAGAATAAACTGTTGCTCTTGCAAGACTTCTTGCTATTAGGAATGATTTATTTTTTTGTCCCCACGAGATTCTTTCCATCATACACACCATTGATACTGTACTGGAAAAAAGTTTGAGAGACTGAAATTCCGAGAGAAGACCTTTTACCCTTCCATTTAAACCTTTTTACCTTTCCATTTAAACCTTTTTCGAGATAGAATGATTCTGTTCAACTGAGTGGATAATTCTACTCGATACATGTGAGCGTAAAAAAAGCGTATAAAAATATTAGGACCTCATTACATTCAAATTTATGCTTCTGCACAATGCATTTCTGTTGGCAATCATCGGAATTCCCATTTTAATTCATGAGTTACCTAGAGGAAAAAATCAAATAGAATTTGAACAATTCATCCATTCTATTCGAGTTCCTGTTTTCGAATGAATCAAATCAATTTAAATCAACATTGTAGGGATTATCACAGTGTACTCGATGAAGTTTCCTGAAGCATGATAGTAGATTGCACACAGTACATTGTACAAAGTGTATCTACAACATTGGAATGATATTTACATTCAAAGATTGAGTGTCTCTCTTCTCATGAATATTATAAATTCTCCCTAAAAATGAAAATGAGAACCCTGTCATTTGATTCAAAATCACAGAGTTGAAATTCTTCACTATTTTCCCCAGAATTCTATCCAACTGTGCGTTTTTTCTCTCTCACCCTCATAATAAGCCACCTTTCCATAACTTGGAACAGCTTTTTACTTGATCGAAAACTTTCCAAGACACGCTGTAAACACTAGCGCATTTCATTGCTTAGGTATAGGATGGTCACTTGACAGAATCTGTCTGTGGAAAAAAAGCTCAAAAAAGTGATGAAAGTAGCATAAAGTTTTACTTGAGGCTAGCTTCGAATTCTCTGAGGAATACAGGAAGATACAGGTCAAAAGTTCTTATAACTTGTTCAGTGAAAAGCATTGGAGCCAATTCAGAATCGAAATCAGTGATTTATAAGCTACTTCAATACTCCAGTAGAAGATTGATGATTACTCAATATGAATCGATCTGAACGAGAAGTTAGGGAACAGCATGTCGAGAAATTTCGATCAAGAACCCTTGAGGCCATGATTAGCCCAATCAACCGAGAAAATAAAAAAATCTAGTGTTCGACAAGCAACTCGACTTTGGTTCAATCTAGTACACGGATAGGTCTCAGAAATATTGATCCTCAGCGCGATACATCCATCTTCTGATCTCGATCACTAAAGAGAATTCTAGAGAAATATTCTATAATATGCACGCTCAAATATACAAGTACATATGTACTCTTATATGTACTTATTCAGTCAGCCAAAAGTTGAAATGACTCTTCTTAATAGATATGAGATCAACTTGAACTGCTTCACCTTCATGGACCATAAGGTGAGCAAATAAGATGATATGAGAGATAAAATTTTGTCTTGAAATATCATCTCCAGTTCCAACATTCTTCCCAAGCGTTACATTCATCCGCTATATCTCGGTGTTCCTTTGTGTAAGAGAATAGAAGTGTACGAAGAGGCTTCAATGTGCCTTGTCCAACATTGAAGCTCATCTTTGAATTGATAAATGTGAGTTGAGATAAAATTCAGCTTTCTTCTCCAACCGAAGATTTCCTCCGGGGAGACATTCAACCAAAAATAGTGGGAAGATGATGAAAAGCAGAGAGGTCAAATAATATTCTGTAGAAGTGAAAAGAAAATTGGAAATTCAAAAGAAAAAATAGCATCAACGATGCTGTTTAGATTCTTTGAATGACATTCAATGCCAAGATTGAGAGTCAGACTGAGGAACATCCAATGGTCACCATGAGGGATCCAACTGAGTCTGGGCTCATACCAAGACGAATAGAAAAAGGCATGAGTTTTGATGACCATGTATGTATAGGATAATCAGAACTCTTTGACTAGACATTCGTTTATTCAAGTAAATTTCTTGATTAACTGTGATCAAAGAGAAAATTGATTTTTGACTTTCGCTAGTCTCATGTCTCATGTTTTTGCCAGTCTCAGTTGAACATAGAAAAAAAGCGCCACTACATAGCTTTAAGCTTCGAAAGCTATTAACGATAAGCATTAAATTTTTCTTGTTCCTCAAACGATGCATAAAATTAGCTGGAGAATGCTAATTAATGATACATGATGTAGGAGTAGTACACACTATAAGTGTGTAGATGGGTATTGATCGTTCTCGCCATGATAGCGATGGAATATTTTGAGAAGGTCTTTCTGAAAGAATTTCTCCATGAAATAATAGTGCTGGGATATGGTTTCTATTCCCAAGTCAATGTGAGAAGCTCTGAAGGTATTTTCTGATCAATCGGCCCCTTTTTGCTAGTATTTACCCATATCATGAGGCAATGAACACAAACAGTCATTCTCAAAATTCCTATCTGATGAACAAAGTAATTAAATTTCTATGAAGATTGTTTCCTCTATCATTTTTTCCTTCAAATTTTTGTTGAAAGATGCAGACAGATACAGTAAATAATAGTTATAAGCTCGTTAGAAAATAGCTTAATTGCATGTATTCTTTGTGTAGAGCATCCGATGCTCATCATGTAAGTCCGGTAATAGCAATCATAAAAATGATCAAATAATCCATTTATGAATAATTTACAAGACTTCCATGTTTAAATTCATAAAATTGATGATAATTTCCCTCTTTTCTGTACTAAGGCTCATAACTTGAGGCTATTTTTGAATTCTATCATGTATCGAAATAGAAATGGTATTAGTTCAAAAAGAACCCTCTCAATGGCTACAGTATTCTTTCAGTTCGACTGCCAGTGATGATCTATAAGCAAAACTTTGTATTGTGTTGTGAGGTGAATTTGATTCCCCACATTTCCTAGATGAATACAATATTTTTCGGCATTAGACTTTTTATCAAAAGTTCCGGTGAATTGACTGCATTTTCTTATTTTTTCTTCACATGCAATTTGAGTCCAATACAAGCTTAGTTGAGCTATCAAGAAGAAGCTTTTAAGGTTCAGACAGGGGCTGGAATACCTGGTGAAAAAAGAACTCAGGATGAGCTTCAGTAATCCTGACTAAAGAGAACACACGAGCAAGGAATTCAATTACCATTTGAGACGATTTTCCTCTTTTTATTTGCATGAACTGTCTCGATCAACATCCATAAAAGATGAGGAAAAGAAAAGTATGAGAAAAATAGATTTAGGGTGAAAATTTTTGGACATTTTTGATGATATTTTTGGAAACATTTTGATAGACTTACAAAGTGTTAGTTAGAAATATATTTAAAACAGGTTGCTGATTATCATCATCTTTTGCCTATGATTTTGGTTATTATATTTGATTCACATACAGGTTGATCATAATGGTATTCCAAGATAATCAACCCAAAATAGGCTTCCATGGAGCATCGAGCAGAGAGAAAGTTTCAACTTGAATGATCTTCTTGGCAGGAAAAAGTCTGAAATGGAAAGTGTCTAGTGGAAAAAGATCATACTGATTAGAAATGAAGAATGATCTCTAAAATGGATTCAGTTGGAAACATTAGCCTCACTGGAGCGGAAAACGTTTCTAGTTGAACGATCATTCATCATGCCCCAAGTCATCATCTTTTCACAAGTCAAAATAAATTTTTAATCAAGCACAAGAATGAGATGAATGTAATCGTAATGCAGAGAGAGAGAGAGAGAGAGAGAGAGAGAGAGAGAGAGAGAGAGAGAGAGAGAGAGAGAGAGAGAGAAAGAAACTTTTTCTCGATCCATTTGAAAATGGTCTTCAGGATCGATCTTCGATTGTGTGTAACATGGATAGAAGGTCATATAGATGGTCACACAATCCATCTTGGGGAGAAGTATAAACATTGGAAGAGGAAGAAGAAGTAGAAGAAAAATAAGAAGAAGGCAAAGAGTCAAGATCATCACAGATTTGATTATTTTCTCTTTTTGAACGACCTTAGACTGATGATCTTATACCTTAATTTAATGCTGAAAGGTTCTTTAACTGGATTAAATGGACCAAATACGAAAGTTTCCCACCTCAATTTGTTCAGATGAGAATGTTTGATTTAATTTGGATGAAAGGATTGCCAATTGCAAATTCAGATCACGATCAATTGAGCTAACTTGAAGAGGGAAGACTTCACTTCAGATGTTGATGTTTTTTCATGGAAAGATCAACAAGAATCACAAAAATTACACAAGAACTGACAGCTCAGACCAGCGGAGAATCTTACTTGATAGTGGTGTATATACATCTCACCTAGATTATATTCTATTCCACAAAGTATGGTAATTTTCTTGCTCCATGATCATTTTGGAAGGTCAGCTATCCATAAAATACTCGTCGCCAAAGAGCTCAGCATAATTGGCATCCTATTTTTTTAGATAGAATATGCAGTAATTTTTTTTTATTAAAAAATTTGAATCCAATTCAAATTCGAGATGGAAACTTGAATCATTAAAATAAATTCGATCGAATTTTGAAATCTGATTCTAACGCATTGCATCAAACTAACAGACAAAATTTTGTCAAGCAAATGCCAACAAACTGCATGATAATTGATATCAACTGGTAATATTGTGGAGACAAAAGAATGAAAATGAAATTTGCCAGAAAGTTCTCAACACAAGAAAACTCACTATCAGAACTTTTTTCATCAGAACTTTTCGTCGAATTGATAATATCAAGTAATCTCGACTTCCTCAAGGAGTCGCTGCTCCAACATACAACACACAACGTGAATCTCACGTGTTTTTGTGATGTTGTTTACATGTACATGTATTCCATGTTTGATGGTAAATGTTACCTTGTTTTCAATTTTTGTGGACTAATTTAGTGATTCTATTGATTGTTGTGTAAATCAGTGTACTAGATTGTTGTCACCATAACCACATCGGTTGCTTGGCTTGATTGTCATTGTTTACCTTGGTTTGTGTGGGCGTGTGGAAACAATTATGAACAAATGGTATTGGAGAAAATTGGCTCCAAAACCGTTCTCAAGTCTTCGCTGGTGGTGTTCAGCGAGATTAAATGATACCTGTAATCCATATAATTGGCCTGAACGATATAGTGGTGGACAAAATATTAGTGGATCGGACATAAGTGTGAACGAAAATTTAATTGATCCAGGAATTGTGTGGTCTGAAGGTGAACTACTGTCAGAGGGAGAGGTAAATGATAATGATAATGATAATCAGCCAGATTGGCTTGATGTTTCGATCGCAAGTGTAGGTGATCAAATTGATGATCTATCGAGCTGTGTTATTCAAAGTATTCCTGCTCCTCGTGAATTGAACGGTGCTAGTGATAAGACTCTCAGTACGAACTCTACTTCATCTTCTTCCGAAGAGGAATCAAGATCTGAGGAAGATTCAGAAGAAGAATATTCACATGAAAACTCGTCAAATGTGAGAAAAAGAACGAATAAAAAGTCAAGTGTAAGTCTATCAATTAAGAATCTATGATCAGCAAATTAATGTTTATCTCTCTCTATTTACAGCCAAAAAAGAATAAATCAGCCAAAAAGAAAAAGACTTGTGAAGATAAAGATCGCCAAGAGGTGGAAAATAGTGAAAATCAAATGAAAATATTGCAATTAAGTGATTCCAAATCGGTTATTGTCGCAAGAGCAAGTCCGACTGGGTATTTTAGTTTTTATGATGGTGACTTGAAGATTACCTCAATTCTTGGGTCAATTCGATTAGATGGATATAAATTGAAAAAAGATCAAAGTGCCCACATTTCCACCGGTTTCGGATCTTACCAAATCACTGTCCAGTTGGAAGAATTTGTTAAAGTTCCATCCAAAAATAGTCTAACAAAAGTTCTCAAGGAGAATGACATTCCTGACAGTCTACAAACTGAGGCGCTCAATTATGTAACAGATCGAGATGGTCGTTATTATGATGTGATCATTTTCAAGTTAGAAAAATGGAGATGGCCACAACTTGCAGCTCTAAAATTGATCATGAAACCTGAAAGAGTATCGGATTACTGGTTTCGATTTACCTTCTCAGATATCAGATCACCTGTTGTTCAATGGTTAGATGTGATCAATAATTTGGTGAAAGATGTTGCAGCTCAAACAAAAAGGCTGAAAAGTCCAAGCAAGGGTAATAGTCCAAAGAAAGAATTGATACTACCTAAGCTGCTCGTTTGTGGTGGTGGGAATAGCGGAAAATCGAGCATGTTCAGACATATGGCCAATCGTTTAATTAGTGAAGGTTGTGAGAAAGTTTACATTCTCGATCTTGATCCTGGTCAAGTAGAATTTACGCCCCCGGGAATCATTTCACTGGTAGAGATTAGAGATCCCATATTGAGTCCACCATTCGTTAATTGTCTACGTTTTTCCAGCTCTGTGATTATGAGCTGTTCAGTTGGTGGTATTTCCATGGAAAATAATCCTGATCTTTACCTAGCCAACTTTCTTCATTTGTGGAAAAATTTCCAATCAAAATGCGACTCATCTTCCCCCATAATCATTAATACCATGGGATGGACTCAAGGAATTGGTGTCCTTTTGTTGATAGACATCATCCGAACTGTCCAGCCCTCACACGTCATAGAAATTAAGCGACCTCCTTTCGATGGTAGGGTTAACTTCCCTTTCAATTGTGATCCACCTAACATCAATTCTGCTCGTAGTTGGTCTCTGGATGCTCATGGTGGTGCTCTTAATCAATTTATAAGACTCTCCCGTCAAGTCGAGCCCATTTGCAAGGATGTTAATTTTAACTACATCAATTTGGTATCGAATAGTACCCCTCCAATCAGGAGGGTACCTAATAGAATCAATCGAATCAACAATCAACTTGCTTACCTCTGTCTGTGCCATGAAGTAGTTTTCAAGAGCCCAATGAGTGTGACTCCGATTGAATTGAACCTCAATGATCTATATTTTCATATTGAAAATGAATTTTCTATTGACAAACATCTCATCTATGAAATAATTCGAAAATCATGGGTACATCTCTGCTACGTTGAGTCACCAACGGATGTTGGCATCCCCCAGGAGGCCACGAGAATTTCATCACAGAGTCAATGTGGAATCTCATCCGAAATCAGTCAGGAAGCTGTTGCATCCTATGAACCTCAGCATAAGAATAGTCACCAATCTGACATTCCATCCCAAAGTTGTCCAGAAAGGGAAACATCGAGGGAAATGGAATCTTCGATAAATTCTAATATGAAAATGCTTCCTTTTCTTGGCAAAAATATCTGTTTTGGCTCAGCAATCGTTTTGGATGTCGATTTTTCGCGGCAAATTATTTCGTTGATCACACCTGAATCAAAAATTAAGCTCAAAAGTGTGAATTGTATTGTCCGTCCTCAAGATATTACTCCACCTGAACAAATATTGTGGAATTCTTGAGTTAACAACTAATTTACTGACATAATTTTTGTCCAAATATTATGAATTCTCTGAAACATATATTATATATTTTCACCTTTGAGAACGTTTGCGGTAAAAAAAATGCCCCCATTCTTACTTGCATTATTGTGACAAAATCATTTTTCAGTCTCTCTAAGAATGAGTAGATTCTGGAGAAGATCAAATCTGTTTCCATCAGGTTGAGCGGTGATAATTTCATGAGTTTCTTCCTCTTCAAGTACAAGGAAACCGTAATCGTTAATCTCTCGGATGATTGCTTTTGTTGAGTCGGCAGTGGTAACTTTTTGATCTTGATGAAGCCATGAGTCAAGGTAACACTTCTTTATGATGGTCCAATCATCCTGATTTCTAAAATTATTGACCAATGATTCGAGTTCGGTGAGAGAAGCGCCGATCACTTGTCCAGTGGTCAATTTTTTCTTCTCCACAAGATCACTATGCTCTATGATATTGTTAATACAATTTGTCGGCTCAACATTGTCCACATTAATTCCCGATCCGAAGCAACATATGGCCTTATTGCCTTGGATAAGTGATGTGACGATAATACCTCCCACCTTGGTTTCCCGCCCATAATATATATCATTTGGCCATTTTAATCGTAAACCTGTAAAATTAATTGTGTCTCTGTGTGAGAAAAGTATAAAGAATCACGAATAGAGGAAAAAAAATCTTACCAATGTCATATCCATTGAGAAGTTTTCTGATCCCCTGAACAATGGCAAGAGACATGAGCATCTGAAGGAAACTGATTCTCTGTCCCAAGAACGAATCAAGATCAATGTGTAAAACATTACAGAACATAGCACAACCACGATTTGATACCCATTTATTGGAAGTTCTACCTCGACCGGCAGTTTGAACATTGGCCACCGCAGTGAATCCGTTTGTATTCATAAACGAATCAATCATGTGGAATGTTGACGTAGTTTCATCTTGAAAAATCAATTTTTGTCCCATGAACATTGTTTTTAAACACTTAAAATAACCATTAAAATCGAACTTATCCACAAGATCGCCCATCACCACCGATGATGATGCATAATTGTGTCTTGTGATCACTTTGATCGACATATTAATCAACAAATTTTTCAATAACAAAAATCAAAAACAAAATAGAATTAACAATTTTTTTTATCACCAATTTTTTTTCCTCTTACACACTCAACAGCCGGTTGATACTTGATGGCAGTTGATCATCCGAGTTGACAAAACATGATAAAAGTTGATATATTTTCACTTCTGATCAAGTTTTATTTTTTTTGCTCTCTTCCAACATTATCAGCTGTTCAAGATGGAAGCACTTTTCCAATGTTTTCATGAACCGATGTTATGGCAACGATAGTAAACAGTACAGAATTTTCGAATTTTTCATGCTGATATGCTGAAATTAATTCATGAAGAATATGATCACTTGATTGATATTTAATTTGTCTCTGGTGAAACTAGTTAATCGTGGACTTCAGATAATCGTTCGACTTTGTATCAGTGTCTTGTGTTCATTGTTTCTGAAGTTTTTGCTGTCCTAGCTCATCACCGCAGAGTCACATCAGCATCTTGTTTTGAAATTTTTTGGATACATTTTGGATATTGTGACGAGCAAGGGCTAAAAACTGATTTGACAGCATAATTATGGGCGATTTTTCACAATATCGAGCTATTCATGCCAAGCTCAAGAGAAGGTTTCCACTGAGAAAACCAAACTACTCGCTAGCAAGTCAACAGTTTGCTGAGTTGAGCCAAGATTTCAAAGATTTTGAGGTGAGATTTTGATGAAAATATTCAAATTTGAATGGTTTATTTATGATTCTTACCTTTTTTTAATCGGTTAGCTTTTTGCTGGCTACTGTTGTCTAGCCTCAGCACGATGTGAACATTCCTTAGGTAACTCAAATATGGAACTTCAAGCTCTTCTTCAGGCGGCCCGTTACTTTGCCAAAGGTCAAGAAATCAATGCCGCAATATCTGCTTATCGGCATGCCATATTGGTTGCTAACTCATCCATATCATCAATTGTTTACACCGAACTTGCTCGTTTTTATGAGAAACATAAGCGATTTAATGAGGCTGGTGTTACGTATGAGGAAGCTGGTCTTCTGAAAGAGGCTGCCAATGCTTACATGGATGCTCATCTGTACGATAAAGCGCTATTTTGTTATCGGAAGCTGGAAAAGTCGCAATTGAATCTGGATGATGAGGTTTCTATATTCCTATTGAAGCTCAACCATTATGATAATCGTCGATTTTCAATCAATTTTCCTATCATTCAGAATGATTCAGAAAACGATGACATAATATCATTGAACACTTTGTTAGAGTCGCTATACTGCTGTGAAAGCGAAGGACATGATAATGAAGAGGTCAAGACCGAAATAATGAATAGACTTTCAGTTTATCTGAATGGTAGACAAAAAGAACTTTTGTATTACCATTCAGATGTAAGTAGAACAAGATAGCCTTGAAGTCTAGATCATCTCCAAATCTATGTCAATTCCGGTTCCACAATACCTGGAAAACTTTCCTTAAAACTCAAATGTACTGATATAAAATATTCCATTTCTGTGAATTTGTCTCCAAATTCATGGAAACTTTTATATTTTACGCTCTTTTTTGTATTCAATTCTCTTGGGCTACAGTTTTTACCAGGTGTATCGAGTGAACATCTAATTGGCCAAAAGCTCAACGTTTCCATGAACTCATCACTGTGTAAGGAGGTCATAGAAAGGATGTTAAAGTGATTTCCGTTGATTCTTTGGGAATCATCCAACCCAAAAGTCTGAAAAAAAGAATCAAATGCAAAAAGGGTTATATTTCACTCAAGTTTCTCTGGCATTGTTTCTGATAATTAGCTCTCACCGGCTCATCGAACAGTGCAATGCAAGTTCCTGCTCCAAGGTATTGAATCTCAGAGAAAAAGAGAGAGAGAGAGAAAAATTTTCGGTTAAAGAAAAGCTCGAAAGACAAAAGATTCATATTGATATGTCATCAGTTGTATAGAATGATCTGAGATTCGTGATAAGTTTTCATCATCACTATTCTTACTTTACTTTTCGTATATATTAAGATCTATTCAATCCAAACTTATAGTCACTTATGTTCTTCTCATCATTCAGTGAGTGAAAATTTTTCATCATGCATGTGGTAAACAAGTAAATACACTTTAATGGTAAGCGATCATTATTATTCTAAACAAATCAATTTTGATGGAAAGGCAAACGCTTTCGCTTTCCCTTTCTCTCTCTTTCTCCATCTCTTTACATTCACCTTCCTCTGATTCAATGAGATTTTAATGCAAACTGGTTTCTTTATACTGAAGATTATTCAAGCTCAGCGTGACTTGACCACAATTTTGAGAATGAACAATTTTTACTTTCCAATCAATCCTCTGTTTTCGCTAATTTTATTCTTTTCTCTTTCTCTTTCTCGCTCTCCATCATCATCCAACAGGTGAGAAAGTATGCATCCATCGGCATTTTGGGCATCCACGTTACTTCAATGAACGGCAGGTGAAGCTTAGATTGAGAGAGGTTCTAAAAGCGTTTTGGGAATGTAATTTCTTGCTCTTTGGCTAACCTTGTCGCCAGTTTCATTGATACTAGATTAGTTCACAATGCAAGTCGAAAAGTTTGTGTTGGTTTGATATTTGGGTGAAATTTGTTCGATTTTTATTTGGAATTTTTTGATAAGAATTGTTTCGAACTTTTGTTCTGTTTCAAGTGAAAGTTATTTTTTTGAGCCAGTATTTAGAGTGAACAAATTCAACCATGAATTCGCGAATGACCTCAAAATCGCAAGATTTTCTTGAGAAAAAAGATTTATCTGAAAATGATGAATCTTCTTTACCATTGTCTGGAATCCTTAAATCACCACAATCAATGACAAATCTTTCCACAACCGGTAAACGTAGAGTATATATATCATCTCTTTTTGAAGTGATACCTGATGCTTGGGAAGCGAAAAGTTTACCATTTCTTGGTTCTAGTACTGTTCCTCGTCGAAAAAGTGGATCTCCTTTGAGCTTATTTTACCGTCTAGGACCTGCAATAAGATCTCCTCCGCCATTTGACTATCCATGTATTCAAAGTTCCCTATCTCTAGATTCATTGGTACAAGGTGGAAATTCCAATTCTGGTGGTAATGTGACACCTGATTTGAATAACAATACAATTATGTGTTACAAGCCTCGCAGTTCGACACCGAAAATCAGTCAATTCCCATCATCAAACACAAGTAGTGGTACACGCTTTTACCATAAACGATATTCAACCAGATCTTCTTCACCACCAATCAAACCTCTCGTATCAAGTGTACCAGTGAAGAAAAGTTTATCACCATCAATTCCAACAGCAACAACAACAAAACAAATAATCAAAGAAAGCCATGAGAAATATGAACCTTCTTCCTCTTCTTCACCCCAATCCACAACCCATGAATATTCTATTTCAAAACGCTATTCACCAGTTCGACCAAACAGAACGAGCTCATTTCGTGAGCAAGCGACCAGGAAATTGGTGTCCCAATCACACACAGCCACCAACATTTGCCGAGCAGAATCAGTCAAAATATCTACTACAAGCCATGCCCCGATTGTTAAGTCTTTACAAGCCATATCACCAGTACCAGTTGTGAAAGTGTTTCGAGATCAAGAAATTAAACGTTCCCAAACCATTCCGTGTCCTAGAAGTTCAACAAAAATGGCATTTTTCGGTGCTTCAGAGCCAGTATATGAACAGATGAATCGTAAAAATGTTGCTAAGTTGGATGCTACACCAACTGATTCGAGAGGAGGCAAAGTAAGTTGGCAAAAATTTCTTTTTTGATTCCACATTACTTTCGGATTCCCAAAGGTTATCTGAGTTGATCCAAAAATTTTCATGGTGGTTACTGAATTTTCTGCCTCACTTTCTTGACTACATGATATTTTCGAAATTGTAAACATTTCCTTCTATTATTTATGTTATATTCTGAGTGAGTTTTGAAATGTTCATGTGTGTGTATGTCTAGAATTTTTTCAATCTCTTTCTCTTTCGTTCATTATTTGTGTATGCGCCCGAGTTCGAATAGTTCTAAGTTTGGGTGTGGATAGAACTATTCTATTCCCATGACCTTATGACTCATCTCATGAGTGAACGTGGATCGATGACTCATACTCACCAATAGATTCTGTGGAGTAACGAACACAGATATATATTCTTGCAGGGCAAACCTAAGAGCAAGACTACATTTACTCGACATATAAACCACCATTTTGAATGATGATACATGGTTATGTGTATATCAATTGTTGAGAGTGTAGATCGATTGCTTCCTGATTTGATTTTGCATTTGTATGAATGAAACGTGTAATATTATACAATTGTAAACACTATAATTACCGTTAACAAGGCTTTCAATGAATCATTTCTTATTCACACTCACACTCATTTCGTTTGAACCGTTTTTATTCTTCGAATTGTTATACTGTTACTTATTTCAATTTTGACAATTGAAACTTTCGTCCAAAAATAACCTTTTTCAGCAGTTTCTACAATCAAGTTCGATTTTTTCAAAGTTTGTTGGAAGTATAGGAAGAGAACTTTTTCTACTTTACTTCGTACCTGTATGAATGTATTTTGCATTATTTTTCTGATGAGTTCTTGGCATTTTTTGGAAGAGTCCTAGAATATCATCACAGCAAGACAATGTGAGAGGAAATTTTACTCGAATATCTTGATCTCACGCATCTGAAGTATCAATTAGCTTATGTTGACTCAGCTATGCTCACTGAATATTCTGAGCAATTATCACTCTATCATTTGACGTTTATACTGATCTAATCATCTTGGAAATATTTTCTTACATAACCTTTTCGCTTACATGGTCATATAATTGTCTTTTTTGCTTACATCTTTGCTCTGGAAGCATACATGTTAGTTGATGAGCTTACGGATGATCATTCACCTTATTTTAACCCTTTTGTAAGACAAAAATTTTTCGCATGATATGTGGGAATTACCTCTATTCCTCAAATGGTATGCTGACAGATTTTCCTGTGAGCAAAAGAGTTATCGGTTAGTTTTGTTCATGATCATCTAAATGTTTCTGGCTAAGTATGTGTATGTGTGTAGTATTTTTTTGGTGGTCGATAAATTGGGTAAAATTTGTTCACTCGACCAGAAAGCCCTCCCACTATTTTTTTACTTTTCTTTTTTCCTACAGTTTCTTTGTTCTTATCCTTTCATGACTTATTTCGGGCATCATTCATGATGTACCTTTTTCAAGTCAACCGAAACAATAATCTAATGAATTCAGTATATTTTGTTCCTTACACAAGAAGGCTCAGAGCAGATAATAACTGAATGTATGTATACATAGATTCATCTTGACGTCTTTTTTCACCTCTAATTACACATCTTTCTAGAGCAGAGATGTTTCATTTCGTTACAAAGTATCATGGATTTGATGATGAATAGTCTTTGTAACCCATCGATTATCAAAAAAGATTTTTTTTGTAACACTTTAGATCCCTCGATTGATAATCGTCATGTGAAACATGGGATAGATTGGAATGAATGCATATTTTGACTCGTTAGTATAAGAAATAGTACTAGTGGAAAAGGCCGGTTATACCGGCCCAAACCTAGATAGGCAAAACTCGACAAAAATTTGGAACTAATTCTCTCTCTCTCTCTCTCTCTCTCTCTCTCTCTCTCTCTCTCTCTCTCTCTCTCTCTC
>QZCP01000571.1:0-24018 GCA_003956705.1 Brevipalpus yothersi | reverse complement strand
TCTCTCTCTCTCTCTCTCTCTCTCTCTCTCTCTCTCTCTCTCTCTCTCTCTCTCTCTCTCTCTCATATCACAAGTGACATCGCCCACTAATCATCACCCTCAACCAATAATCATACACACTCTTCATGCCACATTGGCCGATCACCGATTATCAGCTCAATCATGTCCCCAGAAAAATGGTAACCAAGAAAAAGAAAAAATTATCATATTCAATCACGAATTTTCCCGAAATATTTAGTAGTTCTATGTCCACAAAATCTGAGAGATTATCGGTTTAAGATTTATTCTTATTTATTCCAATCGCAATGCTTACTTTAGAATGTTCCAGAAACTAGATAAACAAGTAGAATGCGCATGCTCAGCCTTTTTCATCATAAATAAGATTCCAACAGCATGATGCAATACTCTAGACAAATCATATTGAGAATAACAAGTGCATTGGAACCGTGTTCTTCTGTTGTTATTATTGTGTTTGTTTTTGAGTAATTAATTTTGATTACACTTGTATCTCCAAGTGGTTCTCGTTCTGGCTGTTAAGACAATTCGAAATCATTAGCGCGCACATATTGTTAGTTTGATTATTTGTAATTGTATATCCATACACTAGTCAGTGGTGTCAGTGTTTCACACAAGCCGTTTCAGTGTGTTTACCAGTGAAGTGTCAAAGTCTCGTGATACTGATTTGCTTTCCATTGATTGGCATTTTTCAATTGTCGTCTCTGACTGTTTGAATTGAAGATCCGTGGTGTCTGTTTGGTGTGTTTGGGTTTGTGTCTGCCTGTGTGTGTGTAGTGGTGTTACTGACAACAGTGTCCATTTAGCTGCTTTTATGGATAAACACGTTTTTTGTGGTCACTGTGATGACTTGAAATGCCAAATAGTGGTAAGAACTTAAATTTCATCGATCCAAATCGAGCATCATGTTCATTTAGCCGGCGAGATGAGGGACGACATAGTGAAAGACGCTTAAGACAAAGTAAGAAGATAAAACTTGAGCAACCTAATACTGATTCAGCCAAAGAGCCCGATTCTGTGGTGAAGCATACGAAAAGTAATGGTAAACTAAGTAATGGTGACCGATCCAATACAACCAACAATAAACGTGGGCGTCGAACACGTAAATCAACTAGAGCTGATGTTGGCTCGAAATTGGAACGAAGTAGACAAAGTGCTCGAGAGTGTAGAGCAAGAAAAAAATTACGATATCAATATCTTGAAGAATTGGTTAAAAAAACCGAGAACGCTGTCTTAGCTTTACGCAAAGAATTAGAAACGGTAAGTTGATTGTGATTTTAATTTTATCATTTTTCATGTGCTAACAATTGTTTTCTCTCTTCTCTCTCTTGATTAACCATAGTATAAAGAATGGTGTAAAGCGGTTGATAGTGGAGCTGATCCTAAGCAAGCCTTTGAAACTATAGTAGAACAAAATATTTTCGATGTTGCTGGTAGACAATGATCTCGATTAATCACCCTCATCTCATCGCCTCATCTAAGTTGGCATTTATTTAAATGACATTTGTATCTATGGGGTATTTTTCTCGACCATCACTTTTTATCTGGTCCTGTTTCTCATCTTTTGTAAATAAATGTGGGATCCCTCAGTCAGTTATGGTGGACTGGAGCATTTCAGTTCTCTCATTTTGGCATAGTCGTATATTGACGAAGAATTCCTCCATATAAAAGTATTAGAACGGTTGACTTATTTGGCCGATTCTTTTGAATCCATGAGTTAAGTGGAAATCTTTCTTCTTCATCAGTGAGCCTTAAATAAGCTATTCCAACGATTTCAGAAATAATCGATATGGAGTACGAATCGTTTCTGGTGGAAGACTAAGAAACTACCTCGAATACTGTATCTGACTCATCAGTAGTGCATTCTTTTGGTTCCAAAAACCTTTTTACCTTTTCAGAAGGGACCTAATTTTTTTCACTCTTCAATTGCAGATTTTAGTCCTCTCCGAGATACTATTTCGGCTCCGATTATATTTCCTCAATGGGTTGAAAAACTCGAGAGCGATTTTTGAGGGAACGAAAGTTCCTCCAAAGACGATCAAATGGACTGCATGAAACGAAGTTAATTAGTTGTACAAAATTTTTCGGAAATTCAACAATTTTATTCTATTCCTATGTTGTAAGTAGGAATTGGAGCCTTGTATGAAAACAAAAGCTACATTCTTTCTGTTTTCTGGTGATTAATTAGTGGTTATCACCTTTTCTCATGTTTCCAAGAAGATCGGCCATCAGCTCCCACCTTACTCCAAATTTTGGGAATCAGTATAAAACTTTTTTCATTTTCACTTTTTGTATTCATCACGGCTTGCTAACTCATGACTGCCAATGGATGTTTTCATTTGATCATTTTGATCAAGATTGAGGCTCAAAGAACAACCGATTGTCTTCCAGATTATAAATTTGATGGTCACACTTATATCGAATGTTTCACCTCATTGCTAATTTTCCGAGAGGAAGCATAACAACGTCCAAAGCTCTTAACAAAGTAAGCTGGACAATATCCAAACGAATTTTCATCCTAATGAATGCCCATTTCTTGCTCTGTAACTAAGCTAGTGGTTTCGAAATATCAATGAGCTTTCGAAACAGCATTGGTGTATCTTGGATTGAATGAAAAGATTTTCAGCCTTATTAACTACTGTGAATCACTGTATTTAATCAACCTCAAGGACTTTTCATCAGTTAACATAATCCCCATGAAAAAGTGTATTTTGAATCATAACCAGAAATACATTAGCATAATTTTCTTCCTTGTAATCAATCTCTCTTCTTAATTCTCTACAAAACTGAAAAAACCACTCATTGCCTTAAATCTTGCGAAACCTCTACAACCTTGTGAATATGACGTAACTTTGTTTCAATATCCAACTGATGCTGTAGCCGCCAAATTAGTGGCCAACAGTTACTGGAAACTCGGTGGGAGATTCCAATGAGTAAGATGAATATGTGTTTTCATCATTTTCATCTTAAAGATAGGGTTGATACACGGCAACCACAAAAACAATAGCTCATAATTTTCACGTGCTCCGAATGATCATGGTCCTAGAGGAAGATCGCTAGTTTGCAAAGTACTAATCATCACCAATCTGGGAGATTAACCACAGAGAATTCTGACAATAAGAATACATGTCCACATGAGTGCAATCGGGAATGAGAATTCACATTCTCTCCTTTCTCGCGAGGAAAGACTATCAGATACTGTCCTTGTATATAGAATAATGAAGAAATAAGAATGAGAAGTAATTTACTCGTGTTTTTCGTATTAAGTACAATTAAAGACAAAGAAAAGATGCGTACACATAACTGTTGGTCATCATCAATTTAAGCTAACTACAGGAATCGGACATGAATCTCATGTCCGATGGGTAAAAAGTTCGAAGTGACGTTATTGAACAGTGAACTTGAGATTTTTTTCTTCATTTTTCATTTCACTTTCTTTCTCTCTCATCAAGTCGTGAGATTAATTCACTCTTATTCTCACGAGCTCTCTCTTTCTCTCTCTTTCTTTTTTTCTTTCTTGTTAGAGTAGTTGAATTTCGTAATGATGTGAATGAAAAAGTGTCAGGAAAAGGAATAAGTTTTTGTCCAGAAAAATAAAGTCAAATCAAATAAAGATGAGATGCTGTCCGCCTTTTGTGTGTGTGTGTGTGTGTGTGTGCGGATGGATGGATCGACCAATTGAGTATTAATTTTTTTAGTTTTTGACCTTACCCTAATTATAGAGGACATCTGATTTTTTGAAATTTTAGATATTCGTAGAAAGAGGCAGAAAAAAATTCCAGCTATAGTCGTATCTCGTGATACTCATCTTGGAGAGAGGTTCAAACATTATTAGAATATTCATCTTCAGCCGAAAACCATGATCATTGTAACCTTTCCTACCGCTACCGAAGCAAAAGAATCACACTCACGACCATAATTGCATATTATTTAATAACAGCTTTTCCTTCATCATAGCATCACCTCTCGAACCTGAATTGTTAGCATTTTTGGACATTCAACACGACAATATGTTCATTTTGAGAGATTTACCTGATAATAAGTTTCTAAATGCATCAATAAAGATCGGGATGAATTTATCAGAAAATATCCACTTTTTCAACCCAAACCCGACTAAATATTCATATAAATAATCACAAGAAATGGTCTTCCACTCATAGCTTAACCTCAGACTGAGATTTGAGAGGAGGAAATACTCTTCCAAAAAATAAAAACTACTGATTTACTTGCTCTCTATTCATGAGATTCACCAGTCTAGTTATAAGCACGTGCCAGTAGATTGGCTCGAGTATCATGTGAACGTTGTTGGAAAAATTTTTTCAAATTATCATCTCTATTATCATACGGTCGGAACTGAATATAATGTTTCCGAATAGATATAAGGTAGGTCCTATGCATGTGAACACTTTTTTCGTGAACTTGAAAAATAAATAAAATAAAAATGATGAAATGGTTCTGTTGCAAACTAAGAATGTTAAGGTTAAAAGTTCTTGAAACCTCATGAGTTCTCTCTCTCTTTCTTTCTTTCTTGCTTCCTTTCTCTCTTTTCTCATTCTAGTGTTTTCCGCTTGTTTGGCAAATCAAAATTTTCACAACAAACTCTCCATGCATGATATTTCAAGGAACAAATCATGAACATAAAATATTTTTTAATATATTTCAGCATCTGATTACACAATGGTACAAAATCGAAGCTGATCGAGTTGAATTCGACTCGATGGGTTAACTGCTGAGCGATCACCCACACTAACTGATACACTCCAATAATGACCCTACCAATTGTGTAGGGTAGATGTTGCAATCTTGTATATATAACGGTACTCTCTCAGCGGACTGATTGAAGAGGTAGTGAGAAGTGGAAGGAGAGAGGACATGTGATGTGGAGTCCTTCCGAGATGATTTGAATGAAATTTAAGTTGCTCTCAATTTTACGACTGTTAACTAACTTTTAGCTTTGGCTTGTTTCATTTCCAATCAGTTTCCTTGATCATATCTTATATATGTTTGAATGGTGAAGGCTTTCTTCGATTGCTTTTTTGGGAGAGAAAATTTATGCATTTACGAAATTCATTAGTATCATCATCCTCTCTCCTTCTTTTTTGACTCTTTTGAACATCAAAACTTTATTGAGAAAATTTTTGTCTCTTAATTATGATCACTGTTGCCCAATCAACTGTTATTTCTCATTTGCTTAACAATTATGATACCTTTTGTGGCATAAACTATTCGAAATAATATTTAGAATGATTTTGTTGGGTAATCATTTCTAAAATTATTAGAATGAATGGCTCAATGAATATGCATTGGTAAGATGAGCATGAATAGTTACCATAAGACTGATACATTGTTAATTCAAATTGTTTGCATTGCTTGATATTAGAGCCTAATTGAGTAACGCAAAATTGCACTCAAATGGGCTACAAAACGAAGAAAA
Organism: Brevipalpus yothersi; assembly: GCA_003956705.1. Taxonomy (NCBI): domain Eukaryota; kingdom Metazoa; phylum Arthropoda; class Arachnida; order Trombidiformes; family Tenuipalpidae; genus Brevipalpus; species Brevipalpus yothersi. The sequence continues at coordinate 18,569 of QZCP01000571.1, read as the reverse complement.
AGTAAGAAAAAGGATATTTTTAATTATGTATGAATTTATTTTTGCGTTCATTTTTACGAAGTATGAAGCATTTTCTTGCACGGAAGGCGATTTTTTCGCCTATCTATTGATTTTTTTACCAAACTTCATAAAAATATTGGTTTCAAGGGTAACAATTTTCCTAAACGCATCTGGTTGAAACACTTGAATCATAGATTTTTGTTTCAATTCATTCTATCATACCTGAGAATTCCTATATTTGACGCCAAAAAGTTGCACACGCTGGTTGAATTAGTCGAAATTATCCATAAAACTAAGCTGGTACCATTTAGAACAGCATTTCACGCAAGATAAAATTATTTTCAAAAATTGAAGTAGTTTCACGTGAGAATATGTCGAAATTTCTTATCAGTAAAATCTCGAGGTTTATTATCTTATTCAGAACGAAATGAAGTCAAAAGTCTTTATTAATTTGTTGCGATCTATTCGTGAGTGCATGTGTAACAGGCAAGATACACAATTCTTTTATTGATTTTCTCTTCATGCGTTGAGCCCATAAAAATTGATTGTGAACACACCGGAAAAATTTTCGATATTCGATATTCCTCGTGAAAAGACATGAAGTTGTTATGTTCGTTAAGTTAGCGGCAAAATTAAGCGACAGAAAAATTTTCCAGCAAACTTTGCTTCTAAAAATTATGCAAATCCAACAAAAATCATCCATTCATGTGTTCTACAGCTATTTGTCTCCCATTTTCATAAGACAATCATTTCTACACGTGTTCTTTTATTTTTTTGGAGATTGAGGAGAAATATACCATTGGCTTGAGAGATGAGATCATTGTTAGGAGGGGTTAAGCTTAGGAGGAAGATTTTTTGTATTTTCTTCCTATCTTATGAATTCAAATCAATTAATCAATATATACAACGATGAGCAAAGAAATCAAGTGATGCAGGACAATACAAAATGAATTGGACGGCATTAATTACGAAAATACTAGCATTGAAGGGAGTCTTGCTTCACTTCACGTCACAAGAACGGTACATCATCGAAAGAATGTCAAAGTAAGCAACTCAACAACTTATCTCTTTCTGCTTAAGATGGCCTGAAGGGTTAAGAAAATGCTAAAATTTGTCGATACATTAGCATTAGACCGGGCTGTAATGTAGCCAGGCATGGATGATAATGGACGAAATGCTTGGGTGGCTTATGTGTTGGTATTTTCAAGCTGATTTGGTAATTAAAATTACACAAGGAATATGAATGAATGAGAGACACTCACATACTCACACATGGAGTCAAAAAGCGGGAGATCATTAGAAAGAGAGAGAGAGGGAGAGAAGAGGGAGTGAGAGAGAGGAAAAGGGAGGAGAGAGGGAAAGAGCAAAAGTAAGTGAAAATGATGGTCAAAAGAGGATGAAATTAGGAAGGCAAGTGAGAGAGAGAGAGAGAGAGAGAGAGAGAGAGAGAGAGAGAGAGAGAGAGAGAGAGAGAGAGAGAGAGAGAGAGAGAAAGAGAAAGAGAGAGAGAGAGACAAGCATCTTAAGGAGAGAAAAAAACGAACAAAAATCATATGAAATTCATGATCGAATACAAACGAGCTTCATGATATCATACAGAAAAGCTGTATTATTCAGGAATCGTGTCTTGGAATAAGGTGAAAAAGCGACTCCGGAATCCTGTTAGTGCCTCGAGTGTAGGTTTTTATCATAGGCATCCAAGATATCATTTCCATCAAAGCATCGTCAGTGGTCGTAACATTAGCGACTGGGAAACAGTAAAAATGTCTGTTAATTTTGCAACGATACCGTTACTCACCCAAGTTTTCAAACTTGTGCTCTTATTTTTGTTATCCAAAATTTTTATGGTCATATTCAACTATTATTACCATATTTTTCAATGTCGCAATTTTCCGAGACTCAAATATTTCGGCGCCAAACAGCAATTGAAAGTTTTCGCACTAGGAAAAGGTGTGTACATATCAGTTATTTTCTATTCTCATAAAATTGTCAACAAATTTAACATGATGAATTCTTCAAATGAATCTTCTCAGGAAATCTGCGATCAGAGATGCAATTCGTTGGACAAAAATTGAAACGTGATGATCGTGCTGAGGGCTGGTGTGCTGTGGGAATTCCAGCATTCGTTGCTGCCTTCACATATACACCGGAAGCTAATCTGGTAAGTACCGAGAGATTAGATGATCATATGCCATGGAATATTGGATATATGTCACAGTATGTATCTGTGTGTCCCTATGCTCAGAAAATATTGAATGCCAAAAATAATGGACGAGGTTGGGTTGCGAAAATGGCTTTCGAAAATGTCGACGGAATCATCATCAGTGCCCCACCGAAATGGAATCATCGTCGAGGCATGATAGCTCCTGGCTTTGCCCAAAAAGTTTTGCAAAGTTTTGTGCCCACAATAGTGGAAAATTCAATGAACTTGGTCACCAAATTGGGACAAAGTAGTGATTATGTTGAAATATGGCCAATTGCATATGAAGTTTCAATGAGTGTTTTGCTGGAAACTTCAATGGGTCTCAAGAATTCCAGCCTATCTCACCTCAAAACACCTCTTTGTGAAAATATGGAACAATGGTTCGAAAATCAAGTGCCTCGAGCCTACAATCCATTGATGTGGTTCCCATGGATGAAAAGTGTGTATCTATTCGTTACTCGTGGCAAAAATGAGCTTGATTTGTGGAAAGCCTATTGTCGTCAAATAATCAAGCAACGATTAGAGGATCGACGTGATAATAAGCTCGCCTATCAAACAGATCAATCTAATGGAATGGATTTCTCAAGTTACAAGCACAAAGCTTTTCTTGATCATCTGATTGATGCATTCTTAAAAGATTCAGGCAAGTGTAAGGTGGACGAAGAAGGTATTCTGGAAGAAGTAATGAATTTTTCAATCGGCGGTGTTGAAACTGTAGCTAGTCTGATAATGTGGGCTCTACATTCATTGGCTAATTATCCTAATATCCAAGAGGAATTGTATCAAGAGCTACACTACATGAGTGATAATGATCTCAATTTGACTATTGAAAGTGTTGAAAAGCTTTCATTTCTTGATCAAGTGTGCAAAGAAACTCTACGCCTTAGACCTGGAATCCCATGGATTCCCCGTTGCTTAGGTGAGGATGTCTGTATAGGAAAACATAGGATTCCCAAGGACACTATGTGTGTTGTATCTGTGTATTATACTCATCGAGATCCACTCATCTATCCCAATCATAACACTTTTGATCCATCACGATTTACACCGGAAAATTTTGCCAAAATTCCTCCCGGTGGCTACATTCCATTTGGCGATGGAGCAAGACGCTGTATTGGCTACAAGGTGGGTGTTATAACAGCCAAAATAGTGATTGGACACATTATCAAAAACTACAAGGTTTTCACTGAAGATCCAATGAATGTTAAGTTTGAATTTGTCGGTGTAATGAGACCCAAGAAGCCAATCAAGATGAGGTTTGAGAAACGCTCATAACAAAGGTTTCTGCAGCAAAGTAATTAGTGCAATTTTCTCAAAGTACTGTGAAGCCATTAGCAATGTAAAAATGAATAAAATTCTGTCAGATGAAGCTGATGTGCATTTTTTTCTATTTAAATATGTTTCTACCAAGTTTCAGTAACCAAAAGTAGAGATTGCTATCAAGTTTTGCTAACAAAAAAAAATCTCCTATTTAATTTTCAGGGTTGCGCAATTACATTGCATATATTGTGCAACATTCTGTTCATAAGGAAACACTCTGGAAATCCATGTTTCAATTGTGTGAAATATGAGTTATTTTTTGATCCTTCTTGGTAACATCATCTTGGTCTGGGCTAGGTTTCCTGGATGACACATTTCAGGGGCCCAGATGGAGAAAAGTACATCCAGATGTGAAGGAAGAAATTTTAGTATGAACCTTCTGTTAACAGATTTCCATCACATATGTCCATGATCCACAATCAATGTCTAAAATGTGCAGCCCTGGACGTAATAACAACTGAGAGAAAGAGCTTATTTTTGACGCCTCTAACGTGCAAGGTTTCCTGAATATATCAAGGGAAACGACAATCAGATAATAATCGGTTTATCAATTGCAATCTGATGAGCACGTTTGATCCAGAAATGATCGAGGTAAGTGATTCAGGAGTCCATGATAGAATGTCAAAGGAACCAGGGTGATCAATGTCCATCAAATCAAGTTAACTTTGGCACGCATTAGAAGGTGGATAGCCGATTTTAGACATGAGATCACCATGAAATTGTTGCGTAATACAAATTGAATGATGAGAAAAACGTGTCTTGAAATCGGGAGATGAATAAAGTTTCCCGCTCTTGAGAAAAATTCAGGTTTAATTTCATTTTTAACCGACAACTTTGGATGCTCAGTTTGGTCAGGCTCGTCATTCCGTTTAATGTTCATTCAGACAGATTTGTTTAATTGGTGGATGGATATGATAAATTTATCAAAAAATATCAATATTTTCAACCCCTAAATATTCATATGAATAATCATAAGAAATGGTCATATACTCATAACCTAACCTCAGACTGAGATTTGAGAGGAGGAAATACGCTTTCAAAAAATAAAAACTACTGATTTACTTGCTCTCTATTCATGAGATTCACCAGTCTAGTTATAAGCACGTGCCAGTAGGATGACTCGAGTATCATGAGAACGTTGTTGGAAAATTTTTTCCAAATTATCATCTCTATTATCATACGGTCGGAACTGAATATAATGTTTCCGAATAGATATAAGGTAGGTCCTATGCATGTGAACACTTTTTTTTCGTGAACTTGAAAAATAAATAAAATAAAATTGATGAAATGGTTCTATTGCAAACTAAGAATGTTAAGGTTAAAAGTTCTTGAAACCTCATGAGTCCTCTCTCTCTTTTTTCCTTTCTTTCTTGCTTTTTTCTCATTCTAGTTTTCTTCTCCAGTTTTCTGAATCGAACAATTTTCAGAAACTTTTTTATGCATTATACAACTTTTGAAAAATTCATCATGATGTTTGTTTTTACATCTGTATATAAAATAACTTACGCTCACTCCCCTCACATCGTTCACTCAATTAGGAATATCATGATCAGGGAATACTTTCCCCTGAATGTGACAGCTCCAGGGAACTTTGAAATACGTATATTCTGAAAACTTCTCGATATAACCATTTGGTGGAAAATTAGCAAGTTTTTCTTTGAAAATTTTTCATTCGCAGCATCTGAGTGGAGAAAGAGGATAGCAGGCAAAGTGTAGAGAGTTAGAATGACAAAATGGCCGATTTATTGCCTCTCGAAAGACGTGACTCTCTTCACTTATAATAAAGAAAGGAAATGAAGATAGAGAAGCTCAAAATGAGTAGAAAAATTCCAAAACCAAAGGTATCAACCACAGCTGGATCAATGGGACTAAATTACGAGTTCTCACAACAGTCATCTTAACATGACAGCTCAAGTACATATATAGTGTAACCAAATATTTTAGGCCTTCTATCAATACAAAAATCGAATTTCCAGTCAGAATTGTCTTTCTTAGTCATATTTATAATACAATAACTTCAGTCATGAGGAATAATATTCAGAATTTGAGGTTCAATCGTTACGAAAAGTTTAGCTCAAAACGAAATTCTTTTTCAGTCTGTAAAATGTTCCTCAGAGGTCGCTACTTGCTCAAAAATGAAGCGCGCGAAAAAAAGGTGCAAAAAAAGTTTGCTTAGCAGATGAAAATGATGATGAAATATGTTCATCTTACTAGCGTGCTTGTGAGGATCGTGTAGAAGCAAAAGTTCTAATAGAGCTGTTGAACACAAGTCCACAAAATTTCACATATCAGGAGTTTGGTGAAACCTAGTGAATGTATTCTCATACAGAACAAACTTTTACTCGCATGATTCATGAAATTGAAGGTGCATATGTGCAAAATTTCTACTCATTTAGGTAGTTTGATTTGACATCTTTGAAAAGTTCGAAATGGGATTTCCTTGATTTCTCAGCAAAGTGTTGGAGCATAATCCATGTGGAAACTATCTTTACTGTTCTCGGGAAAGCCATGGAACTCTCTCGCTAATCGGATACAAATTATTGTTGCTGAGATAGGTTTGAATAAAATTCAGTAGTAAGGAAGTGTAGTAGTTTAATTGCTCCACTAAACTTAATCACAGTCTCATCTTGCAATGAAACTTGATCAATTAGAATCAATTTCTACCCGATACGATCAAACAATCTTCCTCTTCTCTTGAACACACACACACATATATATGTGCAATCTGTTGCATTTTGTTGAGCCAAACTTGTTGATGATAATATTGTATCGAATTATAGTTAACAAAATTGACTCTCTCTCTCTCTCTCTCTCTCCTTCCATCAGGCAGGTGATTGCCCAAAAGAGAGCGAATTCGGCGTGATGCGGAGGAGAGAGGGATGAGAAACGATGGGAGCGGCAGTGGATGGAGAGAGAGAGAAGCGCGATTGTGGCCACCAGAACGCTTGTCCGATGGCAAAAGGTGAAGCAGGTTGAACGCATCTTTCTAACGTTACTTGAACGTCGTGCACGTCTGTTGTGTGTGTGTGTTCGCTGCTCTGTTTGGCATCTTTCACCGGCCGTAGTATGCACATGTTGCCTGATTTCGATAGAGAAAGGGAGAAAGAAAGAGAGAAAGAAAGAGAGAGAGAGAGAGAGATGGAAAAAATGTGGCTGCAAAGTGATCTCACGCCTAGAAAGAGAGGAGGTTGAGAATGCTGTTTCCGCTGTTTCCGCGCGCCAATCTGGCCGCGGCTAGCTGATATTCAAAACGCCAGATGCCTTACATGAGAATTAATTTATGCAACTCATTCAATTAGAGCTTGATAGTAGAGAGAAAAAAAGAGTGTTTGTTTGCATATAGCTGGCCATCGCTTCACCCAAGTTGCACATGAAATCGACCTGAAGCTTTAGTTGTGGCCTGGCTTGGCCATCAAAAGGTAAGAAAGTATAAATACAAATACGAATACAGCATGAATACACACACTCATACACACAAACATCCACATTGAGTCATCATACCGCGAGCCAACATTTGCAAAAGTTAATCAAACTTAAGGTTTGCCAAATTTTTATCCTTCTCAAAGCTCTCTCTCTCTCTCTCTCGAAAATGAGCCACTAATTGAATCATTCGAAATGATCTGACTAAATGATTTCAATTTATACGGCAACAGTGGACGATGAATTGAGCCTCCAAGGCCTGATTGCTGTCACATTGGGCTGTGGAAACTTTTGCACGCTCTCCACTATGATGTTGCCCGCACATGTCGTGTTGTGGGCCAACTGATATCGAAAAGAGAGGAAGGAAGTGACCTTATCGGCACGATATGTGCCAATGAACCATGTGCTTCGCCTTTGGGCTGTCCTGTGAAACCATTGACAGTGAATATACGTGTATATATATATTCGGACTGAACCGCCCTTAAGTGATCTCCTGGACGCTTGACAGCTACTCGGTGGCAAAAGTGGCCATAGTTAGTGGTGTGTGATTGTGAATGACACTGTAGGAATGGTCCGAATTTTTGGGGAGGACGAAAAGGAGGGATAAATGATGAGTTTTGTCGCTACTCTAAAGTGAGACTCATTCGCACCCTCTCACCACTGATATAGCCCATCAGCGTAAAAAGGCTATCCGAGTGAAGCTAATTAAGCGAAGAGTGTCATTTCAACGCGCTCTTGAGATGATCCAAGAGAGAAAAATTTTGCCACTTTCAGGGCACAGACACACACACACACACATACTCTCAAGCACGCAACCATCATCGATCCACTCTAAAAGCTTTGCAAAATAATCGATTCAAGCCTGACATGGAAAAGCAATAAACAGATGATATAAAATCAAGATGAGCCATGCAATCATAGCCCATCAGATTTGGACTGGGCATCTTGACCTGGGAAATTTTCCAGACCAATCTTACTTTTTTCCGCTTCGGGAATAGAAGGAATAGAAGGAACAAAAATTTTTACCCAAATTAAAACGTCTAGAATCATAATTTTTGGCCTCAATCAAAGAACTGTAAAAAGTCCAGCAAAAAAAAAATATTCTTCTAGATGGAAAAGTTTTTTTTCCTTCATCACCTGTGAAGCTAGTGGAACTGAATTCATTTCCCTTAACACTGGCCAACCTCATCAAACTGAACGCTGAACGTGCCTCAGGTCTTGATTTCTTGTATCGGGCTGATTCATTGGCCTCTACCTTGTTCGCTTGTCAATCTCAGTACAATCGAAACTCGCTGCTGGTGTGTTTATCGTCAATAGGAGCCATCAAGTGTTTCTCAAACAGACTGACTGGATGACCTCTCTTTCCTTCTCTTTCTCTTTCTATGGAGGTGAATATTTAAACGTTTTCCAATGGCCATCGGGAAAAAAGTCCACTCACCGAGGGTGGCTGTGGTGGGAGAGGAAGAGAGAGAGTGGAAAAAAATTATGATGATCAAGGTATATATATACATACCTTATACACACAGGCTGCCTCTTTTTCGGTGGGATGTAAAAACATCTTCCTCTCTCTCTCCCTCTCTCCACTTGATGCTGTTCAGCATCCATCAGGTGAGCTTTTTTATTCTCTGTATGTACAGTATATACAGTCGATTGTGCTCTTCTCATGGGTCAAGGAAAACATAATGAGAGAGAGAGAGAGAGAGAGAGAGAAAGAGAAGGGAAAGATCACCTGCTGAATGGAAAAAAGTTTGCCCAGCAAAGTTTGCTTTTTGTGATGATTCAACTAGCTGCTGGCCAAAGATGATATGGAAGAAGCCCAAGAAAATAGAAAAGAGAGAGAGAGAGAGGGCATCAAACAGAGTTCAATTTGAGAAAATATCAAATATAAATTAAAATTCAATCACGAACATCTACTGGAATTGCAATTGGAATAGAGAGAGAGAGAGAGAGAGAGAGAGAGAGAGAGAGAGAGAGAGAGAGAGAGAGAGAGAGAGAGAGAGAGAGAGAGAGAGAGAGAGAGAGAGAGAGAGAGCGAGAGAGAGAGAGAGAGAGAGAGAGAGAGAGAGAGATTCTTGTAGAGAATGAAAAAACATATCAACGCCCTAGAATTTTCGAATGTGATGGAAAATTCAACTCTCTCGGCAATTGATTTTTTTCTTCACCTCTAGTTTGAGGAGGATAGGAGATGAAATGTTAGCGAGAGAATCTAAAAGATGAAATTTTTCTTCTATCCTCATCGTTTCGTTTCGTGATTTGTTTGATTTGATTGCAAATGAGAATGTCAAATTTTCGATGGGACAAGATGGAGTGGAAAAAATGAGCCAAAAACTTTCACTGGAACAACCTTTTGACTGTTGAGCTTTTTTTTGTATCACCAAAAAGTGATCGATACACTGTGTACTAAGGAGGTAATCGTGTTCTGAGTAATAATGATTGGATGTGTTTTTTGTGGGCTGATTTCTTTTCTTACCGATCCTACATCCATACGCAAACTTTGTTCTAGGGAAGATGGAGGGAGGAAAAAGGAGGAAAAAAATTCCACAGGTATGTGTGGTCGGCTGTGTGAGGATGAATTGCGAACAGAATATCTTGAAAGGTCGAGATTGCTGTTAGAAATGGTCAAATTATAAGACCAAAATACATAGGAAAACACGAGCAAATTGCCCCAGGGCATTGCGTTAGATATTTTCTCACGATTAGTGTAAGCTAATCCAAGTTAGTTAACGTTCTTAGAACAGACGAGAGAGAGAGAGAGAGAGAGAGAGAGAGAGAGAGAGAGAGAGAGAAACAGAACGTATGTTAAGTTAAAAAGTCAATGAGAGTGTAGCCAGGAGAGAGCTTCTCAATTTTCCCACATGCCCAGCTCTTATGTATTTGGAAACCTTGCCTCTGACCTTTTTCTGTAGGGAAGAGAGAGCAGAAAAAAAATCTGTATTCTTCCAAGGGAGAAAAATTTCGATTGAGATGAAATGAAAATAATTATAATTTGGAGCTGAAAATTTTATGACCAATAATATGGTGGGAAAGGCGCGTTGATACTGGATGCCAGACATGAGATCCCTGAAATTAGATGATGAGTGAAACATTTTCCCATCATATTCAACTTATGGGAAGCTTGAAAAATTTGATCAACATCTGGATGGATTTGTTGCAAGCATTGGTTTTGAGAGAAAACAACCAGAACGATATCAATACAATGTACTTGTATCACAGCGGAGGCTACTTACCTACAATTCAAACGACAGCTATCAGTTTGCATCTTAGTGCATGGACTTTAATCGGCTCAATAATCTGATATTGGTTTGCGTGTATGCATATATACCACAAGGCAGGTAAATTTGTTGGCCACAAATGCCAAGATACTGGCATATTATGTGATTCCACTTACCGTGACTGGCTTGGCGTCATTTTTCAAGCTTCACTGAAATCCTAGACCGTTCGCATGATCATCATCATTCAAATTCATCTTATTTCTTATGCTCGTGCTGATACTATACGTACGTCTTTTAACATTCATCTCTCCAGAGCTTGATCACCGCCGTTACATGATCCGATCATTCGAGAAGCATGTGTGTATGTGTATATGTGGAGCAGTAGTAATAATAATGCCTCTCATAAGCGACTTTGGACCAATATATTATCACTGCTCAATGCCCGTGACTGGGCATTAACGTTCCCCGAAATTTGAGGCCACGTTCACTAGTCCACTAATCCTGAATGCTCGTCAGTAAAAAGCAATGGATGGGAATAGAGGAGAGAAAGCTGGCCCAGTCGATATATCCTACAAAAAAGAAGAGGAATATTCATTTCGTCAGTAGAGGATAGACAAGCGATACATACACAAAAACTTTTGGGATCTTTTACTTCCATAGTTATACAAATCAGCGAACAACTTGTCAGCCCAAAAAAAGTTTATGTACATGTGTATGTTAGCTCAATGTAGAGGCTCATTTTTCGCTTCACTGTGTGTGTCTATAAATGTATGCATAAAAGATTTTGGTAAAAGTTTTTTCACATCTCGTGGCCCAAGCACACCCCAGCTATTATGTTCTTCTTGGCCTTCTTTTGGGGCATCTTATATTGATCTGATCATCTGATCTTCTTTCTTTTTATCGTTTATTTGACCAGTCTCTCTGTGGTCTTCTTCATCATGGAAAATGGAGAGAAGAAGAAGAGAGAGAGAGAAAGAAAGACAGCTTTGTGAGCTTTTCGTACTTACACTAAGAAATCCGATTTCAACCTAGTCCATAGTCCACAGTTAAGCTAATTACCGTGGTTGGAACCGCTTGTCGGATTAGTTAAGGCCGAAAAGGTAGCCACAAGATTGGTGAATTGAGGTAAGCAAGAGAGAGAGAGAGAGAGAGAGAGAGAGAGAGAGAGAGAGAGAGAGAGAGAGAGAGAGAGGAGGAAAAAGGAGGTTAAAAGAAGCGAGAAAATTTTGGGAAAAGTGAAAGTTATGAGGAGAAAGATGATCAGTTTTCATCTTTTCTTGAAGAAAATTGTAGACACTTTTCCTAAATTGGTCGATTTTGGAACAGAAGTTCAAGTTCAAGAACTCTTTAAGATCCCTTTTCACTTGAAAAGAGACTACAAAAGTCTGTTAAACCATCTGTGCATTCCATTCTTTTCGACAGATTGCTTTCACCAAAAAGAGAAGAATTCAGGAGTTAAATTCAGGGGTTAATGGAATGATATGGAATATAGTCAGTTCGAAACGTGCCGATGATATCCTGAACACCTCTTTCCGATCAACTGAAGACAGAATTTTGTCCACTGATTGAAAACTAAAGATTATAAGCATAAGTTCTGGGTTGAAAATTCGATAGTAGAGGAATAGATTCTAGCCAAGTTCTAATCTGAGGAACTGTTGTGATGACACATCCATTCACTCCCCATGTTTATGCTGCATTCATCGGAGATCTTTTTAGAGGATGTCAAAGTGAGTAGAATTTTGTGAAACAGAAATTTTCAAAAGGTGTATTGTTGAACATGTCATCACTAGTTTGGCAAGCCTCAAGAAAAAAGTGGAAGCCAAAGGCGAGTTTGAGCTGTGTTTAAGAGGTGCCAAAAGTCCCGGCATGTGATGAACATGACAAATATTATTGATGATATTCTGATTGAAAAAAACACCAAAGGCAAGAAAAAAGAGGCACCAGATAACTATCGTCAAGACTGTTGGGGATCTATTTTGCCTTTCTGGTGAGAGAGGAGAGAAAGCAAACTATTTGCTAACAAAACTATCATTTTTCTTGATCATAAGCATAGCGTTTGAGTGTTTCAAGAATACTTTCGGAGAAAAAGAGGAGAAAAAAATTGATTGAAACACTTCATCAGAATCTGTTGAAATAATCCATCTCATTGCTAGAATCACTCCCTTTTATTGATTATTTTGAAGATGTTTTTCCTGATGAAGTCCAGTTAGCTTGATGCTTTTAGAATAACAGTGCTCAAAGTTGCCAATCAATTTACAACTGATATCAGCAACTAAAGAGTTCTGAAAACTTCAATGAGCCCAAGTATAACTGAGGATTGATGAATTTCTCAACCTTGAAGTTTTCTTAGCTCAGCTTAAGTGAGTTAGAGTGATGAAATGATGAATTAAGAGGAATCTTCTATTCTCAGGAGCAAAGGATTAGTAGGAAATGCCACCAGCAACTTGAATTCTGAGAAATAGGGCTCACTGAAGATGCTAATCCTTGACATTTGCCAGAAGAATGCCAGTGAATTTCATGAGAAAAATTTTTCCTTTCCGACACCTATGTGCTGGAGAAATGGATTGCAAGGACACCAGGAATTTCGAGAAAATCTTCGATTCTGCACATCAAATGACGACAAGAATTTGTATGGTTTTCTTGAAATTTTTGCACAAAATATTCTAGAGCCTAAGCTTTGGGGCAATTTGATTTGTGAGAATTTTAACTTGCTCTTCCCAAGAATTAGCGAAACTTCTCTCATCGCTCTCGATTACCTAAAGTCATTCTGAGAAAATATTTATACTCTCTCAATCTTTTTACCTCCACTCAGATCAAATTGATGCGTTCAAAATATAATTTCTCTTGTCCCATGAATTGACCTACTGCATCAGTTGATGAGGAGAGAGAGAGAAAGAGAGTAAATTGTTAGATGATCAAATGATTTCTGGGCGGTTGATCATTGCCAGAGTGTATCACACCTCAGATACAGAGCAGCTGTTCGGTGAGAGGAGAGAGAGAAGGAAGATGAAGATGGAGAGAGAGAGAGAGCAACTGTGGCACAGTGAGGAAGATGGAAGAGAATAAAAAGAAGAAGAAAAGATGATGATGATGTGGGCTTCAATTTGGCTTATTCGTAATTACATAGTCATCCAGCCCATCTTGGCAACGTCATTCCGTCCCTTGCTTCGTAACGTCGGGCCTCGGACAGATCAGACTTCGGGATGGAGAACGCTTGTTCAGAGGCCTCTGAGGTCGGGACAAAGTACATCTGAAGAAAGAGAGAGAGAGAGAGAGAGAGAGAGAGAGAGAGAGAGAGAGAGAGATAGGAAAAATTTATTGGGCCAACTGAGATTCAGTTTCTAGCAAATGAAGGTTGTGTCCAAACGTTCCCAGTAAATTATAATTTATCAACAGGACACTATTTCTTAGTTTTTTTTCTCTTCTTCTTCTCGATCATGGTTTACTTTCCAATTGCTCACTGTGTAACCCAATCGATAGGAGAGAGAGAGAGAGAGAGAGAGAGAGAGAGAGTCTCTCTCTCTCTCTCGCTTGATTCTCATCAATTTTTTTGCTTCATTCTTAGTTAGCCATTAATTAGGAGGCCACAAGCTTAAGGGGACACAGTCAAGCTCTTTTCTTCATTTCTTTCTTTATTCTTTCTCTCTTTTATCGATACACTTCACATTCCTGTCCATACTATTAGATAATTTGGTTCATTTGTTTACATAAGTTTTATATGCATATGTATTTATCGTTATCACTTGGCCTCTTTGGAGGGCGCGAAAATGATTTCTTGTCGTTTGTGTCCTCTCTCTCTTCTAGCTGATAGTTATTCCCCCTCACTATCAAATGTATGTGGCCATGATTTATTTGGCTTCCGTTTTTCCTTGATTATTTCTCACCTGTCCTCTCTATATACAAAGCACACAATCTCACATGGTGATACCAATGATCAGCATGATTCCTTTTGATAATCGTACAGGTAATGAAGAAGATGGAGAAAAAAAACAAATCTCAAGCAGAACGTAATCAGAGGAATGAAAAAGAGAGAGAGAGGCTCCTTTCTTTCGGTTCGTGTATAATGATAATTATATTCATCCAATTGAATGTGCTCAGTAAAGAGCTGCTAATATATGCAAGGAAGATGAAGAAGAAAATTATTTGAGCCTATAATCTTATATATACATATTTGCACACACACACACAGAAGTTCCTGGGCAGTACGAAGACTAACGACTTTAAGAGGGTTGTCATGGTTAAGCCTTCTTGTCAATGATCAAGCAGAACGAAATTGTGGTGAGTGCATAACGAGGTAGAGAGACATGATTGCTACTGGGGAAATAATATTATATTGATCATTTTCTTTTTAATTCATTCATCGTTCTGCTTTCTTAATTTTGATTGGGATCAGATTGAGATGTTCGCGTGCTTGTGTGTGCCTCAAATCATGTAACAAAAATAAGAACTGAAGCCATCATCAAATAATCAAAATTTTTTCGCTGAAGGTGTATGATTATCATTCTTATCATTCGACCACATCTCAAGTCAAATGAAATGAAGATAAATTTTGTTCATTTCCAATTTCAACCCTATATTATCATGATTGTCTGATCATGATATTCAGAATATCTGGTGAAGCCAAAAAATAGGAAAAGAGCTCACAGTTATGCTAAAATATCTGAAAACGAATCAGAACAATAGATGAGAATCATAATGAAAAGCAATAGTCCAGTCCTGGGAATGAGCAATTGGAATTTTGATGATTCAATTTTTTCCTATGATTATCACTCTGCCCATCCACACTTGATATCTCTTTCTTCATCACATCGGATGCTGTTGATGATGATAGGGAAACCATACAGTGGAAAGTGACTTTCCGCATCTTCTTCATCCTCTTCTTCTTCTTCCTCTTGGAAGATGCTTTTGTGAGTTTATCACTGCCAAGCGGCTGCCCACTCATATTGGCACGGGCTTGTTTAACGTTTGTTGAGCACTTAAATCACTTAATTTACCTGTCCATGTGAAATAGAGAGAGAGAAGCAAAAAGATAGAGCAACAGCAAGCACGGTGGCTGACTATGATTACACATTGGCTTGGCAAGTAAGAAAAGCGGAAAAATGATAAGAGGATTATTGGAAAAGCAAATTATTCTAAACCGATTTGTCTTTTTCCAAGCATATGTACACATATATACATACAGGGGTAAATAAGATGGAATTTTTTGTGAATTTTATTTTCGATAATTTGACATTCAAATGAGACTTGACCTCCCGCTCTTCTTGGGGCAATCAAGGAAAGAAAATTCATCTCCTAAAGAGTAAGGCCTAAGAAAAACTAATAATGATTGTTCCAATCGTTGGAACTTTCTCTTTCCCTCTTTCCCGCTCTCCACTCTTGACCAAAGCAAGACCACCATTGTGGAAATGAAATGGAAAATGGAATTAGGGAAAAAACTTTCCCATAATCCACGAAAATAAGCCAAATCATTTCATCATAAAACGTTAATCTATGTAAATTTAACTCAATCGTAAACGTTAATCTACTCAAAATGATATGCATGAAAAAAAGGCTATTCTGTAGAAGAATTGACGGTCTTTCTCTCTCTCTCTTCCCTCTATTAGTGGAAGCCAATTGAGCTTTTCTCTCTCTCCCCTTTCATCTCATTTAAATACACCTCAGTGGACAACATATGGCTGAAAAGGTTTGCCAAGATTGACCGCGAAAAGCACTAGCCACTACAATGGATACCTTTCCTCTTGACCGTATGTAAAGTACAAACCTGTTACTGGACTTTACCTTTACTTTGGCCTTTAGTTTATGTTAGAACTGCAACTGGTGCTAATATATTTCGTCAAAAGAGAGAGAGAAAAAGAGAGAGAAAAGAGAGAGAGAGAGCTACTTTTTCTACTCTCTCTTCTCTCTCTCTTTCTCTCTCTCCTTGAATTCTTGAGGACTGGTTCTTCAAGCTGATTTCAGGTCAGTTGCCGTTCAGTTTGCCTTCAGAGTGGAACCGTGCAACTTGTCCTCCTCATTGCTTTGTGTGTGTGTATTTCGGAAAAAAGGTAGATAGAGAGAGAGGTATATGAGGCAGCTTACACTACTCATTTGGTCCAGTGTTTATATTCATTTGAAATCATTTGTTGTGTATTCTCGATTATTTATCATCAATATGATACAAAATATGATCTCCAATCCCACTGTACCATGTGATCCACCGTCACCGTCCACAATAAGTCCAACCGAATGTATTGGTGATACTGCAAAATGTATGCTTAAATATACAACAAATTCAATGCGAGTGACCACTTGTCCAGTGGTGACCACCACCACTACCACATCACCACCAACCACCAATAATAATAATAATAATTTAGTGAGAAAAGCTAAAGTGTCCCCAAAAGAATTAAGCAAAAGGCGACAACGTCGACGTCGTGCCATGGCCCGGGAATATGATAATCTGAGATCTCTATTGCCAACATTACGGGAAAGTAAGGCTGCCACTGAGGTGGACATTATTTATGAAGCAGCCAAATATATTGATGAGCTACATGTGCAAATATTGAAAAAAATTCTCTCCCAAAAAGCCACATCAACATCATGAGAGTAGCTTCTTTTTTTATTCTCATTCCTCATCTCTTTCCACTTCATCTCTCATCAATTCATCATCATCACACACATCACACAAAACCCTTTTGCCTTCATTAATGAACATTAATTTTGTGTTCATTATTGCCTTCATTATTGCATTTGAATAGAGAATTTTATCTCTCCTTCTATCTTCTTTCCTCATTCTCTTCTCTTTCTCTCTCTCTTCTCTTTCTCTCACCCGAATGTATCTGAATCTAAGATGTAATGATAATTTCCATCATCAATATGCGAAAAATCTTTTTGTGTGAATATTGTTGGAGCTTAATCGAGGGCTAATTCTGATTAACAGATATGGCCACGGTCAAGTTATCCTCAATCCATCGCTACCATTCCACGTTTCAGAGCTGTTTTTTTCTTCTCGTAACAACCTTTTTTTCAAAACAAAAAATCTAAAATAACATAACATATTATATTATATATATCTATATGTTTTTAATAATGTTTGTAATCTATGATGAAGACTTATCATCAGTCCGGACTAACCACACCAACGATTACTTTTTTTTCTATCTCATTTTTTTGGAGTATCAAACTCACCCATAAGAGAGATGATACAACACATCTCTCTTGAAAAATTAAAAACAATAAAAAAAATAAAAATTTGTTGCCTAACGCTTAAAATACACATAGTTTGCTTGATTTTTTCTCATCTGTTCCCCTAACACGCGCAATTTAAATCTTTAAATCTTTCGTTCGAACGTGACTCAAAAAATTAGTTCAATTGTAGTCCTCCTTTTGCTATTGATTGGCTAGAACTTCTAGCACTATTATCGCTGACTGATGACAATGACATCAGTCAATCAGGAACCTTTTTGCGGCTAGTAATCGGAGCTTGAGAATAATTTGTTTTCCTCAGATCTGTTATCTTGCTCGAGAGAGAGAGAGAGAGAGAGAGAGAGAGAGAGAGAGAGAGAGAGAGAGAGAGAGAGAGAGAGAGAGAGATAAGAAAAAACGAATAAGAAGAAAATTTTCAATAGATTTCTGAGCTTGATAGATGTCAGTCAAATTGTGAAGCCAATTTTAAACTAGAGTTTTTGCATGCCATCACCCTTAGTCAGTCAATCGAAATTGGTGAAAAGGGTTTTCTCTTTTTTTCCAGAATAGCCCCGCCAAAAGTGAATGAAAATGAGGAACCTTTCGAAACGTGTGATCCCCCAAAAGTGGCCTCCAACAAATACTATGGCCAATTTGTGCCGCGCTGATGTTTCGGTGAGTAGGGTTAGATTGACATGTCCATGACTGGTGGCCACTCTCACAATATTCATCAATTCCTATGGACTCTTTCTCTCTCCTTCCTACAAGAAGTAGAAGTAGTAGTCTATGGAAAAGCGCGAACATATATAGTCAACTCAAGTTCTTCTCTCTCTCTCTCTCTCTCTCTCTTCCTCTCTCAAGCTCTCTTCACTATGCCATCGATTGACCATTGAAATAGCATTACTCCCCGCAGCTATGGCCAGCTGCCCACCGGTCAGCACGTTAAAAAAGGTGGATAGTATGGGCCATACTTCATCGGTTGGGCTGTTTTGGGTCCCGCCATAAGAAGAAGACCAAGCAGAAGAAGAAGAAGCAACAGAAACGATAAATATGTGTATGTGCATATGTAAGAAAAATGCTGGACACATGAGAAAAAGACCCAGAAGTGCCAGTATATGTATACGATGGTAAGGAGAACATAAATTTATTGCCTTCACCCTTAGATAGTGACCAGCTCTCTCCTCCATCCTATCTTCTTCCTCAATCTTCTTCTTCGAGGTGTTCAGAGGAAAAGAGAGAGAGAGAGAGAG
>QZCP01000570.1:0-19809 GCA_003956705.1 Brevipalpus yothersi | reverse complement strand
GAGAGAGAGAGAGAGAGAGAGAGAGAGAGAGAGAGAGAGACTGGCAACAATCTGTAGTGGTCCTAAGAATGGTCATCTTCTCGATCCATTTGGCCTCCGAATCATATGGAAAAGTTGAGCATAAGTGTGGAAAATCAGAAAATCGACAAAAAGGAAAGAGATGAGAGCCATTCTCATAGAGGAAAAAACCATTATCTGGGAGTTATTGGTTGGAAAGCATCCCATATCGTTTAACACCTTATATTACACCACTTTTATTCACTGTACGCTACCCAACAATCGCTTATTCTTATAAATCAATCGAATATCTAATACCTTCGTAATGGATATACTCTTCTGGTATGGGAGAGATACTTGCATGTCCTGAAAAACAATGTCCAATTCCTCAAATTTCCTCATTCTTGCCAACGATTTGTCTATAAGAAGCTGTAAACCAGCAAAATAAGATTCATATGTTAACAGATAAAGAAGAAAATTGTTTTCCTAGAGAAAATACGCTGTGGACATGAATTCACGACCGCTCAAACCAACAAAATTTTGAAAGAAAACATAGTCAGAAAAACCCTTTAAAGTGAGTTTACGTATGTTTGAGTTGCACCAATCTTAAGGGTTGAAATGGGGTGGAGGAGAATGGGGTTTGAGTAAGCATTGTGCTACGATTCTTCCAAGAGCTCTTCTACAGAATTCTTATCAAGTAAACAGTTCGTTTCAATTTTAGACAAAATCTAGCATCAGCTTAAATTGATGCTTCCATTCTCGATAATCGAAAGATATCAAGAATTACTTCACTCATATACCTGATATTGTTTCATCCGCTTTTCAGAGTACATCAGAACAATGCAGTCAATACAGGTCTAAAAAATGAATGCATTTCATTGAGAAGGAAAAAAAATTTCGCCAAGGAATACTCAACAACTAGTGCCATCTGGTATTTATATCGATTTCATTTGGAATTTTGCATGATAGTGATGCTGATGATTTGCATATATGATGTGATACTGTGATACTTTTAATGAAACAAAAGTAGCTTACTGATAATACTTTGTTTCAATCATATGTAATAGGTGTCGCCATTTGTTTTGCCATCGATTTCCTATTTTTTATCTCTCCTTCAGGGTGATTGTATCCATTGATTTCCGGTACAACAAATATTTGAAAAAATAATCGAGAAAAATTTGCTTTTGGCGCGAAAAAACAAGATTCTCAGCTGTTTAACAAAACTCTACTTAGATTGATCACTGACCACATCAGATATGATGGGTACGTGAGCTATGAGATCGTGAAAACAGTCATAATTCAAGGATCGATACCCATTTGATCTGCACGAAACAGATTGACACTGTTATACCGTTATATTTGACAAATGCTGTTGAATTGGAAACTGGAAATAGGGAGAGAGAGAGGCAACAAGACTTCATCAACTCTCATGTTCAGATTAAGTCATGTCCAAATAGGTGCGAATAGATCATAACCTAATGAATGAGCAATTCATTTCAAACTGTGATTCCCTTGACACATTTAAACTTGGTCACACATGAGAAATGTAACACAAATTTTGTGCTACCAATCTATGCAAATACACAATGTTGGAACAAGTTTCATTTGCAGCTGAAAATGTTTCACTCATACAAGCAGCCACCATGTGTTCAAATTAGACAAATTATACCACCAGAAATTCATTTGTTGAGTTACTCAAGATGAGATTCTCCTCTATTTTGGTGATCCATGAACATGTGTTGCTTCTTTGAGTGAAATTCTCTTCAATTTGTGAGCCTTAGTATGAATATTAGTGAGGAAGAGAGGAAGAGAGTGAAATTTTCCAAGTTAGAGGATGTCGAAAAAGTCCACTGAGCTATGGAGGAAGCCTGTTCACACATGATCATAGTATTGAGATACAATGATTTGACTTTGCTTTAAAATATTTTGCAAGAAAAATCGAGAACAACAAATTCATCGAAGTAGCAAGTACAGCGAGTCTCGATACAAAGATTTCATTGACAAATTTTTTTTCATTCCCCGCTTCTGCAGGGCAAATTTTGGACCAGATTGACAAAATCTGGAGCGGTTTGGCTCATTAACCAGGAGGAATCCAAACGAACTTCCAAAAAATAAGCAATAGCGATGTTAAAATGCAAATATGAGCTCAATCTCTGTCATAAGGAATCTTGAGCGGAATCTCCCAGTAAGTTCCTGTCTCATCATCAGACGAGAGTTCTCATGAGAAGAATGATCAGATCAGAGGATAGTAAGAGGAAGAAAGAAAGAAAGAAAGAAAGAAAGAAAGAAAGAAAGAAAGAAAGAAAGAGAGAGAGAGAGAGAGAGAGAGAGAGAGAGAGAGAGAGAGAGAGAGAGAGAGAGAGAGAGAAGGATGATCGAGTCTTGGCTCTTCTTTAAGACAATGGCTCTTTTCTCCTCTTTCCGGACTTCTCAATTACCGTAATTTTAGCCGAAAGATTGGAGAGTTTGCATTTCATGGCAAGATAATGACTGTTAACCCTGAAGTGGACGTGAAGAGGGACAGAAGTTGGAGAGTGACAAAAATTTGATGGCCCATGTCGAAGCCAGTGACCTAGGAATCGTTTGTGTTTGCCTGATTGTAAGCCCAAATATACTCTACTGATGCCATTGCTGTATAGTTAGTCAAATGACTGGCTAATAATGATGGTCAACCGGCAGAAATCATGCGACGGAGAGGCCAATTTTGTCCTTTGGCCACATCGAATCAACTTTTCTTGGCCACTTGTTTCATGCATCTCAATGGCTCTGTGGGAACATTATACACTTGACATGCCAACGAGAGCGATTCTCAGGCCGACCAGTCGAGGAGTGAAAGTGCTGGAATATATGTTTTATGAGCATGAAAATACTCTTCGCTAATCATTTATTCTGGAAAAGATTCTCCTGGTCTTGCTTCACAGTTCAAGAAAATTGGTCAAGTTATGCAAGTGAGAGGAGGAGAAGGAGAAGGGACTGCAAGAGAATTCTGAGGTTATAAATGGATTCTCCTTCAAAGCATGGGAACTGATCCTCAAACATTTGATCTGATTTTATTCCCTTGTTACTCTATGAGAAACCAATTATCTTCATTTCTCTTGCTAATCATAAGTAAAGAAAATTGACCAAGACATTTCACTTCAAAAGAGTGGATGATAGGGGCCAAAATTCTTGGACCGATGAAAAAAGTGGAATCATTTCAATTATCGATAAGTTTCACACTGAAAGAAGGAGTGACTCTCTCTCTCTCTCTCTCTCTCTCTCTCTCTCTCTCTCTCTCTCTCTCTCTCTCTCTCTCTCTTTCTGAGTCTCTTCGAGGTCTATCTATGTCTCTGTCATGTGCATCCAAGGGACATTGGTTTGAGCGTGAGATTTGCTGCTGGGATCATGTGAATGGGAAGTTGATAGTATTGTGGAGCGATATGATGGATGTGTTGCTTACTAAATCAACAAAGTGATCAAAAATTTTGGCAATGAGTTGTGTAATAAAAAGTGGAAATGAAATGCATGTTCCATAGATGGTGACAGTAGCATTGGATGGCTGGAGGTGATGTTTGAAGGAAGAAAAATTTCATGATGGCATAACCATCATAATTTTTCGATAGCTCCCAACTTTTATTCTTCCAACTTGCAAGTTGAATCTGAAGAGCGATTCAACATTCCTCATTAATCGATATCTTTCAGCTGATTGCTTCGCTGATATTATGCATCAGGCAAGTGGCACCACTTAAACCCCTTTTTCCATCTCATTTTTGAGTGAGCATCTCGAACATTATTTGCATATTTATTTAATGGAACATTCGATTCCTACTCTTTACCCCTTAGCGCCCCTTCAACTTGTTCGATTTGAGTCTGGTTCTTTTGTTTTCTCTCTCTCTCTCTCTCTCTCTCTCTCTCTCTCTCTCTTCTCCTAAAACTCCCCCCGAAGCCCCCTTCCACACTCACCCCCTTCATCTTCATCAAATTTCTATGCTTTTTTGACAACAATATTTGGTATGTTGCTTGAGGTTTTTTGCTCAACTAATCCATCAGATCAGCTTGTCTATACAATTCTCAACTAGCCTCACTTAACGATTTGTCTGATTATTTTGTATGCATGTGTGTATGCATATTGGAGGAATAGAAGAAGAGAGAAGCTCGCTTTCTCGTACCAATCTTCCTTCTATCCATGATTTGAAGATGAGCCTTAATTTACCATTGAATCAGGGTGCCTGATATTTATGTATAAAAGTGTTTCCAACAAACTGAGCATAATGAAAAGGGGGAGGATAAAATGAACAAATCGTAGTAATAAGTGGGGGGAAGAAAGAGATAGAATGGAAAGATATCGATTCACTGGTCATGGTAAGGAAAATATGGACGATTTATGGGACATGAACAATGTGTGAGGACAAAATCAGTGTCTATGATGGCTAAATGATTTTGTCTTCATGCAAACATTCCTCTTTGAATAGCTCCTCCCACCACAGATATCGACTATTCTGAGTAGAGTGTTTCACGAGCTCCCATAGACAATAAACTGGTTAATTGTTGTGAGCACTTGGAATATGGCAATAGTTCAGGCGCCAGAACGATCAAAAAAAGTGCATAATGGTGAGCAAAATCAGGTGGAAAGATTGGAAATGAAAAGGAAAGACTTCTTTTTTCTCTTTAACTCTCTCTCTCTTTCTTTCTCTCTCTCTCTCTCTCTGACAAATGATGCAGCTTCAATCGTTTCCATTCGAAAAGGGGTGGCAAAAGATGCTGCAAAGATTTTTTTCTTGTTCATCAAGTCATCAGTCAGCTTGTTTCAGTCTCGGAATGTTTAAAGAAACTAGAAGAATAAGGGAAAGGAGAAGAAGAAGAAGATTGACTCCTTATCGATATTGTGAGGAAATAATTTTTTTCCAATTCATTTTGAGCATATTTGAATTGTTCGCATCTTCAAATTAAAAAGCATACACACGCTCATCTTTTATAAGCTCTAAGTAAACTAATATATTAAGGCAGATTTTGCAGCATCACAAAATTCGATTCAAACTCTGAGAGGGAGAAATATTTCTTCCAAAATTAACATTCAAACGAGAAATGATTTCAATGAGGAAATAGATTTCGCCTGATTTACCTCAATTTTCGTGAAAGTTTGGCACAATTTTTTTCTTCTTACTGCCAAAAAAGTGAACATCTATTAGAATTTGATCGGTGAAACGAGATGGAAAGCTCATGAAGCTCTGTGACATGGGAGAAAAAAATTCAGATTCAGATCAGAGCCACTCTTGTGTGGCCAGAGTACTAATCACTTTTGTCCTTTGGCCCACTCTGGATAACTATTTCTGATATTAATGACACTGGTATGGTGGCGCAGAATGTTTGCAAGAGTTAAAATGAAGCAAAAACAATAGTTACCATAGGACGTACTGCGTGCATGATGCCGTTATTATGACCATTGGATATTGAAAACGAAAAGTTCAAGCATGAGTTGAATGTATCAGGCATGCAAGATGGGAAAGGAAATCAGAGGAAAATATTTGCTAGCGTCAATGTTGCGGTTCAAATGTCCCTGAATGCATCAAGGAATGGATATTTTGTGACTGAAACGTTGATGATTGTGTCCGAGCATATCAAGTCGTGCGTAAAGTTGGGAGAAAATATTGGGATTAAGATGGCAACAAACCAGTGGTCAAGCGGTTGGGCATGAAAAATTCGTGCCTCATAGGTGATGGTCCACTTTTGGCCCACAAGAAGAGCACTTTTTGATGAGTTTCGCATGTTTAGTCGTAGCATATCAACTCCATTTACCACTTTCTCTCATATCTCATGCTTCCCTGGCTATAATCTCTTCTCTCTCTCTCTCTCTTCTCTCTGTTTTATTCCCTCCCAAAGTGATTCATCCGATTGTGATGGCTTATTATTATATCAAACAAAAATCAATACTTGAAACCGAACGCTCCAATCCAAATGCAGTTGTTCGGGGCTTCTAGAAAGCAATTCATGCAAATTCAGATACGCGCCAGGCTCTCGCCAAAATGGATTCGGGTTTAATTGAACTTTTTCTCTCTCTTTCTCTCTCCCTTTTCCTTGATTGCGATCCTTTGTGAGCTGCCAACCGAGGGGCGAGTAAAGGAGGAGTCGATAGTAAGATGTAGGCTCCTCAATCTGAAGCAAATTTGCATCGAACCTGCGACAAATTGCAAGTTGATCATGAGCTCTTCTAGACAATCGGTGCTCTCTCTCTCTCTCTCTCTCTCTCTCTTCCTCTTCTTCCATTTCTTTTTCTCCTTCTGAATTGTTCCTAGTGCGTCCCGCTAATCATCATCTTCAATGCTGATGATTGCAGAGATGCTGGGAAGGGGGAGGAGGCTATTTGGACTGCTGCCTGATACATACAGAAGGAGAAAGAATCTCGATTCAATAGCGAAAAATTGTTGAAAGAACTCCAATTCAATGTGTATAATCAGAGTCGAAATGATAGAGCACAGCTCGATGACAAAATCAAGCTTCTCCACAGCTTGTGTCGTGCATTAGGCATCTCTTGCTTCTTAATTTTTCGATCAGCTGGGAAAATGCTAAAAACAAGAGAGAAAGAAAGAAAGAGAAAAAAGAGAGAGGAAAAGAGAGAGAGAGGGAGAGAGAGAGATCATTGAGATGCTCACTTGTGGATGCAGCTTGAGAGGGACACAAACAGACTTAGTTGCCATCGAGTCAATCCGATTAAGCAAGATTCAATAGATTAGCTGGAATTTCAGGATCGACAAATGCGATTGGCTGGGTCTTTGGAGTATCGGCTTTTGGAATGCCACCAATATTAATGCGATTCTCATCAAGAACGTGTTTGTAATTGTTCAAATTCGTAGAGGGGTGAGTGGAAGAAGAAGTAAGAAAGAAAGAAAGAAAGAAAGAAAGAAAGAGAGAGAGAGACGATGGAGTTGACAAGGCAAAGTTGAGCAATGTGGGCTTGAAGTGGAGACAGATCGAAGAAATAAAAGAAACAGATCACAGTTTCTGGGTTTCTCAGTGATGCCTGTCATTGAAGTAAACTGGAAATTATATTCTAAATTTTGTGCACAAATCAGCGGATCTAATTTCCTGATCATCGCAAGATCCTCCACATCTTTCGCTCTTCTTTTCTCGTTCTTCCTTCATTCTTGAAACAGAAACTAGTTCAATTAACTTGTCACGGAAATTCTTGCTCATCTATTTTCGTTAAATCAATAGGAACAGATTAACATTTTCTCAGAGATTTGCTGCAAACAGCTCTTGATTGAGATTCGATTCTGACAAGCAGCATTCTCTCTCCCCCTGCACCGGCAGCTTCCAAGACGCCTCGCAGCCTCGCAGCCCCACAACCCCATAACCCCACAGCCTCGCAGCCCTGTGCCCCTCTTCCCCTCGCCTCCCCGCTCGCCTCCTCCTCACCATTCAAATTCTTTCGTCTCAAATCACGATACGTCGAATTAATTCTCCAGATCGATCATATGCTGCCATCACTTATTTTCTCAATGATTTGCATTGCATGATTAATCAAGATTGTTATCACATCAGACTCTGCAAAATGTAAGTGTCAACAATCTGATATGTCGTCGAAGAAGTGTCTCTCATCACGTCATTTTGATTTGATCTGAATTTTGCAACCCTGTTCATAGCTCTTGCATTTCTCTCTCATTTTGTCGACGCCATATTACAATTTCTTTCTCTCTCTCTCTCTCTCTCTTTTCATTTTGAGCTTTCCCATTCCATTTCTTTTCCTTATTTTCTCATTTCAATTTCACCCCCACGACTGATAGAGCTTTTCGTTTATTCTGAATCTATATGTTGATAAAAATTTTGTTCTATCAATTATTCCAGCAACTGTTGTGATATTTGATCAAAGAGGAATTTGTAAGAAGGAGTACTCAAGATTTGTTGTTTCTTCACTCTTTTTGCATGATTTTGAAGCGAATTGAACTTTCTTCTCCTTTTCCATGAATTTTTTGATCAGTGAAATTGCTAGCCCAAAAGTTGGATTGATCTTTTTTCTCAACACTTTCAAGATTCTAGAACATAGATGCAATCAGAAACTTCAAACTTCAAAGCTCATGAAGAGATGAGAAAATTGTCTATGCCCATTCAATGAACTTTTGAAAAATGATCGTATGATTGGAGACATTTTGCTTGCACGAATCAATCAGTTTGAGCAACAATGTCTTACTATGTTCTTATGTTCAAATGATATCTCGAAATCATGATGCTATAATCAATTCGCTAGCTTTTTTTCTACTCCTAGGATTTTTGCTCCCATCATCAATCGTATCTCAACAGCAACAGGCTAGTATTGAATCTCCATCCACTTGAGGCTAGAGTCAAAAGACTACTACAACTATTACTACATGAACTATCGATGACCACTATCAGCATGAGAATCAATTCCAATAGAAACCTGGTCAAATGGATAATAATAACTTGCGAGAACTTCAATGGTATAAGCTATTAGTTAGGGGAGACATTTTTATCAAATTGTTTGTTGATACCATGTTCCATGAGGAAGATATCTCATCGATGGCTTCATAGAAGTGTGATGATAGATAATTTTGAGGATTTTCAGCTGTTTTCACCATTTTTTTGTGATGGTCACTTAGAGCCAAATTTTCATCTTCTTATTGCTTTCAGAGTTGAAAAAGAGCAATGCTGATAGCCAAAGTGTAGTTAGTTTTTTGTGCACTAGAAAAATAGTCAATTGGCTGTGTATTTGAACACAATCTTGTAAAGGTTGGAATGAACAATTGAAATGATCCCTCAACTTATTCGAATATCATGAATCTATTCAAAATACAATTTTTCTGAATGTATATTCTCATTATGAACAAAAATCATTGTATTAATCAAAATCGATCGCAGCAATTGTCCTGAATGCGACCTACTGAACAACTGAAACATATTGAAAAAATTCATTGATATTTCGTTTGAGAAATTTCACAACAATGACACGCTAATTCAGACATTTGGAAGTCATTCTAGATCGATCCCTTAGTTGATTACGAGAAACTTTATTGGGTCTGAACCAATAAGTTTAATGATATCTTACCAACTTTTGCATCTACCAACTTGACCTCTTCTGGCTTTCAGTGGCAATTTGAGACTCAGAGGAATATTCAATTCTGATAATAAGTTCAGTTAGAACAATTGGTGTGAATTTTCTTACAAACTTTCTAATATCTTCTCGAAATCATTCATTGTTCAACTGAGAATCAATTCAAACTATAATGCAGATAAACATTTCGAGTCATTCGGAATATATTTCGAATTTTTCAACTATTATCGAAGGCTAGGCTTTTCACTGTTCGAAAGTGAGAAATAAGAAACAAAGATTATGGAATTATTCTTTTGTGAGCTTTAGAGAACTAATTATTCGATGCTCGTTTCTGAACTAAATGGCTGGGAATCAATAGTTGGGCTCCAATTTGAGGACTACAATATTGCTTTCAAAAGCAATAATAATCTTTGTAAGTTTGATTTGAAGCTATTTCTTCTTATTGCACAGATAATATCCCGAGTGAAGCCATTTGATTTGATTTCTTCCTGAGAACATACGAAGGGGTCCAAGGAAAGATGGATCTAGAAAATTCACCATCAACAGTAATTCCAAGCACATGGAGCTCATTGACGAGTTGTCTGACAAAATGCTCACAAGCAATCAGTGTATCATCTGAACACTTTTTCCAGTCTCATCTCATTCGATATTGACAAGGCTGATGGTGATAGTGTTGAGCCCATCATGCTCACACCTCACAGAATGGCCATTAAATGGGGGTCATATTTGGGTGAAGCTCATATGCGAGCCCACAAGTTGGAAAAACACGCATACTACGATCATCATTATCATGATCAAGTCACAGCGAGCTACTGTTGGAGAAAGAAAATTCTCTCCATCGCTGACCGAATCATCTCAATTGGACAATAATTCAGTTAAATTTGAAATACTCGTATTGTCAAAACCACAATTTCATGGGAAATAGCTTGTGGTCGATGAGCTTTACCTGACTCACTTTCGAATCATTCAACATGTTTACAAGAAAGCTGAAATAGTAGAAATAGTAGTAGTCATCAGTGCATTAGAAGTTCAGATACTTTGCAATGGAGCACGTCTTTTTCGCTTACTGATGGTAATCGAAAATGTAATAATAATTGAACTCACACTTTTTCGCACATTTACTTTCCCAGATGCCCATCTTTTTCCTCATTTGAGCTTGTTTTTTATTGAATTTAACTGTTTTATAGTGAAACTCTATTTTCCACACACACACACATGAACACATACAAACACATCCGAACACATATGAACACATCAAGAGTCAAGCATTGATGCTACTTTAACCAAAGCTGTGACTTTACATTGAAGGGATAAAAACGAGACTGGATAGTAGTAGAAAGCTGTAAGCAGGACTGAAAGAAAATGAAAACTATCATGTGAATTATTCAAAGGCAATTCTCCATCTCTCTTGGAATCTGAGGCAGATACAATGGTTATTTCATTGAATCATGGTCTCCTCACTCGTGACCATTAGACCAGAGGGGTTTGTAAAAGGTTTGAAAAATTGATCCGAAATATTTGAAACGAGAAGCATATTAAATAAAAATTTTCTCAAATGAGATTTGAGCCGTAAAAACGATTCACACGAAAACAAACATATCCTCTCATGTTATGGAATTTTTTTCGCTTCTCCACCTATTGAGTGTATTTCTTTAGTTAAAAACCATGTAGATGTATCTTTGGTTTGATTTAATACCAAGCCATTTCTTCAAGTGTATATTTTCGAAAAGAACAGAGGGTGCACAGGGAATTAAGAGGTAAACGGAGAGAGGGTGAAGAAATTGTTCAAAGTTCACTTATAACATGAAAACGAATGTGTATCTATCGAAAATTGAGGACTTTTCCTCCTCTCTTTTTCAATTCCACAGACAATCAAACTAGAATACAAGGCTCACATACTTCTCTGTCTCTCTTTCTGTTCCAGAGGAGATGTTTGCTGTCCTCTGAAATTCTATGTGTTCTGGAGGGATAAAGTTGTCTGCAAGACATAGAGGAAGAAATGAGACAGCATAACTTCCCATTCGATTGCCAAACTTATACTATTTGCTAGCTATACTCTGGAATATCGATAACATTTGCATATCAATGACCCACTCACCATTCAAAATCAAGCAAACTACCGCTTACAAATCATCAACTCTTTTCCTCTCTCAGGCTCCTTCTTTTCTTCGCTCAGCTCAAACTTTGCCTTTCTATTTTCAAATATGAATAAACATCTTCATGGGTAAACGGAGTGGAATGAGGGGCTTCGATCTAGTGGCAGTCAAATGGAGGGGAAGAAAAAGATGAAGAAGAAAAAGAAGAGGATGAGGATGAGGATGAGGAGGAAGGAGGAAAGAGGAGGAAGAGAAGAAGCAATGAAGAATCTGTGGAATAAGAAGGGAAAACGCACTTACTCAAGAAAAGTGATGAAACAGATAAACATTTTGAATTATGATCACTTTCAAATGGACTTTGCATCATATCACAGTTGACAAAACTTTTTTTCCATCTTATATCCGAATTAAACATTGCCTTCTTCTCTTTTTCCCTCTCTTATGGAGATAAGATGATTTTAGTTTCATGAAGTCAAAATGGAAGATTGAGAGAGGAAGAAGAGGAAGAGGAAGAAGAGAAAAAATCAATCACTTACAAAAAGCCATCTAATCGGACATGATTACACCTAGAATATCATCACTTGAATCAAATGAAAAGATCTCGATCCAAATCTACATTCAAATACCATATTTTTAAAACCTCATGAGTTATTCAAACCCATCATGACAACAATGCACCAATGAACCTTAGCATTTGAAGGAAAAGTCTTTGTGTTAGAATTTTTCTTCCCCTCAATCATACTTGTGCCTTTTCTCAATGATTAAAATATTTTTCATCAAATTGAAAGAATCGATTCAATCTTGAAATCAACTTGAAACGAATATCGGCCCAAGCTATCAGACCAGCATAACTTTCTACATTATACAATTGATTCAACTTTGAATTAAAAAGTGGCCAAAGTATGCTATGTAAGAGAGAGAGAGAGAGAGAGAGAGAGAGAGAGAGAGAGAGAGAGAGAGAG
Source organism: Brevipalpus yothersi (assembly GCA_003956705.1). Classification (NCBI taxonomy): domain Eukaryota; kingdom Metazoa; phylum Arthropoda; class Arachnida; order Trombidiformes; family Tenuipalpidae; genus Brevipalpus; species Brevipalpus yothersi. Next base: position 7,711 of record QZCP01000570.1, on the reverse strand, counting down.
AGAGAGATGTTCATTTTGAGGTTCGAGCAAGAGAGAAAGAAAGAGAGAGAGAGAGAAAATTCTCCATTCTAGCTGTGTTCAACTAGGTTGCTTCTCTGTGATAAATTTGCTGGTAAAAACACGACAAGAGTGAAGAATAATACGGGGCATACACACACGAGGGAAGCGATATCATCTGTGGTGGTTTGAAAAATGACAAAATCTGTGGAAAAAGTAATGATATCGGCACCAAATCCTATCACCTTCATGCTAATGGCAGATGGTGTATATGATAAGATGATCCATGTCACTCGCGCTCCCGCCAAGTATTATCAGCTATACTTTTCGCTTTCATGGTTAGTCAGCATCATTTACGCTCATGTCTTGTCAACAAACAAATGTTTATCTGTTGATTATGAATTGATACTCAAATTGATGGAGAAAGTTTGTATGCTTTAGTAAGAACATCAAAAGCTTCTCCAAACTCTACCACAACGATGAAGCCACACTCGTGATCTTCATCACTAGCTTGCGAGGATAAAGGCAACCAAGTGCAACATCCACATGAACACCGATCTACCTTTTTCTTCTTCTTCTTCTTGCTTCTTTCCTCATCTTTATCCTTCTTCTCTGTCTACTTCATCTTATTCTTCGTCGAAGAAGATGAACAAGTTACAAGCAGTGATTAAAGTGGGCCTTTGCCCTGTTCCAATGGCACATGGACTGTTCACAGATTGACAAGATTCGCTACTCACTTACCTGTGGATGAAGTCGAGCCTGGGACTTAAGTGCAGCGATGAGGATGCAAGTGTGGATGGAAACGTGGTGCGAAGATGGGCTCATCATTTGGCAACGAGGTGAAAACATGGAAAGAAAGTTCACTCACTCAAATTTGTTGCACTGTCGTGTTGCATCATTCAACCAAAACGGATGTAGCTGTAGAGCAAAAATGTTTACAGAATTGATGATAATGTCGCCGGTTTTATGGAGGTTGGTGGTGGCAATGATGGGGATGAAATGATGCGGTGATGATGGAGCGAGAGCAAGCGATGAAGCTAGAGCGACTGTTTAAAATGAAATTCCAGATAAAACATGGACTCATCATTTTCGCATGCAAAAATCATGCAAGATACACATCATAGAGAATCAGAATCATCATCATTGTCTTGAATATGTGTTTTCAATCGATATACATTCGAGCGAGTCTTTTCATTTCTCTCACTTTCACCCCTCACCAAGTCTCACTCCTATTCAACTGCCATCTTCTCCCTCCCTCTTTCTCTCTCTCTCTCTCTCTCTCTCTCTCTCTCTCTCTCTCTCTCTCTCTCTCTCTCCTTCTCCCTTTCTCTTGCCTCACTCTTTTACTCATTTGAATCCGATTGATTGCGTTTGCATGAATTCATAGTGATGATGAGCCTCATATACCGCCCACGCGTGGTATGGTGTAGTGTCAAAAATCGTCGGACACTTGCAACTCACCTACATGGTCCGGTCTCACTACTGGCTCATATCTGAGACTTGTCCAGTAGAGTGGTCGGATCGTAAACAATTGAAACTTTTCTCACCTTTCCCAGACAAAACTGGAAAGTTTTCCTTCCATGAAGAATTACTGCTAAAACACTTTTCTGGTACATGGAAACAAAAAGAGATGATCTAGACCCTGATCAGATCGGCTGGAGATTGATCTGTTTCTCTTCTCTACATGACATCTTGCTCACTCGATTGCTCCTCAATGATCAGGGACAAGACTGCTTGCTCCTGAGATGCTCGCTCTCAAATCAATCTGCTTCGATCCATAGACAGGGTATCGATTGGAAACCGATCAATATTCGAACGGGGAGGAGGTGGGAGGTGGATGCTGAGTGAGAAGAAAAGAGAGAGGGAGAAAAATAGATACGAAGAGAGGAAAGGAAAGAGAGAAGCGCGGGAAGAGAAGCTCACGGTGATCAAAAAATATTGGATCGGATCGATAGTGAAGATTATCAAAGCTGATGAGAAGAATGAGGCGAGTGGAAGAGATTCATCCTCATCATTGAATAGAAATATTGCTCCAGAGTGGTTATTGGGAGCAGCAGGGAGGCTGAGAGAGTGAGTCACAGGAATGACAAGTGAGCCGTAGAGAGATGGGAGAGAGAGAGAGATGTTAGTGTATTTTTCCGACGCTAATAATCGAAAACTCAAACTGATCGATAAACTAGTTAATAATCAGATGCACACCCGGAGATGTCGCTTTGAGGCTCTTCTCTTCCTCGTGAGACAAGATGCTGGGATGCTGACTTGATCAGCGGAAGATGCAAGCTGCACTCTCCAACTTTAAGAGGCAAAAGAGTTACTGCTCGAAGGGGCTGAGAATATGTACGAAAAAGAGAAAAGGAAAGGAAAAAGTCTACACACACAAGTTCTTGACCAAGTGACCCTCAGGGCTGTGGGGGAGGAAAAGCATGCTTGTTTTATCCACAGGACCGCGTGCTGGTGTTTATCCAGGAACATGCTGCTCAAAATGTATAGGTATGTATCAACTGGGAAAAACGAATCACGAAGATGTCAATGGACACACCGACTTACCGGAACATCGCAAGCGGCTAGCTCGCTGGATCTTCCTCTTCCGCGTTGCTGGAACAATCCAACACAGCATTTCACAGCCTTTCACTCGAAGACGATCATCATTCTTATGATTCACATGAAGTATTCAAAATCTAGTAATACAACAGCAATCATGCGCCATTAGTTACCAGGGAGATGATGCAGCAAGACGGCATCGGGAGACTGCGGAAAGCGTTATGATTGGAACATCAAACCATCAGCAAATCAAGAACATTTATTCCTAGACCAGCAATCGGCTAACATGTCTGGTAGCAGCTAGAGTAGTACCCCGTGTGTTCGTGTCCATGATAGAAATTTGGTATCATGTATCGGATTAATATCTAAGAGGAGACCACTTCGAGTGTTTTCCTCTGCAGATATGCTTTCAGCAAATGTTACTACAAGTTTTATGTCATGCCATCGCTGGTCAGCTGATTTCAAATATCATGAACTCAATGAATGAGGTTCTCTTTTGTCTATCATTACATTTTTCCTGTTACTATCGGGAAAAATATTGGACAAGACCTTCCGTCAGGACAAACAATTTTTGAAGCTCTGATGGAAAGCCTCCTTACGGGCGCTGAAGATGATATCGAGGTCTACCATCTATCTTTTTGACTTGTTAAGCGAGCTATAAGATATTCAATATGAAAGTTCTGAACTTTCAAACTTGTTCTCGATTCTCTTGGAGAAAGAAAGGCGAAGAAAGCATATAAAATCTTTGAGTCACACTTATAAAGTTTTTTCGAAGCTATACACTCTTCATTCTCTCTGTTCTTCTGTTATTTTTCTACAGTCTGAGAGATTAAATTATACTCTCAAGATTTTTCTTTCGATTCTGTATTCCTTTATAAAATCATATGGCCAGCCATATTTCTTTACAATTGAGAGGGGAGGAATTGTCTATTCAAGCTTACCCTTTCGATGCCACCATCATCTCCAACCTCCCCCACCTCCCCCACCTCCCTCACTATCCTTAGCTCAATGAGTTTCCCTCCAATCGCTTTGGGTGATGCTTTTGCTCACTGCAAACTTCTTGCTCTCACTTGTCATTCCTATGAAGCAAAATGGGAAGAGAAAATCCTTAACCAGCCAGTTTGCATCTCTAATTATTAACTCTCATCGATTGGATCGAAGGCGCTTCGATTATGAGATGGCAAACTTGCATCCCTCTCCACTATTTCCTCGATTCCTCGAGTTGCCATGAGATGCAATCCTTCTACGGCCACCCTATTCCAAGTTCATTGATCAATGTGCCCATTTATTCCAAAATTAATATGGGAACGCAATTCGAGTGGCTTCGAGAGAGCTCTTCATCCATCTCCCGCTCATCCTCTTTTCTTTTCCTTCATCTTCACATCACCATGGCGATTTTTCTTCTCCCATCTCTTCGCCTTCAATAAATGATTTGTTATCGATCCATCGATACTCAATCATAAAAGCTTTCCCTCCCTTGAATTCTCACTTCTCTCCCTCTTTTATGCCAAATAAGCTCTCCTTCTCATACTCAATTCATCTCGCGTTCAGAAATCGATTCGATTCTTCCATTGATTGGAGATTGGATTGTTTCCTGCCAATAATGTTGACTCTCTCTCTCTCTCTCTCTCATCACAAGCTCGATCATTTCTCTCTCTTTCTTTTTTTTCTCTCTCTTCTCTGGCTCACATCACTTCGATGAATTAGATGATCGTGCATTAAAACACTAGCTGTCACTTGCAAAAAGCCACCAAACTCGCTGAAAAACAGAACATCATGGAATATCCATTAGTTTTAGTTGAATGCGCTTGGTAAGAACATTTGACTTGTCTATCGGCATAGTGAAAAATGATAGCCATTCCCTCATCAAGGCTTTGATGAGTTTCGAAAAGAGTGGCTCTTCTATGTTTCGTCTCTCGCTCAGGCTTCATAGTTTAGGGTGATGGTATTGTGTCTGCATTCATATCATGTGCCTGCCGTTCGGTAAGAACAATCAACTCTCTTCAGGTCTCTCCATCATATACATATTTCACATACATATACATTTTGTATATCTACAAAATAACCAATCAAGCCAAAATGGATGAATCAAAATCAAAATCGAACCAAACTAGTTGAAAGTTTCTGAGCATGTTTGAAGCATATCAGCAATCCATTTCCCCTCCAATGCGATGATACTGAAAATAAATTCCAACAATATTGAAGACACACTCTCAGACTCAATCAGTTACAATCTTTGATCACCCTTATTCCTGATTATAAAGCATCCTAAGGTAAAAAATTTACCGATAAGACAAAGATATGGCAAGTATCACAACCAGTTACTATTCTCGAGACCAGTATGAAATGATAATAATCAATTGATCATTTGAATGATATAAAAACTTTATGAAATATAATTCTCCCAAGAAGTCGAGCAAAATTAGATTGATTCTGATTGAGTTTTAAAAAATTTTAGAATTCATGCATTCAGAGCTTTCCTGGAGTGAGATGCAACAATGGTTTGTGTTTCTAGTGAGGATAATAAAAACGATAACATCTTTTATACACATGACAAAGGGAATCACCATATTTTCATTCAGAAGGGCCATCAAGTTGGTAAGTTTTATGGAATGTTGCTTGAGGTATGTCTTTTGAGAACATTTACATCGTCAACTAGGCGTTGAATCGCATCACTCCTGAGAGAAGAGATAAAAATTTAAGAATCGCTTAATTGTTCACGAGAGCCAATACTTACTGGCTAACCAAAACCGATCTTATCGATGCAATCTGGCGAGAGAGCAAAGATTTTTCATTACCCTCTTCCCTCTGATTGTTGGTTCTAATGTCTTGCTGATACTCTATTTTTTTCCTGATTTGATCCAGTTTGTTCTTATAGGATTTAAGGGAATTATTCATCTCTTCAAGCTCTCGTTGAGAAGAAGACTCTGCCTCAGATAGATGATTCATTTTGCTTTGCAATAACTCAAGTATTTTTTCAACTCTTTTCGAAAGTTCCTCCTGATGATCGAGCGTTTTTTTGAACTTGTTGGTCAGTTGGCTGATGAGTATGGCTACTTCAGAGCTTTTTGTTTCGAGTTTTTGTAATTCCTCAAATTGAAGATCTTTGTTAGACGATAGAAAATTGGATCGCTTTGTTATCAGTTCAGCTGCCTTATCCATTCGATTCAAATATTCTTTTCGAATGATATTAGTAGCATTCAAGAGAACCAATAATAGCCCTTCCTTATTCACATCATTTAAAGCCTCTGACTTGATAAGAGGTGTGTTGATGTTTCGTTTCAACACATGATTCATGTGCACAGAGAAGGATACAGAAGGGTCCAATTTAGGTGAACTCTCGGCATCTCCAATGAAAACTAAGTTATTCAGGTGAATTGATGTCATATTTTGAGCGAGAAGCTCACCAGATGAGAGGAGCACAGTCACAAGGAAGTGCTCACGACGAGGCAGCCATGCAATGCCCAACGGGAAGGATGATGGGATGGCAGTGGAAGAAATGGGCTTAGTACAAACGAGATATTCGATTATACTAGCCTCGAGATCATCTCCGATTAAATGATTGAGCTTCAGCTGATTGATAAAAGGCACGTTAACGATATGTATGCCTGCTTCATGTGAGCAGGAGTAAATTTGTGGATTTGAGTTGGATTTTTGTAGACGTAAGGAAGATGCTGGAAGAAACTGATCAGCATTGGATGTAAGTGAGGAGATCAATTCAAGACTCTCCAAGACATAGAGAGTAGGCTCATTGAATAACTTCGAACTGCTTTGATTACCAGAGGCTCTGGAAGAAATACCGGCAAATTTCAAATTTTCTTCGATGTTCTTCATGTTTTCATTTTCACCTTGATCAAGAGGAGAAGTAGGAGAAGGGAGAGAGTTGTTCACCGGGCCAGAGATGGGAGTATTGGCTCCAATCAAATCAGAATCTTGACTGGACTGATTGCTCAGAGCAATACAGTGATAGAGCATCATCGAAGAGGTTGCGATCACCAAGAGAGGTGGGCAAGTATCAAGACATATGAGACTAGAGGCATCTACTCCATAGTTGTCCTCAGCTGGGGGGCGCATAGTGAGAGGCCCCAATATTTTACGAGAGTTGAATATTCCATTCGAGTCTACATGAGTAAGTAGCACATCTCCATTACCTCGAAGAACAAAAATTGGCCACAATAATACATCTTCATCAATGGAGGATGCTGAATTCATCTTCGATTGATCAATCCTCTTGAAACCAACTACTTGAGATTTAGGGATGGGAGGACCAAAATCAAAACTCACACCAGCTTGGCCAAGCGGAACAGCATATCTTGAGGCACTAGTATCAGAAAGAAGTCCTGCTAGACGTATTTCTTGTAAGGAATTTTGTGGCTTTTTAACATCAAAAACACGTAAGCAGTCATCATCAGTGAGAACGACAATGAGAGACGCATTAGGAGATCCTGGGTGCCATCGAGCTTCAAGTAGTGAGATTTGTTGATTACATACGAAGAATCTTTCTGCCAGAGGAAAAGAGCGACATAAAATGGGATTCTTGCCACCCTCAAAAGCATTGTGAGATCCCCATTTTCTAGGAACTTCCATCACACTGATTCCATGGGCACCTTGGAGAGCAAGAAGTCTACCATCAATGCTGAGAATAAGATTATCAACATCGAATATGGGTGGATTAGTTGGAGTCAAGAATTGTACATTCTTCACTCGATCATCACGAATGGAGCAGCAGACAAGCTTTTGATCGTGATTATCCCAAATACAGAGGATACTCTCATCAAAAATGATCAAATTTTTCGAGCCTCTCTTGCCTTTATACTCATGTCTCACATTACTCAACAAACGTTTCAATTCAGATTCATCAGAAAACAGATGCCTCCATATTCCCTTCTCCTCAGGATCCTCTTCCAAACTTAATCGTACCATGGTGTCACCAAATGATCAACCAAATTGTACAAAAACGAAATTATGCACAGTACACAATTGATGGAAACGTTAAACAGTGTGATTATGGTGATCCCGCGTTTACAAATGATACAGTAAGCTGAATCAACAACAATTCAACATGCAACATGATACAAGTGCGATTCACGAACCGGAATCAGCTGGACTTTTGCTTCCACCTCTTGAGCGCCACCAGTTTGTGTTCGTGATCCAAAAAAGATGCAGTTCAGGT
>QZCP01000569.1:0-19847 GCA_003956705.1 Brevipalpus yothersi | reverse complement strand
GAGAGAGAGAGAGAGAGAGAGAGAGAGAGAGAGAGAGAGAGAGAGAGACTATGAATGATGAGATGGCCTGCGTACATGTTGATACCAAGATCTCCTCTTAACAGGGTTGTGATACTTACCTAGATTCATGCATGATTTATAGAATGTTTTTGCTTTTATAGTTGCGCTGTTATCATGGCCTGAAGCAGGCTCTTCCAAAAGGCCTGTGGAATAAAGAGAATTTTACATACGGTTAAACATATCGTAATGCTCAGAATTGTATGTTGACAAAATTGATCGCTCTCCTTCTCATAATGCACGTTTTTCCCCTCTAAATACTGCTATTTTTTCTTCTATCGTGCACAGCTTCTTGAACAAAAACTATCATTTCCTCCGAAAAGAATGAGTGACTTGATCAAAGCATATTTCCTCACAATAGGAAATAATCCGTCTTTCCTTTCAGATATGCATTGAAATTTCTGCATCTAGTTCAATAGTATTTTACAATAAACTGCTGAAAATTATACCAAATAGCATTATAGAGTAGTTCTGATACAAATATCAAAATAGTCAGATCATCATAAGCTGATTTAGCAAATGAGCAATCTTTACTCTAGTGATACAAAATTTTGAGAAAAGTTTTAAACAGAGTGATCAACTGTATCGAGAATTCGTTCCAGATTCGGGGCAAAGTTGCATCTGGGATCAGAGTTTCTGATTATATGAAGCGAAAAATTCAACAACTGTATATTTAGTTGAATAGTATCAGAATAATTTGAGATCTCATATTACTCGATGGATCGAGTGGAGCTTATCCAACTTCAAACTCGGCATAAAAAGTTAAAGCTAATCAGCTTCTGAGTGCATATCGAAAATCTCATTATCTTGATGATAAGCATGAATCTAGACTATACTCACCTCTTAAAATGCGCTGTAACTCTTCACCAAGTACTTCGAAGGTGCTTATTCTCGCCTTATCCTCAGGAATCTGATGCTTGCGATTCCAACTCCCACAAGCAAATTGGAAAAAGTCTTCACAAGGTTCTGCTCGAGTGTCCATAGCCTCTAGGAGGGATGCAGCTATGGGATAAAATGTGCAGCATAGTGTGAAACTGGAATAAATCTTCTGATTCGAAGCATAAAAATGGCAAAAATTTTCAACACTTTCACGAATAGAGACCAAAAGATGAGTGATGAAAAATTCTATGCTTGCCTGCTTCAAGGAAGCAACAAGCGTTGAAAGTAAATATGTCAGAGAATTTATGTTCATAAAATCTATCTACGCCGTCAATAATTTAGTCGCTTCTTGCGACAACTTGTTAGGAATATTTGCTCATTCAACGAGAACATAATTTGCTCTGCTGAATAAAATTATGCAGTGATTGCTTCAAAAAATCTCCAGGGGAATCACTTACCGATCTTCACACATTCTGGAGTCAAACATACATCTCGATTTTTGTCCAACCTATCTGTTCAATGGACATTAACAAGTCAGGAGGAGAGAAAGAAGATTGAAGTGTTGAGTGAGTATAAGTGAATTCAACTCATTTCTTCGAGAGCTCCTCTTGATGGACAAAATACTCTCAAGATAATTTGATTCCTCACCATGATTCTTCGAATTATAAGTGATGAATATGAGCAGTGGTGTGAGAATAAGAAGAATACAAACAAGAAGAATAAGACGTTTTTCTGTATCAGTTCGTGTCTTCCAATGAAGTAGCTCAATTGATGATGGGTGCTTGATTTGCAAATGAAATTCTGGACCAACACTCAATAGTCGATTGATACGATAATATTGATAAGGCTGACTTGGACTAGCCTGGCCTCCCCTCGCAACATCACCTTCTTCGGTGACTATAACGGGCGAAGGTATCCGTTCTTCATCCAGTTCAGATGCTGGGGAAGCTAGATTCGCTGGGAAGGAAGCCTTATCCTCCACGGACCATGAAGCAAATGACCCGGACATAGGATTCTCTGATATATGAATCGATGGAGTTCGAGGAAAGTGATCTGTTTGTCCACATGCACTGCCATTCGGTAGACCCGAACTTTGATGAACAACGCTTTGAATAGTCTGGATAATTTTGTTAGGTTCACTTGAATTTTTGATGGATTGCCGCTTGCAATCGATTTGATTATTATCTCCTATTCCAACTGTAACGAAGTTTACATCAGTTTCTTTAATCATTCCTTTGCAATTGCTTCAAACATATTGGAAACTAGGTTGGAATTGATGTAACTTTCAAAAGAAATCAGACTCACATCACAAAACACCGAAAAACAAAAAACAGGCAATCTTACTCACCAGAAAAGGTCCATGGATCAAGTGGTTTGAGAAATTCATTCACAACTTGAGTATTTTTGAAATGAACTTTACGATCAGAAAGATTCTCACAGCAAGAATTGCTTCGCTTGTCTCCTTGTGATGGTCCGATTGGGGTAGAAGGTACAGAGTTAGATTTATGAGTAACGGAATCCATCAAGACTTCATTAGAAAATAGTTGAACGAAAATTTACATCATTGAAATATGAACACGATCTCATAATGATGTGCACCTATGGAATTGGAGAAAGATGAGGAGAAGAAATTGAATGGAGTTCGCTGAGTAGTGGCAACAGCTACTGAACTTTGGATGAGGAAGCTGGGAGGATGATATCGAGCGGGAGAAAGTGGAGAGCGAGAGTTTCTCTCCTCCACCGATTCTGATCGGTTAGGGAACTTAGGAAAATTAGTCGTCTGCTCATGAGAGGATTTGTTCTTCTCTTCTGATCCAATATTTACATGATTATTCGATAGCTATTGCATATTTGTTTGCTAGTCGTAATCAAGAGAACTAGGCCCGAATCAGAGCAAAATCAACTGGTCAATTGGAGGCCACTATTTATCCATGCTTAAAGCTTGAAGCAAATCACTCTCTCCTTTTCTCTCTCTTCTTCCCCATCAGCTATGAAGTTTCTTATACAGAAAGAACGAGTGATTTGTGGCAACACAGATTCCAAATGAACGAGTGCCTGAAAGGTTCATGCAAGAATGGCTTCACTTGAGTAGAACTGTATGAGAGATGAAAAAGAGCGAAAAAAGTGCAAAAAAGATGACAGTAATGAAAAATTGTAGCATTAATTGAGTAAGACGGATAAAGAAGGAGATGGATAGATCAACATACAGCTTTTCTGAGAAGAAACTTTAATTTCTTCAATCAAATCACGTCGGTTGTAGCCTTGGACCTTTGGAGAGATTTTCTTTTGAGAAAATTTTTTTTGCATTTAGAGAATAAAATTTGAGGAGTGAGATAAGTTCTACGCCCTTTTGGTTCAATTTTTGGCAATATCAAGGCTCTAGAGAATATATGTTTCTGGTGAATACAGTACATGAGGGTGAATACAATCTTTACATTAGACAAGGAACATTATCTAGATAGTGACTTAAACGTTGAAGTATCTTAAGCATTGATTCGTCAGTCATCCTCATCACTGTCACCAATTCCACATTTTACAGTTCCATCTTTTATGGTTCTCTCTTTGATCAGATCTGGAATCAAATTTCTATCCGGTAGAAAACCATGATCAATGAGGTAAGTTTCGACGTCGGTAGCGAAAAAATCTTCGCCAAATTCATCCGAAAGACGCACAAAATTACCTATCAAGTGGCCATTCTTATAGACGAGAAGAGCAGGGACTCCTTGCTTTTCCTGGAGAGAATAATAACAAGATTGCTACAACTACTTGATTATATGCAATAGATATGGGAGATGAACTTACGAAACGCTTGCTCATTCCGGCAGCATAAGCGTCGAGGGTACAAAATTTGATGTATGGATACTGGGGAGCAAGACACGAGAGACATCCGTTCATGGCTGTACATGCATCAATCGAATTGTTAGAAATGTGGATGATTGTGAGAATTTCAGCATTCTCTTTTTCAATCGCATCTAAAAATTCATCACCAGTGTTCAATATGATTAATTGACCAAATTTTTTGCTATTCCTATTGGATATCACTTCTTCCATCATTTCTTGCATTCTCTTCTTCATATATTCATTCAAGAATGGATCTTCCTCTTCCAACATTTTGTCCAAATCATCGGATAGTTTCTCTTGCTTCGCTTTCTCTTCAGCTTCTTGAGAGTATGGCTTGCATTTCATGGATAATCTTTCCATCAATTTCATTCGCTCCAGTTCAGCATGTTGTTCCCTCTTCTGTTTGAGTTCTTGATACCTCCTCCAATCGTTGATGACTCCCTTAGGGCCGGTCTAATTTAGAGGAAGCAAAACAAAATGAATCAACGACTTTGAATATAAACATAACTCAAAGAAATAGGGTATACAAATGCTAGATGACAAAATAATTACATTTGTTGCCGAGTCTCCAGGAGAAAGTAATGCTGGTGGCTGGATAGGATAGTCAGAGTCTTCCACAATGTTCAAGCTAGATGGTCTGAGACCACTTTCAATATCTTCATCTTCACTGCTACTACAATAGTATTCTTTCTTTTCACCAAGCAGCTTATCATCTAACGTAGACATTGTTTACAGAAAACCTTTCTCGAATATATATTATCCGGGCAAAAAGTAGCAAGGTTCACAATTGTCCACCTTTTCTGACACTCCTTTTTCCCAGAGAAAAGTAACGGTTCTTGGTCAAATATGCTCCAATCAATCGGTGTTAGCGTATCAAATGATGGTGAAGACCACAAACACCGAATTGAATGAGTGAGTTGAGAAAATTTGAGTACTCGACAGTCAAACAATATAAACGAACAATTTGTTGAATAATGGAATGAAATGATGTCGAATGGAAAAGAGAGGTCCTATCGATGTGATAATTGAAGAAGAAGAAGAAGAAGATGAAGAAGTGTTTCGTTTCCTCGATCTTTCTTCACGATTGATGCTGGAAGCTCCAATAATACACACCTTTTAAACACAAGGAAAATAAGAGGAAGCACTTCAAGACAGTAGCAGCAGCAAAGAATAACAATCAAACACAGAGAGAGAGAAAGAAGCCTTATTGAAGCTCTACCACTCGATCTGTGTATGCATATGGTGAGAATAAAGTCTCAGCCGAATGCTCATCTCAAACTCACCATACATTCGATTCCAATTAGAGTTTTGTTGAAATTAATTAATCTAAAAAGATTGTTCACACACATACACACACTAGTTAGGAGGATGAAAAAAATAAGTAATCGAAGAAATTATCAAGGTTGTGTGAACATTCTCATTACTAATATTTATCAATACGAATTGAGCGCCAAAAGGAAGGGTTGAGTATGCGCATATGTAAAGTAAGAATAAAGAGAGGCTTGAAAGGAAAAAAGCTTCTGTGTGTGTGTGAAGCTGACATGAGCTTCTCAGCTCTCAGCTCTGCCCAGCTCTCTGTGCCCAGCTCTATGCTTGGGAATAATAGTCATTGTGACTCACAATTTGTGATTAATTAATTAATTATTGATTTTATCTAATAAATCGGATATAAATTGTATCGACATTTACTTGGACAAGTTAGCGACTCATTTTTAGCGTAGTGATTCGGCAATTAGTGAAGTTATCTAGGTTCGTTGTAAACTGATAGCTCTGGTTAGAACGGCGGCTAGAAGGATTCTAGGACAATTCGACAGGAAAGGAAATAAAGGTATGGCAAACAGAAAAAAGAAATGCTCTCTTAAACACTCGGCCAAAAAGCAGTGGGCCGCTGGAGTCAAAAGAAGAGAAAGATTGTGTTGGGCTAGCGGTGGTAAGTTCGAGGCTCGAACGCGAGGCTCAAATGCTAAGCCTAAGAAATTCTCTCTCGCTCATTTGAATGCCAATAGGACAGACGTGGCTGTGAGTGAAGCAATTGATCTAATGTTAGGTGACTACTGGATTGTAGGTATCTGTGATGGTCCTTCAGACGCTGGGGCGATCGCACGAGCTAAGAACGCCAGGTTCTTTACGAACAATCATAGCTGTAGCATCATATCGAACTCGAATTTATGGAAGACTGTGGCTGCCCCAGCTTCCGTTGATGTAGTGGCAGTTAGTGGCAAGCTACATGGTAGGGATATAGGAATTATAGAATTTTACTGGCGCCCATGGATAGAACCGATGGGTGAGGTGTTTCATATGATTGATAGGATCATGAGGGAGTGTCTTAAGGGACATGATACCTATATATTAGGCGACTGTAACACGGAGAGTGTTCTATGGTCTATGAAACCGGAAAGAGAGTCAGCAAGAGGCTTGTTGGAATTGATTAACACTTGGCAACTCAAAATTATTCATAGACCGACAAAAGACTCTTGGACATTCTCGAGAGGTTTATCCACCTCTTGGATAGATGTAATGCTATATAAGAGCTCGAATAGAAAGAATATCAAGCAGGCAACGGTACAAAGTGTACTAGGATCAGATCATCGCATGTTGTCGTGCGAAGTGGAACATGTATGTGTGGATGACAGAAAGAGGTGGAGTAGGGTAGACTACACTCTTCTAAGTCAAGAAGTTTCAAGAAACAAAATTGCTCTTGATCTTACCGGCTCTGGAGAGATTCTTGCCAGTTATAATAAAATCTTAGCTCATGTTCAGAGAGTAGTGGCAAACTGTTCGATGGACAAGTTCGGTAGGAGTGAGAAGCGGGTTGATAAATGGGCAAGAGAAAAGGCAGAGATAAAGGCAAAAATGAAGAAGATCGATCACGGATCGGAGGAAGGAATGAAAATATTTTTAGATCTATGCTGTGCTCTGGACTTAGTGAAGGCCAAAATCGGAGAAAAGATGACAAAGAGGGTTAGATCGCGAAAGGAAGCTCTGCTAGCAGGGGAGCTTCCTCCTTGGGAAACAGCGGAGCTGATACTTGGTGAAGACTGGAATAAGATAAAGAATGATCTGAAAGGAAAGAACAGAGTGGCGATAGTCGAAAGCACACAAGCCTTTAAATCGAAATTCACACTTAGCTGTGAGTTTATTCCCCACTGGAGACCGGTCAGAGGCATGTGCATCTGGCCTTGGCTTAGCCCCACTGAGTGGGCTAAAGTGGTGTCGAATATGAGGAAAAAAGTATGCAAATACGGTCCATTCCTAACTGGAAGAGGATTCTCATACTTTCTGGAGTCAGACCCTGGATTTGAGGCTTACTTTAAGGCAGCGTTGATGGGAGGGCTTATCCCGCCGAAAGCGTTTCTGAGTAAGATCACTCTCATCGAGAAGGGTAATGGCAAACAAGTTAGGCCCTTAGGCATCATGAATCCGATCGGACGAACAGCGGACTGCTGCTTCAACATTATTTTGAGGAGAAATGAGAATATAGACCGTCTTCCGCGCCAGTGGGGGTTCTCGAAGAGGACAGGAGCAGTGGATCTGTTCATCGAGATGATGGACACACTGAAGCATCTTCTAATAAAAAAATGCAGAACAATGGTGCTCATGGTTTCCTTCGATCAAAGCAATGCTTTTGAGAATTTTTCTCCGAAAGGATGTAGAGAGAATATGCTGAAGCTGAAATATTCGCCCCATTTCAGCAATCTCATTTTAAATGCCATCCGGGAAAGAGTTAGCTTTATCGAGAATGATGATGGATCATTTAGCTATAAGATAGATAAAAAGGGCTCTTTCCAAGGCTCATTTAGCTCGCCTTTACTATATAATATAGCGACGAAGGATTTAGGGATAAATAAATTAAATGGATTGGAAATGACCACTTTTCGATTTGCTGATGATCAACTAGTTATTAGCCCACCGATCAAGGTGGTTAATGGTCTCTCATGTGCCGAACAAACAGCCCAACTGTTAGGTATAGTGAAAAAAGATTTAATTGAGGAGGTGAATAGACAATGCAAATCGTTGGGCCTAGATATTAACATTGACAAAACAAAGAGTGTCATTCTGACAAACTTTAGGTGCGAGTTTTTAGAAAACAGTCGTGATAGCGTTAGAGTTCTGGGGGCTAATTTTACGTCAGGCTCAGTGATTGGGAGTTGGGAACGCGACACAGTAGATAAGCTGAATGGCGTTCTGAAGGTAGTCGAGCAAAGACGCAGAAATCTGGCTGAGCTGCCTACGAAAATAATTCCCATCATTTACGAAGGTACAGTCAACTCAATTTTGAGGTACTTTTGTCCATTCTTGGTGCACTCAGGCAACCTAAAACCAGTGGTGTTCAGATGCGCGCAAATCGTTCGAGCGCTAACCACCTCGAATAAGAGCACGAATGTTAACATCATGAGAGGAATTCTAGGGCTGAAACACCCACTTAGGGTGATCGCGGATCATTGGCTTAACCAAATGAGAAGAGTAGGTCTACACAAGTGGGAAATCGACATGTACCCAGAATGGGCCAAAATCCTTCACTACCCGTGGTGTGGAAATGATAATTTGGATGCTGGGGTACCAATTAAAGGCTCTGCCCAGTGGGTGAAGGAGAATATGGATGAGATCGATACCATGTTTAGGTTAGAAAGTCGTGAGATAGAAGACGACAGAATGATGATCAGAATCGTAGCAGGTGATGGCAAAGACCGTTTTAAGTGCTGGTGGAGCGAATTTCCCAGCCAAAATGGCCAGATTTGGAACATGACTTGTGCTCTGATTGAATTTCTAGATTGGGTTTGGGAACCCAGCCATACAAACAGCAAAACGATGGTGATTCTTGGCCCCTATGGAGTAATTCAGAAGAATTATGAAGGCCATGGTTACAACTATCTAAATCGTAGCCTCTTAAGACATGGCTCGAAATGGGTCGTATATGAACAAGAAGAATATGATATTGATGATAATTTGGCAAGAGGATGTAGCAAGCCAAATTGGCTCAGAGATTCGTCTCGCATTTGTCTGCCAATTCCAGAAGAATGTTGGTTCGATTCGAAAGTGATTAAGGACTTCAGAGTGTGGGTGTGCCCTCGCTACCAACTGGATTATTTAACAATGATGGCTGGCTGCTGGCACAGATATACCTCCCGCCGCAGCTGTATTTGCGGAGGCAGGCTGTCCACAATTCACATTCTGTGGTCATGTAGATATATGAGAAGACCGGAATGGATGATGGAAGATGGAATTGGAACGATGAGAGAAATCCTGTGCAGAGCGAAGAGTCGCTCGGCGATAATCGAACTCGGAGTAGCTTTCGAAAGAGTGCTTCGCTTGAATAGAATTTTCATTGCGAGCGACAGGATGAGACTGGATAGGGAATCACTCCTAACTAACAACCCCGAGAGCCGCTGGAGACGACAATTAATTAGTAATGAACACGATTATTACTCCTCGGTTGAAGAAGAGAGGAAGACAGCTCGTCAAAATGAATTGAAGCAGAAGCAATTAGAATTCCATGAGAAGATGGTCAAGAAAAAAGCAGCTCAACTAGCTAAGAAGAAAAATGGAGTAGTCTCAAAGACAATAATTGAGAGAATAAGTTGATTTTATTAAGGAAAAGGTAAATAGTAAATTGGCTAAATAAATTGGCGGACTACAGCGTCAAAGTAGCCAGCGATGACTGATCCGAACCAAATTGATAGAATAGCACTACGATGGTGGGGATGATGATTCGCTGATAGGTGATGATGAATTATTAAGAGAGCAAGTCCCCATCACGTCTTCGATTATGACCACACCAGGTGAAGAGCTTGAAGTTGAAGGCGGCTCGGGAGCAATGACATGAAGATCTCGTGCTGATGGCTGCTGATCAATGGTGGCTCGTGTTCGTCTCGCTCGCTTGGGTGGAGGTGAGGATGAGACAGGTGGATATTTGGGTGTAGATCGATGAAAATAGGCTTGTTCCACTTGCCTCAGCCGTGCTCGCGCTGCCAGGTTGTCAATAGGTGAGATGGGAACGCATTGCGACTCAATAAAGTGATGTTGATAACAGGATTTGTCGCGGAAAACAAGCATACAGATTTTACATAGGAAATAATCAATGTGCCCGACAGCAGACGAGCAATAGAGATTGACCTTAACGGCCAATTTATCGGGGCTGCACATGAAAATACTATGATCAAGACAAAGTGATACGAGGTTGGGATGTTGTTGAGACATTTCCATTAGATAGGTATTCAAATCGGTGATGGCATCCAAGTGTCGCTCGACCTCGCTGTCCAAAGTCAATCGCTGACGAGCGGTGTGATGAGAGCGGGGCTCCATGAGATGCATCATGTTGTGAGAAAATTGACGCAGAAGAACTGAGTGAACGACGGGCATTTTTTCGAGAGAGATGAAATAGATAAGCCAAAATAAAACTGTTTTTGCAAAAAAGATATACTTGATACAGAGTGATGTATGGATGGAGGATGCTGTTCTTATTTATACTCAGATGCGGTAGGAGTGGTCAGTTCGAGATCATCCACTAGTGGTTCTTTTTGCCCGCTGGAGGAGTCGGAATTTCCACTGCTAGTGGAGCTTGAGGCTGGATAAAGAGTGACTGTAGACTGATCAACTGAAGCGAGGAAATATTGGATGGGCACAGCATCTTGCCCATCGACTCGTTGCTCAGCAGCTGAAATGGAGGCTCTACTCTTCTTCTTGGTAGGTTGAGTTCGACTGAGATTAACGTATAGATTATCGAACTGCATGCTGGACATAATCTGTCCGACTCTTGCGGTATCTTGAGTGAGTATCTGACGAGATCCACCGCATACAGTTGAAACTTTGACAAGTTTTTGATGATGATAGCGCTGAAGATGATTTATACCGGCTCTCTCGGTAGGAAAAGTTGATGAACATCCAGGAAAGGTACATCGGATGATGAATGATGTGTGGAATCGCTGGATATGACACAATAAGTCATCTCTACGCGAACATAGACTGCCACACAAAATACAATAGCAAGAGCTTCTGCCAGCGGCAGAGTTAGTTGGAGCTCTAGTGAATATAACGCTAAGGTTATGAAGTGTGAGGAAGGGTAGTTGGCCCTGCTTGAGCGAAGAAAGTAAACTAAGTTGATCAAAATGATGTAGTTGAGCGCTGGCAGGTAAAACAACTGCTGGATCCCATGACGCTATCGCTTTTTCTTGCTCGGTAATCTTTCCGGTGAGCAAAGGGTCCTCTTCATCCAATAATACTGGTGATACACCTTTTATCGCTCGATATCCTGTCGGCAGAGACGATCCGGGGTCCATGGTGAGCGATAGACCATCAGGGTAACCCCGTCGACAAGGACAATTGTATCTGGTTCGATTCACAACAGCTACATCTTCGGGTAGAGCTACTTGACTTGGTGTAGGATGGAGAAGCCGTCCAGGCTGAGGTTGAGTGCAAGTATGACATTTAGTTGAAACAGCAAACTTTACCATTTTATTGGTGACAGTGGTGAGTCGCTGAACCACTGGCTTTTTAACTCCACGATCGATGTGATGAATAGTGGCACAAAAATCTTGCAATATTGCCTCCATATCTATGTACTCATCCTCATCAAGCTCTGGGTAGATAGATGGCCGAACATAATACGAACTTTTGGTGGTGAATTGAGAGACATGATAAAATTTTCCAGATGAGAGAAATTGATGGAACTTTTGAACAATGTTGGCGGTGTACCCTTGAGCGTTGTAATGAATACTATGATCAGGATTAGATATATAGATGGACAACAAAGTTGGAGAAAATTTGAGCCAGTTAATGGCATCCAAAATGAGACGACGATCACTACAATGGATAATTATGGACTTAGGATGAGGATTCAACTCTAATGTAGATGATAAAGTAGGATTGATAGGGTAAAGCATTTTTTAATCTCGCGGCGATAATGTAAACAAATGTTAGTGAGGCTGCTAGATAGCTTGAAACGCCGCCTACTCTACCATATGAACACAGTTAGCGGCAAAAAGGATTAAGTCATCATTATTCATAGTAATTAAATAAATCATTCCAATTATTCACTCTAAAATGTTAAGCGGTGACATTTGTGTTGAACTCTACCTCAGAGGTAAGTCTGTAGTGAAATAGATGCAAATTAACTGTCTGAGAACGTGTTAACATGATGCTTTCATGTTAGTAAAGCAGTAACGTGTCTACCAGGATTCTACAAGTTAACACCATGCTTTTTTCTCGAAAACTTTAGTAATCATGGATAGCAAACCCGAGATCACAGCTTTTATTTCGATTAACAATTGGAAACTAGGATATAAGAGCGTTGGCAACTGTATCATGAGAAGACCAATCTATGGTGAGATTAATTTCCACACGAAAAGTTCGATCAACTTCGAGAAACTTCGAAAACTCAAGCGCGGAGCGATAGTGATGGAACAATTCCGTCTACTGATCCTGATAACACTGATAAAGTGATGCAAGCTACTTGAGAACCGGATAGGTTGCTGTATCTCAAACATTATAGCCAAAGAATTTGAATTTTGAATTTTAATATCATGTTGAATTTTTATCATTGATTAGATTGCTCACTGTTTAACTTAGATATCATAGAGTATATCTTTTATAAGATTAAACGAGCTCAATGAGGTGTCATTAGGAGCAAAAACTGCCATAAACCCGGTGAATTAATTATTATCATTCCTTCCAGACTGGTCCGTTAACTAATCTCTTGTTTTTCTTAATTTTATTTGTTTTCTCTTCGTTATACGCTTTCTTCCTTTCTTCTTTCTTTTCTCTTCTCTTCTCTTCTCTTTTCTCTCTTCTTTCTTCTTTCCTTCCCTCTCTTTCCCTTTCCTTTAGGTACACGGCACACCGACAAATGGACAATCGGAGACAAGATTAACGTGAACACACAGGAGCAGGTATGCCATGTTTTTACTGAGAGAGAGGGGTCATAAATTGGGTCCATTAGAGTAACGATATATGCTTCAAGTGAAAATCGTACTCTCGCTGCGATCGACCGGACAGCATTCGCTGCAAGTTCTAGTCGTATTCTTCCTCGAGAGAGGGCAGCTGTAGGCCTCAGTGTATCTGTGATGAACAGAGCGCTGGTGTGGCTTCAATCACAATTTGTGAGACATACACCTTTAGGAGACAGTTAATTAATTACTATCAAATTTGGAGTGTTTATTGGACCTCACTTTGTTAAAATATTAATTTATGGACCTCAATAGTGATACCTCTTTTTCATGTTTAAACATTATGGCAGACCATGATCCTGTGTGTGTTGGTAGTCCTGGCAGTGATTTTACAAGTTTAACCGATTCCGGTGACTCTGTGAAAAGCAATGGAGATATGAATGGTAAAAATAGCAAGGAGGACTACAAGGAAAATGAAGACATTATGGTGGACATTGGGGATCATTTTTTGGTAAAGCGTACCGATAATACATGGCGTAAGTAGAGTTTAGTGGTGTGTGTAAGAGGGAGAGTTTTTTCTTACTTCACGGCAAGTCTTCTCATCAGTTCGAAGGACAGCATGTGTTTCGCTTCCAAACAGGAACGGCGTAATTTTCCTGCCAATTTGCTTCCCTCATTTATCCTTCTTGTACCCATTATTATTATACTAATTTAGACTTTTTCCACTCTTCCACAGATTCTGCTGAGGTCATTGAAGTCCGATCAAATCCTCAAGAGGGCGGAAGATATGAATATTATGTACATTACGAAGGACTCAATCGTAGATTAGATGAATGGGTTGATCGTGATCGTGTAGACATAAGTTCGGTCAGCCGTGCAAAAGCTGAAGCTGATGCCAAAGCAGCCAAGGATGCGGCTGTTTTAACGCCCACATTGGTAGACGAAAGTCAGCCTGATAGAAAAATTACCCGTAATCAAAAGCGAAAGCATGATGAGATTAATCATGTTCAAAAGACGTTCGCTGAAATGGATCCCACGACGGCAGCCCTCGAACGCGAGCATGAAGCTATAACCAAAGTTAAATATGTCGACAGAATCCAATTTGGAAAGTATGAAATAGACGCTTGGTATTTTTCGCCTTTTCCCGAAGATTATGGCAAACAGCCTAAACTTTGGATTTGTGAATATTGTATAAAGTATATGAAGATGGAAAAAACCTACCGCTATCATCAATCTACATGCAAATGGAGACAGCCTCCTAGTAAAGAGATTTATCGTAAAGGAACTATATCGGTGTATGAAGTGGATGGTAAAGATCATAAGATATATGCCCAAAATTTGTGTTTGCTGGCTAAACTATTTCTGGACCATAAGACTTTGTTCTTCGATGTGGAACCTTTTCTTTTTTATATACTGTGTGAAGTTGACAATCAAGGTGCGCACCTTGTGGGCTATTTTTCCAAAGAAAAAGAATCACCCGATGGCAACAATCTTGCATGTATCTTGACTTTACCGCCGTATCAACGTAAAGGCTACGGCAAATTTTTGATCGCTTTCAGCTATGAAATTTCTAAACTGGAACATGTGATTGGCTCTCCAGAAAAACCTCTCTCTGATCTAGGAAAATTGAGTTATCGTAGCTATTGGTCTTTCGTGTTGTTGGAAATTCTTCGCGATTTTCGAGGCACACTATCTATTCGTGATCTTAGTCAAATGACATCTATTACGCAAAATGATATAATCTCCACCCTTCAAGCCATGAATATGGTCAAGTATTGGAAAGGTCAACATGTTATCTGTGTTACTTCCAAACTGGTGGAAGAGCATCTCAAGAGTGCACAGTACAAAAAGCCTAGATTGAATGTGGATGTCTCCTGTTTGAGATGGACACCTCCCAAAAAGAATAACAAAGTCAAGAAGTAATCTAATTGCAATGTTCATCAAAATGTGTGTGGACTTGAACTGTATTCTAGACTTCAATGGTCTCACCGGTCTGTCACCTTCTATAGAGAGAATCATTTCAAAATCGATTTTTTTCCCAAATTTCACTCCGTGCGATTCAGGAATGAAATAAAAATTCTCAGCATCTGTGCATTTTTCACCAAATTCTATTTGTGTTATCTCGTATCATGTAAGTTTGATATACCAATGAGTTATTCGAAGTCTATCGAATGGAGTGGGTGAATTTGTCGACAATTATCATTCACCTTGTGTCGAAGACGGATGCAAGCGCTCTTAGGCTCACTCAAGAAGAGACATTCAAGAGGTATGAGATGGTTGAGTGTGAGTGAAATTATCGTTTTGGATCAGAATTGATGGATTTATCCCGATTCACCAGATGTCATCAGGAGGAGTACTCTTTGGATTTACCAGTCAATGTGTGGTAAAGGCAATTACTGAGTAGCTTGATTGCGCTCTAAAAGCTGGTTGACAGCATTGACTTACAATCAATTCGACTGAGCGTTCTTCCGAACCGGGTAGAGTTTGATTATAACCAGAAGATTGAGTTACTCTCGTTGAGACACTTACCTAAGGCTCCACAATGATGGGCGGCTGCCCCAAGGTAGCAGGAATAATCTGTGATAAAGTTAACTGTAGATTAATCACTTCTCGTCGACTTCGGTCGATTGCTTTATCGCTCTCTCTCTCATCATCCTTTGAACTTCTTTCTCCCTCCCTCACACTCACTTCTTTGGCATTATTCAAGGATGTCAGTTTTCTGTGGCTTTTACCCATCGCGTGTCTATCAATAGCGGAATCATTTTCAAGTTTCATGGACAAGTTCTTTGACGCAAAATTCCGTCTGACAGGAAGAGGAATCAATTTTAAGGTGGAACCGCATCTAATGTTTCAGTAATTGAGAGTTAACGAGAGAGCGAAAGAATGTGCACCAAAATGACCAATTTTTGAGAGAGAAGAGTTCAGAAAATTTCCATTCTCTCGATTTTTTCCTGTGATTCCTGTTTTCATGAGATCTCATTTCTTTCACCCATTCTCTACTTGCTTGACATTATCAGAAATTCTGATTCCGATCGGTTGTCAATTCATAACTCAAGTAGATAATAAGTTGAATACTAGATCATTAGAAAACCTCTCTTGTTGAACGATATCTGCGTGTGAGTCAAGTTTGCCAAGATTTCCTTCTTGATGGTGATGGAATATTGCGATACTTGATAGACCTTGTTCTTGAGTCATACGGCGAGGATATATGAAACTCTATTCGTGGGAAGTCTAACGGTTATCGAAATAAACTTATCATCCTTGTGCGAACATGAACTTGATGAAAATAAACTGTGAAAAATGACCTGTGAATCAACGATAGGCCTAATATATTGCGTTTTTGCCTCTTCCTCTTAATCAATCGATCGGGCCTGATCAAAATGATCGATAATTCCAGCGGAAATCAAGTGAGGGAGAAGAGAGAGAGAGAGAGAGATTCACTTCCTCGGTGCATATCAATTGATGATTCAACTCATTTCGTCACACATGATCACGATAGCTTGATGGAGAAGACGAAGCAACAAGTGAGCCATCACCATCAAGATTGACTTCACTAAGTTGCTTCTTTCTTTCTCTTTCTTTCTCTTTCTTTTTCCTCTTTTTCCTCTTCTCAATAGTTACAATGTTGCAATATTATCGAACATAGCAAAGATTATCCAGCCAAATAGGCCGTGATGAGGCTGGAATACTGAAATGGCCTTCCAGGATTTCCTATGAATTTTCATGTCACAAGGAAGCCTGCTCTCTCTCTTTCTTTTTCTCTCTTTTTCTCCATCTTTCTCTTCAGCCCTAAGACGCTGCACTGATTCCGAATCGATACACTTGTTCCCTGCTTCAAGACTACATACTACTGTAATCTCACTTGATCCGGTAATAATCTGCACTCAGGCTCATCCCTTTGTCCTGCTTAGGGGGATCACATTCAAATACACTTAGCTTCTCTCCCTCTCTCCCTCTC
The DNA here is from genome assembly GCA_003956705.1 of Brevipalpus yothersi. NCBI lineage: Eukaryota > Metazoa > Arthropoda > Arachnida > Trombidiformes > Tenuipalpidae > Brevipalpus > Brevipalpus yothersi. Next base: position 3,230 of record QZCP01000569.1, on the reverse strand, counting down.
TCTCTCCACTCGGCCTCTGGGTAGATATTATTTTTGTGTGAATATTTTCTTCCCGATAATTTACAATGAATGATCTACTTGCACTTACATTGTGAAACAATTTATACAAGTGCCCAGTCTCATCGATTCTCTCTCTCTCTCTCTCTCTCTCTCTCTCTCTCTCTCTCTCTCTCTCTCTCTCTCTCTCTCTCTCTCTTGCTAATCAAGTCGAACAAACAACAAAACAATTACTATCATCATCTGCTTTCACCTGATTTTCTTGATTATCGATGATATCTTTTCCCAACTTTCTCTCTTAATATCAACACACACACAATCAGCCTCTTTGCTTTATCCTCCTTCCTCCTTCTGATCATGCTTGTCTGATTTATCGCGAGGTGAGATGACCTTGCTGACGCGATCCTTCATCCACAGCTTCGACAAAATTTTGACAAGAGAAAGCGTTAGAATTTCAGTTAAGCACTTGCATGCTGCTTATTTCAACGAGTGCAGATCACACTTTTTCACTCTCTTTTTTCTCTTCGCATCATAAGCATAAGCATCATGAAGATAAAAAAAGCAGCTAGCATCGAAGGCATCGAAGGCATCGAAGGCCGAGAGCTCGGCATTGATGCCTCTCAATTTTGGAGGACATTTGTGGACTGGGGGGTTAATAAACTTATGCTTTCTCTCCTGTTGAAACAAGACGATAAAGTGCTAAAAAGTTGCTATCTTTTTCCTCTTTTAATTTTTCACTTTATCCTCTCTATTCACAGCAAGAGCATCGCCAATCAGGCGAATGCCCACTAAGTCGCTCTTGTCTCCGAAAAACTAACAGATTATAGGCACCTCAGCCAAATTTCTTGGAAAAAGGCGAATGTAAAGCCAGCCAGCCAAGCTTGCAGGTAAATTCCATATCTCATCTATGTCGGTCAGTGGTTAAGTGAGAAGAAAATTGTGGGAAAAGTGGCCATTTTGGTCAGGTGAATTTCAGCACCTGATGAAATATTGAGTGGAGAGCACATGGCTCTCAATCGCTGGATGTTTTAGTGAGACAGATCAAGAGCGGCTCAGAGAGAGAGAGAGAGAGAGAGAGAGAGAGAGAGAGAGAGAAATGGTACCCAATTCGAGGGAAAATTTTTGGACTAGGCTATTGGGTGTATCAGAATTAGCATCCATTATGATCCTGATGCATGGGAAAAGGCAGTTATTTTGTGACTCTTCTAGGCCCGAAGTGCTGAAGTATTAGTTGCCTGATATCCCTTTGGAGTAATCTCTTTTGAAGATGGATCGTCGCGACAAAAATCCTACTCGTTTAATTAGATTTACACAAAGTATTTTTGAACAATACATAGATAGGGAATCAGGCCAGGCTTTAAAAGTGAGCCACTCAAACTGGTCACCAAGAGCTTGACCAAAATCTTGAAGCGAATTGAGACTATGAAAGAAGGAGAAGCATTTCACCTGAGCAGTGAAATGCTAACCACTGCCTTCGCTCATGCCAAGAATCTAGGGACATTGTCGAGGGTTCTGATCAACATGAATAATTTTTTCATTTGACTCCTCCAATACAAATGACCTGATGAAAAGAATTTCCAATCTTTCATTACATTCAAGGAATAGAAGGAAGCAAAATAGATAGAGAGAGAGAGAGAGAGAGAGAGAGAGAGAGAGAGAGAGAGAGAGAGAGAGAGAATCATGGAGGCAGAAATTTTCTGTAAGCATCGAGTGTACCATAAAATTCGAATTTTACGGCAGCATATCAAGTTCCAAGACATGATGAAGGAAGAAGAAAAGAAGGTCTATGATCTAGAGAAATAGTCTCTCTCTCTCTCTCTTTTCTTATTCTTTTGAGCTTATTTTTAGATTACTTGGTCATATTCATTTATACACAAATGAAACTAATTCAACAAACAGAGTATCGAAGGACATGGAGAAAAGAGTTGCATGGATCGCCATCAGAACTTGTGGATACGTCAAGATTGTACTCAAAAAACGGTCCAAACGTTGAGAGTGCGAACAACTCGATGGATAAATCAATTTATTTTGTCTCGAGGTGAATCAGTCATCGAAATCTTGTGTCGCAAATCTGTTGTCGCACATGTTTCAAGCTCTTTCTTCCTCGTTCTTCTCAATCACCCGAATAGTTGCTCTCTCTCTCTCTCTCTCTCTCTCTCTCTCTCTCTCTCTCTCTCTCTCTCTCTCTCTCTCTCTCTCAGGGTTGGGTGGCATGGAATTGCATGAAGTGGTTCATCTGATAAATGAATTATCACTCACCGCATCGTTTATTCGATCACCTGCAATATGCAGATTGAGAATTTGCAGATTGAGGAATGGACTGGAATTTCCGGAATGCAACTTGTCAAGAGAGAGCAAAGAAACTTACTCTGCCCACGGGTAAGAGCTTCTGTTGGAAACAAGCTCGCCTTCATCGAGCTGGACGATCACTAATCGCCGATAAAATGAGCATCGCATCATATTCACAGAATTCGTGATCATATCGTCATCATCAACTTGCTCTCTCTCTCTCTCTCTTTTCCTTTTTTTCGCACACAGGTCGCTATCAGCATCCAAGATTTTCTGTGGATGTCACAAGAAAATTTAGCAAAGAAGAGGGAGAAGAAGGAGGAGGATGAGGAGGCTGCTCTGATGTTCTTGGATATCTGCGTCACTTTCAGGGATACAAACAACTCGAAGTGGTCATCTTTTTTTTCTTATTTTGCCATCATTTGATGTTTGTTATCTTTTACCTGGCACACAAGCCAAGCTGGTAGTTGAAGTAGCAATAGTATTGGAAGCTTAACGATTGAAATGCAAAGAGCGGATCAAATTCGGGAGCAAATGAGATCGAATGGAGGCAAAAGAAGAGGAATGTTGTAAGAAGAAGAAGAAGAAGAAGAAGAAGAAGAAGAAGAAGAAGAAGAAGCAGAAGAAGGATGAGGAAAGATGAGGATGAAAAAGAGGCAGAACAAGTGGCAAGTATCAGTAATGGGACCGGCAGGCATGGGCTCAGTGTTTAGGAGTATTATTCTCACTCACTCTCCAGACTCAACAAACTCAAAGTGATCTAATATATCTAATATGATTCCACCCCGTTCTGCCGGCTTGTGAGCCCGATCAACGGCCACTTGAGCCGATTGGTGCAACTAAAAAGGTAGCCATCAAAGTTATCCAAGCCAAGTGAGTCTGAGAGAGAGAGAGAGAGAGAGAGAGAGAGAGAGAGAGAGAGAGAGAGAGAGAGAGAGAGAGAG
>QZCP01000568.1:198676-222256 GCA_003956705.1 Brevipalpus yothersi | reverse complement strand
CTCTCTCTCTCTCTCTCTCTCTCTCTCTCTCTCTCTCTCTCTCTCTCTCTCTCTCTCTCTCTCTCTCTCTCTCTCTCTCTCTTTCACAAAAATTCTCAGTTTCAAAATCATCTCTCGTATCTTTCTTGTGGTCCTCATCCTCGCTTCCTCTCTCTCTCTCTCTCCCTCTCTCACTCACTCATACATACTTGGCTTCTCATAGCATCCGATAGTCACAATCAATCTCATTAACATTCCATTCTGAATCCACTTAGTAAGTTTCACATTCCTACTACCTCTCGCTCTCTCCCCGTGATACCTTTCGACCATTGGACGACACACATATACACAGTCACAGTAACTGTTAAGGGCTTATGAGGTGTATGGAATGAACAAATTCTTCCGATTTTCTTTTGCCCACTTCCATGAAAACGAAGAAAAAAAATGCGAGATAGAAAAAAAGTCAAGTCAGTGCTAAGATGGAGACTTGTTTGGTCAGATAAGACACGCATTTCACCTGAAAACGATCGTCATCATCTTGTAGTACCGTTTTCTCTCTCTTTCTCCAATCGGCATCTTTTCTTGTTCATCTTCTTATTTTACTGCTCTCCTGGTCATTCTCTCTCTCTCTCTCTCTCTCTCTCTCTCTCTCTCTCTCTCTCTCTCTCTCTCTCTCTCTCTCTCTCTCTCTCTCTCTCTCTCTCTCTCTCTCTCTCTCTCTCTCTCTCTCTCTTGATCCTCATCTCATTCAGATAGAGAGGAGGCATCTTATTCGCTTGACACATTCTCTGTGCTCTCACCTTCATGCCCGATAGCCATCCACACACGATCGAATCGAAATTGAACTTTTCATTCGAAGAGTTTCCAGGACATTCTTATTCTTCCTCCTCCTCTTCTTCCTTTCCTTCCTCTCACTTGCTGACTTTCGTGATGCAGATTCAGCTCGATAGTGTATGTGTATGTGTGTATGTAGAGAGAGAAAGAGAGAGGAGCATGATGATGAGGATCATATTGGCTGATGATGCTGAAATATTTGAATGTGCTAACGTTTCATGAAGAGGCTACATTAATGAACGCTACAAAGTATCGTCCGGAATGCTCTAAGCGTAAAATTTTGAGAGAGAGAGTCTGGATTATCGTCAACATAATTGAGAGAGAGCGAAGAAAACTGTTTGTAAGAGAGCAAAAAAGCGATAAAAAGAAATTTCAGGAGATGCTGAAGATATATGAATAAGATGTTCATCTCCTTGATCAAGCTCACAAGCTTAATGCTATCTGGAGGGAAGAAGTATCATAAAATGGTCCAAAAAAGTTATCGATACTGTAAGGTTGAGAAGGAGAATCAAAGATCGACCCATCATTTAGGATCATTTTTGAATGGCATTTTTGACTTTTACTTGGATTTTATTCTTTTTTGTTAAACTTTCTACTTGATGCTCATCTCTCTTTCTCTATAATTTCTCAGCGAACACAAGCTGTGATGAAGGCTTTGAATGCAAATGAATGCTTGAATAATGATGATGAGGTATTTCCGATTGAATACTGATTAGATTGTGTGTACATTCCAAGTGAAATTTTCACTTACACACAAACTCTCTTTCTCTCTCTTTCTCTCTATTTAACCTTTTTTATTCATCTCCTTCTTCCTGTTACCATGATTGATCCAGGTTGCTTTCGAATACTCGATATCAAGAAAGTATTCTGCCTTGTTTATGTTCATCATCACAAATGCCGTATATATACTGTGTATTCTGGGTTATTCCATAGCTTAGGAAGAAGTGTTTGTGTGTGAGAGAGAGAGGAAAGAATATCTTACTCTATCATCCTCTCTCATCCTTTCATGCTCATCCATCATATATTTGAACATTTATCAGATGATAGAAAGTTGTTGTAAACTTATTCTTGTTCCCGTTTGCCCTCATCCTAAGTGGTTTGACGATATCTTGCTTCTTTTTCATCATCATCTTCTTCTTCTTCTTCATCGTCATTTTGCTCCCAAAACACATACTTTCTTACTTACTTGCACTTGCCTTCTTCTTATCCATCTATTTACGACATAAACATGACAATGTCCACACCAACATATTATATACATGCATACTGACCAAAAGAGAAGAAGTAATAGTAGTAACAGTAGCAGGTAGCAGTTCGATGAACGTGTGCATAAAAGTAGCATCGATACGATGGCATTTAATCAGGCTTCACTAGATATATATTTTCTCTCTCTCCTACACACATACACACATGATCCCAGCTTCTTTCTCTTCAAGCCATTCAAGCCATTCTGAGTATATATAAATTCGAATTGATTGTACACGTTGACGTAATGTAAACTTACCGCCAACAGAAAAGTACAGTAATACTGACGAGAGTAACAGCAAAGATTATCAGACTTTAGTGCGTGTATACTTTAGCTTCCATATTGCTTCACACTCACACAGATTTTTGATTAACTTCGATGGGCTTTCCCATTCTGTATATGTGTGTGTATGTGTGTGTATGTGTAACTATTGCCTCATTTCGTAACTTATGTGGGCATATATACATATATACATGAGAAAACGAGAGAGAGAAAGCTTGTTACTATTTCGAAAAATAAATGCTCTACTAGTGCTAAAAATCATCATGTTAACTAGTAATAGAGAAAAAGACCCATATTTGCTGGGAAAATGCTGTATATTTGATAAATTTTGTCGTCCCAATTGAGAGTAACTTATATGCGCTTATATTCATCAATGAATATGTCTATGTGTGTGTGTGCTTCGAATTTCACACACTTATAAACACATTTACACTTGGTAAACTTTGATCATTTTGACTGACTTTTATGAGCAACACTTTTATTTTGCCTTCTGCTTCACTCTCTCACTTTATCATTTCATACATCATGTTGATGATAATATTATTTCAAATTCAATTTTTCCAATCAGAAAAAGATGAAGGAAGGATGTTTTCTTCCTCTCTCTGTCTATCTCTCTTACATCATCTTGATATCATTGATGAACAAGACAAGTAGTCATTTTTTGAAGGATTGAAGAAATTGCAAAAATTTCATCTTCTTAAAATGATTGCCTTTCCTGTGTTTTGATGTGATGATAATTACACCTGTGTGTAGTCAATATTCGCTTGTTGATTTTATTCTTTCATCCTGTATTCTTGTTCTCTCTCTCTCTCTCTCTCTCTCTCTCTCTCTCTCTCTCTCTCTTTCTTTCTTTCTCTCTCTTTCCATGTTAAAGCAACCAGAACCATGAGAATAGAAGAGACATATGCTGTGTTGCTTCTTCCTCATGAAAAATATGGAAAATTATTTTTTATCCCTTTTTTTAACCTGTCAAAAATGGGTGAACATGAAAAGTGAAGCACATACATAAGTACATGTATGTACATGGAAGAAGAGAAAATTTTCAAATGAAAGCGATGAAGAGTGAAATTATTTGTCGTTATTTATAAACTTACTTGAAATGATAGAGAAAAATGATAATTATGTTGATTTATTGGAAGTGAAAAGGTAAAGAAGAACAAAAAATGAATTTGAAATGTATTCAAAGATGGTTGAAGCATCAAAAATTTGAGATAAAATCAATCTTCCACGAAAACGTAGTACAACAAGTGAACTTATCATTGAATTTTTTGTTAATCTTCTTGTTCTTTTTTCTCTTTTTCTCTTTTCAATTCTCAGAATTTTCAGTACCTTTCAATTAGTTGTTGTTAAAAAGTTTAGATTCAAATTTCGTTTCCTCCTGATTAAGCTTCTTAAATTGACTTGATTGGTTTGACTGTTGAAAAATGTTAAAGTAAATCAATAAGGATTATCAAACAAAAATGTATTATATCATCATCCATTCAAAAACCTGACTAAAAATAGATCACAAAAAGAATCAGAATAAGATCAATTAGAGAAAATAATTTTAAAAGGACCCAAAGAGGCAGAGAGTAACGGAATTCTCTATGAATAAAGATTCTGGATTCAAGAATAGAAAAATAAAAGAGCATCTATGAGATAAATATGAGTGTTCATCCATTCAAAAGCTATTTTTGGCCTTTACTTATCTTCCCTTTGAAAATTGACTGGACTAACCCCTTTTCTTGGTCTTTATTTTCAAATTTTTCAAATTTTTTCAACATCTCACAGTTAGCGATAGTGTTTCTGCATTACTTTCATTGGCCAATATGTATACCTCCTCAAGTATTCTCCTAATTCTTATTGTCCATCTTCTTCTAGTGGCTATGAATAATTCCACTGTTTCAATTTGCTCTCTCTTTCTCCCTTTCTCCACAAATCTTCACTTTCACATGTATCCTGAGAATGAAGAGGATGGAGAAGAGATAGAAAAAAACTTTTCCAATTCATTTATCATTTCACTTGAAAATCCCTTTTCTTAGCTCAATTTTTTCGAGCATTTCTTCTAGTCAAAACATTCCCAGTCTATTTCTCCTCCTACTTTCACCCAGACGCTTTGAAAGGCTCAACAATGTTTTGAGAATGCCTCTTCTCTTGGGTTTTCAACTCGATTTCGACTGATCCGTTTCGAGGGGGAAAGCAAGAGAGATGAGGAAGAGGCTGGGAATAGTTGGTGAGTAAAGGATGCTGATTCTTGCCATCTATTCCTCAATCTTGTGTTTGTGCTTAAAGTTCTCTCTCTCTTCCTCTTCTCCAAACATTTCAACCATCCAGATTTTTTCCCTTCATTCACTTGTTCTTACCACCAATAGTACCACTATTTCTCTGCGTATTCCATTGTTATTTTAGCACCCAAAAATTCTCATGAAAGTCGATCAACAAACGGACAAAATTTACGATTCACTCAACTTTGCTCACACAAGTTTTCTCTCTCCATTTGAGGAACCTCTTTTTTTTCTTTTTCATAACTCATTTATTCACTTCTTGGTATGAGAAAAAAGGAGGAGAAATAGAAGGAGAAGGTAAAAAAGCTAACTACTCAAAACGAACTCCATAACATCATGGTGAAAGAAGGAATACTTTTTGTGGATAAAAGGATAATAGCTCAAAATTTTGTCATCATTTCTCACTTATTCTCACGCCTCCATACATTGACCACAGAGAACGAGAGAAAATAAAGTTTAGAATTGAGATTGTAATTGTAATTCTTTTCCGTTTCCCATTCATCTTGCCCACTATTCATTCTATGTTTTGGTTACTGTCAAAAAAAGCAAGGAGATAAAGAAGAAAGAGTAGAAGTTGCTTTGCCCTCAGTCAACTGTCACCACCAACAATCACCCCTGACACCAACTTTTCACCCCAATTATTGTGTGTATATGAATCATACGCTCATATATATATACATATATTTTATATACAGTATGGTCAAGCAGTCGTGATGATAGTTAAGTTGACCAGAAGAGAATGAAAAGTGTTCAATTGGATATAGTGGAGAGTTGAAGAGGCACTACTACAATCATCATAATCATTAAAATTTCTTTTTCTCTCTCTTACACACTATGTTCCAAATAAGAAGAGAGAGAGAGAGAGAGAGAGAGAGAGAGAGAAAGAGAGAGAGAGAAAAGGTTCGTTGACGATATCCACTCAGCTACAAACAAACGGTCCAACGAAGCGTTATCCTTTATTTTCCGTACTATTCCGCTTTCATCGCATCTTTCAGTCACACATACATGTATTATTCTTCAGGAAGCAAAACCCGAAGAAATAGAATAAGTAAAGTAATGAATGCTGAAGATTCCTTTATCAATGCTCCCAATATTGGGCCTGAGAAAATATATATGTATGTGTTTGTGTGTGTGTGCATGGGTTAGCTATGATGCTTGAAAAACTCATTCATTTTATCATTTCTCAGCTTCTTGGCTAGCAATCTGATTTTCCTATTCCATCTCCCCCCCTCTCTCTCTCTCTCTCTTTCTCTGGTATGCTAAGAAGATTCTCGTTCCTTTTCTCTAATATCCATTCGCATTTCAGCCATAAACCTTTATTCCACAAATAACCAGCTTTATCAGATTAGAAAGCGTAATAAGATCATTTTGAACTAGGAAAAACAGTCTCTCTTATCCAGTTTTTCCCTTTACTCTCCTCTATATTTTGACTCAATTTGACTCATCCTCATACTTACAACAGCATCTTCATCTTCATCTTTCTCCTTCAAAATTACATTACCTTCCATGTGTGTATGTGTGTGTGAGAGAGTCTATCTGTCTGCCTGTGCATACATGTATGTGTGGGCATCGCTGTATGATGATGATGATCATCAGTTGATAATGATTATGCTTCTGGTGTTATTGTAGGAGGTTGGCTGCCATGTGGTCCTTTACTGTGTCCATTGGCTCTACGCACACACATACACACAAGTGTAAGTGATAAGACGAAAACTCTACTGTAATGGAATCTTTCTTGAATGAATTGATGATAAGCAAGCAACCAAAGAGAGAGAGAGAAAGAAGTTTGATATAGTAGTGGTGAGGAGAGAAGGAAGAAGAAGTGGAAAAAAATGCTGGTTGAGTGACCACCGGCATTGGCCTGATGGATGGAAGAATAAAGTGTTGACTGGACGATGAGGAAGTAAATTATGGTGAATGTTAAGTAAAGTAAAGTTTGACAAGGAATCCCGCAGAGAGTGTCAGCGTCCTTATACCATTGCTTGAATGTGGTGGAGAGAATCTGTGTGTGTGTGTGTGTGTGTGTACACTGTACAGTAGTTGGAGAAAGAGAAAATGTGATACAAGAATGGTTTAAGGATTGGATGCTGGAGGAGAAAGTGATGCGGTGAATAGAAAGAAGAAGAAAAAGAGAAGAAAGAAAGAAAGAGAGAGAGAGAGAGAGAAAATAAAATGTATAAGATTGTAGAAAAGGGTTAAAAGCCATGGTGAGAGAGTGCTTCTTGTGGTGTGAACAAAATGGAACACTTTTGATGCGGATGTTGATGAGCTTTTGTTACTGTATGTGATGTATGTGTGATCATCTTAATAGCCTGTAAACTTTACTCTCTTTCATCTTTCTCTCTCTTTCTCTCTTTCTTTCTTTCTTTTCTCTTTCTCTCGTGAGAGACGATCAGAGTAAAGGCATTGAGAGGAACAAAATTGAACACATACACACATCAACATCATGGCCCAGTGATCTACATGCTAGTCAGCCAGTCAGCCACCACTACCTCCTCCTCCTCCTCCTCCTTCTTCACCTCATCTGATCCATACTCGTCTTCAGATTGATCACGATTCACTTTTTTGAATACTTGATATCTTAACTTTTACTCTCTCTCAATCTTATTTTTGAGAACCTGCTTACTTCATTCAATTGCCATCATTTTGATTCCATTATGATCTCTTTCTTTCTTTCTTTCTCTTCTTTCATGAACCGATGAAGTTGAAAGCTTCCGAAAAAGTTTAAGGATGAGAGTTCCAAGAAAAATTGTTACTTTTCTATTAAAGAGGGAGAGTAAATATATCCATATAAACTTGTATCAAAGTTTTGCGTGGAGATAACTATGATTTAAGATGTAAGATAGAAGAAAGAGAGAAGAGGAGAGAAAATAAGGATGAGAATGACAAAATAAGAGATGAAAAAAACTGGGATAAAAAGAGGAAGAAAAGAAGAGGGAAAAGAGAGAGATAGAGATGCTTGTTAGAACTCGAAAGGTAAAAACATACATTCACACACATAGATTGGGACTGATAACAGTAACAGTGTTGTGTTGTCATTGCTGATCCTGTCAGCATCACAACAACAATATTTTTCACTTGTAAGTCAGACCTAGTGAGAGATGCTATTCTCTATCTCTCTTACAAACTACATCTCTAAACCTAACAACCTCTGGATCGATTTTTTTCTCTTCTCTCTTCTCTTCTCTCCTCTTGAAATAATTCTCATACTCTCGATTCTGCCCTGTGAATTGTAATATGACGTCGAATTTGGTTTAGGGGCTACGTCATCACAATTTCGTGGGTTGATGAGAAGAAAGAGAGAGAGAGAGAGAAAGAAAAGCGGAAAAGGGTAACTTTTACGTTGGTCGATTTTTATGAATGAAAGTCACCCATTATCTTTCTCTCTCTCTCTCTCTTCTTTCTTCTCTCTTTCTCCTATGTATGGGACTCTTATGAGCTATTAGTTACTGATGATCAATAAAAATTTAGATGAAATGATGCAATAAATGAAAATTGGATAATGTAGGATATGTGAATATTCTTCATCATGAGCTTAAAAGATGAGAGAGTAGATAATCAACAAGAGAGAGAGAGAGAAGATAGGTTTCCGGATCAAAGAACTCAAAATGCTCCAGATAATGATGAGAATTGAGAGTAAAGTGGTGATAAAGTCGTATGAATGGTTAAGAAGAAGAAGAAGATGATAAGATTGAATGCTGAAGAAGTAAGAGAGGGAAAAAGAGGGAGAGAGAAGAAGAAAGGTAAGGAATAAGATTGTAATGATTATACTAGTACAGATACCCAGCTTAGTGTCATTAAAGATGAGAGAGTGAGAGAGCTTGTGATCCAGTGGAAATGATGGGAAAATGTTTAACTAAATAATACTTGAGCAGTGTCTTCACGTGTAATTCACTCACTCAAATCATTCTACTTGATCATGATTATAACGATGAAGATGATGAAATCTGTGTGATAAAAACAATTCAAACTGTGTGCCTCTACTCTATGTGTTCATTGTGTGTCTCTCTGTGAGTTAGATAAAGAGTGGAGTTAATGACATGTTATTTGATTCATTTTCCAATCATTTCATGGGAATGTATTGTAGCGGAAAAAGAGAATGAAAATAGTAGAGTAAAAAAGGAGGGTCAAGGTCAGGGCCTTTTTGGACCCACTTCTCAATTCCAAATGAACCCAAACTTTTACTCACTCACACACACTCTCTTCCCTTTCCTATCGCCCTTTCATTCATCCAAGAGGTCTCGATAGGTGAAAGGTCAAAAGATGTACACTCACATAGGCGTTTCAAAACAAGAAGCTCCTTTGGTGTCCAACATGCGTACTCAAAAAAGATGGAGAACACATAGGAACACAAATTCGATATATATGAGCCAGTGGAGTTACCGTTAGTTTCCGTTAGTTTTTCTCATTTTGTTTGCTGTTTATTTGTGTGTCCTTTTATTCGCTCACTTTCCAATGTTGAATCTTGTTTTCTTCTTATTTAACCATCTTTTTTTGCTCTAACATTCTTTTCTCTCTCTCTTTTCTTGAATTGGATTAGAATGTCTCTTCTCAAGTCTGAGGAGTAACTAGGTTTCACTGTTTTTTTTCTTCCTCTTTTATTCGTAATCCAAGCATCTTTTCTTGCTCTCTCTCTCTCTCTCTCTCTCTCTCTCTCTCTCTCTCTCTCTCTCTCTCTCTCTCATTTTGATCACTTTCCTTCTCTTCTCATTATACATACCTACTGAGTATCATTTCGCAATACAGAAAAGCTCACAAATATATGATGCAATCACCTATTTCGTCTCTCATCGCGTAATATACAAATATTTGAGGATGAGAGAGAGAAAGAAAAAATTTATTCCACAAGAACCTGATGAGATGTTTCTGTTACTTTTCTTTTTTACTTTCCCTATTCAAATTCTAATTCTCATTAATTGCTGAGAGTTTATACTGTGTTGGAATCTGGGCTGATGATTTCGAGAGAGAAAGAGAGAGCAGGTATTCGTAGTGACATCAATTGCAATGAAAATTTTCGCTACTGATTGCTCAGATACTTTTCTGGATTGAATTAAAGTTCACTTCGGATGAATAGAAAGATTTATCCAGAGTAAAGTGTGTGTTAGTATATGCTTCTTGATTAACATTTCAGTGCGTGTTTACCATCAATCGATGTTCACACACACACACCAACTGTAAGGGTTATAAGACATGGCCATTTATTGATCTACTCAACAGCATCCTCATCTTTTCTCTCTCTCTCTCTCTTCTCTCTTGTCAGCTCACTTATTGTAATGTAAATTTTCGCTTCATCAATGTTTGTAAGTTGATCATTTTGTTTGCATGGTCTCTGATTCGCCTCACATACTTTTAACTATACTAAACACACACACAAACACACATGCACCTTCATCAGATCAGCGAACCAACAGACTTTTGGTCCGGATTCATGGACGACAGAGTGATGGAAGAGAGAAAGAGAGAGAGAGAGAGAGAGAGAGAGAGAGAGAGAGAGAAAGGAAGAGCTCACAAATAAAAAACGAACAAGATCAAGCCAACGAACAAATTCACTAACGAAGCTCAACGAACACGAACGAAAAAGAACGGATTTTTGAAAAAGCTGTAAAAAATTGTGAGACCAGCTCTTTTGCCTTATTCTTTTTCGCCACTCTCTTCCTTTATTTTTTTTCTCTCTCTCTCTCTCTCGCATCCACTCACTTTGTATTCCATTCTTTTTTCGATCAACAAAATGAGGACATTTCACAATTCCAGGAAACTTGTTGATCATGATGCTGATCACGGATAGCATAACATTTACTGTCTCGCGTTAGAAAGAGAGAGAGAAAGAGAGACCATTCTACTGGCCATTCGCTGAATTTTTTGGCTTACTTGATGGACAGAAAAAATAATGGGCTCAAAAATTTATCTCTTCTGATGGCCTTTCGCAATGGTGGTCTAGTGTGAAGTTGATTGAACGATTATTGATAGAGAGAGTGTGTAAATGTTCACGTTGAATATTCAAATCTTCGATTATACACTCATTCACTTTTCCCGCTGATCAAGAATTGATCTCATCACAAATCCAAAAGGTGTATGTGTGAAAGAGAGAGAGAGAGAGAGAGAGAGAGAGAGAGAGAATTTGATAAACTGCAATTAAGTTCAGTGATTTTATAAAAATGATTTGATGCGCGCGTGTCCAGACTATACAGTGTCCAGTATCGTTTTGAATTCATGATTCGATTGACTTGTTATGTAGCCATTTTAGTTCACATTTAGCCACTCTTCAGGTGAAAGAGAAAGTGTGTGTAAATCAAAAATCACTCAATCTGATTGGAATCTGTTTATTGTTATTTTTATCCATTACTTCCGATCTGCTACCAGAATTTTTCCCATCCACTATATCTACCGTTAAACGTGTATGTTCTCAATTCTTTCGTTTCACCAATTTTGTTTCTCTCTCTCTCTCTCTCTCTTCTGTCTGTTGCTATTTTACAGCGAATTTCCTGATCCTTCTTCTTCCAAATATTCTGAGCCAACAACATACCAGGAACTGCAACATGCTTGTTTTTCTCGAAAGCAATAACAGTTTTTCTCCACAAAAAACTCTTGCATATCATGTTACACACAAACGAGGGAAAACAAAATTTATGAGACTGGATGCTGTGGCCTCTGCTGATGAAGCATCTTTTATTCGTCTCTCTCTCTCTCTCTCTCTCTCTCTCTCTCTCTAGACTAGTCTGGAATAGTGATGATAATGGATGAGTCTACCAAGCAATTGTTCCACTGAATTATAACATTGATTCAGATGATCAACACTTGTATATCATTCATTGTTCATATCGGTTATTAGCCTTCTGCTTTTTGAAAGCCATGCTAGTGTCCAAATTTAAATACTTTCTCTCCCTTTCTGTCTCTCACTAATTATTCTCTCATCACGAACATCTCAATTTGTTCACATAACTGTCGATTTGATCGATAGTAACTGTCGTGTTCTTGGCATTCGTTCCATTTTTGCCACATCTCTATCATTGATTACACTTGGAGTAGTTGGAGGAAAAAAAGAAATGTTTCTCAATCAATTTTAAATACATGATAGTAAGATTATATTGATATTGTGAAACAAAATGTCATCACCATCGAAATCAATATTACACACTTTCTCATTGACAGATAAAGCAGATGATATGACATTGAGCTCGAGATCAAAAATAGAGTTAAATAAGATTAAACGTTGGTCAAAGAGAGAGAAAGTCTATCTTGATCGCCCACTTTAACCCTTCCATCGGGTGAATATGATACATGATGGAATAGCCGCAGAATGGTGATTCAATCGTAGCAACTTGATGATATGTTATTTGACGATGCCTGAAGGTATAACTGTTTGTTCTCACCATCAACACTGACATGACAGAGGAACTGAATGTGTGCATGTGTGCGTAGATGCTATAAGCTATCAAACGATGATGTTTCCGGTAAGAGGAAAAAGTATAAGCCTTCCCTGAAGATGAGAGAGAGAGAGAGAGAAGTTAGTAGAAAAAAGATCAGAAAAAGTGTGTATATTTACAAGATGTGGGAGATTGACCACAGACGTGGGATGGGTTGATGTGAAATACGGAACTGTTTGTATGAGTGTGGTTAATAATATCTTGTTGTCATGTGAATATAAGCATCTAAATATAGCCCATCGTCTAAGATCTTTGATCTTGTTCACTTTCGCTCAATATTATAGTACATAAAACTATTCGCCTTCTCTCTCTCTCTCTCGTAAATCAATCTCACTCACTTCATTCACAGTTTCATGTATTCTTTTTTTTACTTCTTCGCTATATGCTCAATACTTTTTCGTTCAATGTTCGTCAGAATGAATATATGAACTGGAATTGAATTCTCCATCTCTGTACATGTATGTGTGAAGATATACACAGAATATAAGCCTCTCAACAACACATTCATACACGCGCACACTTCTTTACTCTTTACTTTTCTTTATTCTTCTATTCTGGTCTCTACTTCTCACCTAAAATTCTGGAAGGGAAAGAAAAAAGGATAAGAAGAGAATACAGTAAGCCTGTGAGAAGCGAAATGCTCACACATCTGAGGAATCTGTTCTATCAGTTTTTTCTCAACTCTTCAAGTGTTTTCTATCATCATTTTCTCTCTCTCTCTCTCTCTCTCTCTCTCTCTCTCTTCTCATCTGTTGAAGGTAAACGTTTTTATCACTTACTCTTCTTTTCGTGAACGTCAGATACTTCCGGTCCTCCAATTGGATTACAGCACATAAAATGACTGAATTTCACTTTCATTTACTCACACACACACACTTGCATGTACACATGTATTTTCTCTATTTTCCATCATTTACATGTATATGCATCTCATTTGGTGTAATTTTAAAAGAATTGACTATAGTATTTTCATCATGACGATCATCAGTGGAGATTCACTAAAAAGGAAGTAGAATATGTTAATTCATTACTATTATCATGTTTCGAGGGAACTTTTCTCTCTCTTCCTCTCATTCTCTTTCATTTTCGATTCCCTCTCTTTTCCTTGAGCATTTTCACCCATTTTATCCAATCGAGTCCATGAGTTCTGAATTTTACTTATTATTTCTCAATGTGTGTGACTCTCCATGAATTATAGAGAGTAATAACGAGAGCAAACGAGAGAGTGCTTATGTTAGCGTGCTAGTGGAAAGCAATTGGGTTTCATGATATTTAACGGTAAAACGTATTTATATATATATAAATATATATATATATATTCAGCATGGTTATCTTGAAAATTTTAACTATATCTGATTCAATATTCATGACAATTTAGCATGGGAAAAAAAGATATTTATAGCTCATCTGAATAGGGAGAGAAAGATGGAGATGAAGTAAAGTTGTGAATGTAATAGTAGAGAGAGAGAAAACATTCAGTAACTCATTTAAATTGGTTAAAATCAGAGTTGAAAGCTTTTGTGTCCACTTTCCATGACAATCTCTCACATTCCACTCAGTTTATATGGTCAAACGGAAGTGGAAAATATTTTTCAGTATATATATATCAACAAGTGACCCAGGTTTCACACTTGATTTACTATATCTAAGAATTTCTTTTGGTTCCATGAAAATTTGATCATTCAAACCTCGAATTCATGATGGATGAAAACTTCTCTCTCAATCATCCACATGAAGGATCGCTTGTATATAACTTTTGAAACTCTTTCTCGCTCCTCAGAATTATTCCCTCCAATTTTCACTAACATACACATGTATTCCCATGAAGAAAAAGTGATAAGGTCCTTGTTTATCTCTTCACTTCCTCTTCCACTTCTCTAACTCAAACTCCATCATATTTTCTCAACTAAGATCTGTTCATCCATCACTGCTTCACTTTCTGATTCATGGGAATTCAAATGAATGCTGACGAATTCAATTATATCCCTCTTTTTATGGGTAAACATTCGTGAAAGTTTTCTCACTCAAATCACCTTCAACATGATGAAATTCCAGAATACTGAGAACTTTTCCACTCTTTTTCATCAACAATTTACGCTTTTGCCCTCCTTTTTGCTGGCTATAATGTTAACATGTAAAATAATCATCCAAAAAACATGATAATTGAAATCAATTTCTTTCTCTCTCTCTCTCTCTCTCTCTCTCTCTTCCTTTCGAATATTTTTTTTGACCACAAAAAAGTGTAAAATTAATTGACCTTAATCACGAACAATACTCGACAATCTCATCTCTTTCTCTCTTCCTCACTCACTAACCTCTATACATCTTCAACTTATCCTCCAGACAAAACATTCCATTCTTACTCCTTCTCCACCCTCACCCAATTGCTGTTGATAAACAGAAGTCTAAATTTCTCCCTGAATATTTTCGAATTATTCCCTCTCCTTCTGAATCAATTGTTTGTTATACAAACCAAATCTTTTCCCTTTCAACATGAAGAATTCTCTCTCTCTCTCTCTCTCTCTCTCTCTCTCTCTCCCTCTCTCTCCCTCTCTCTCTCTCTTCTCAATATACATCACATTTATATTCACCCACAAGTTCACCCACACTTTCATCTCTTTCTCTCTCTTCTTCCTTCCGCCTCCGCAACAATCAATACCAGTAGACATGATAAAACAGGCTCTTTTGGGGCTAAAGTTGACTGAGTAAAGACTATAAAAGATATTTTTGACAGTAAAGTGAACACAGGATTTAGAATAATTGGCATTGCTTACGTCTATTATAGCTTGATGTTTATGTGTGAGTGTTTGTGTGTATGTGTGTAAGCTATACTGGATTATCGTGTTGAATGTATCAAATCATGGACACCTTTGAGAAAATATTTTTTCAGTCACTCTTGTGTCTCATGAAATCAGCAAGTGAACCTCAACGCAAATGTGTATGTGAGTGTATGTATTCTTCATATATTTACGATTGAATGATAGGTTCTTCTTGTTGTTGATCCTTCTTTGATCGACTGAACGAAGAATACCCATCTGAATACATATTTTATCTTCCTTCCTTCCTCTTTTTCTCTTTCTTTTCTCTTTCACCTACAAACACACATATATTTTGCATTCTGTTCAGCTTCTTGTTCACCAAAATTGAGTAGATCAAAAAGGAATGGAAAAAAAGGAAAAATATGCACATATTCACACAAAAATTTATCGGCTCATGAAACGTGGAGCATTTCTGTTGACTGAATTTTCACGTTCAAATGAACACTGAACCTGATAGATTTTCTTTTCTGATGATGATTGACATTCCAAGTGAACTCCTTGTACACGAGCCTTAATCATATCATGATTGATTTTGGTACTATCCATGCTTTGAATTTAGATATATATTTATATCACTTATCAGATTTGAGACATGATTCAGTGAGAATTTTGCTCAAAAATACATGGATTTAAATGTGGATCAAGTATTGTGGGGCAAATTTTCTACACCTTTCTGATAAACACACAGCCATTGATATGAGGCGATATGAAATGATAATCTCATGAGAATTTTATCCGATATTCCTTCAGAATAAAAAGAGAACCACTTGATATTCTGACAAATTTTGACCCTCAATATTTGATGATATTTTTCGTTATCCTTTTATTCAACTTGTATTCCCTAATCAAATCATATCCATTTCAAGTGTGTATTCATCTAATGAAGCCCCAATACATGAGAATGGATGAAAAAAAGCCTCATGAATGGTGATGAAATACAGAATAAGAAAGTGTGTACATCTGAATGCACACACATAAATATCATCTGAAGGTGGAATATATTTATAAAGGAATGGAAAAAGAGCCATGATTGCGAATCGAAAGAATGACTATCAATGAAGTTGATTATACAGTGATAGCATAGAGAGAAAGAATGGCAGTGAAAAAGTGGAACATAAAATGTGAGAAGAAGATGAAATAGAAAGTGGAATGAAAAAGATTCCTAAGAAAAGAATGAGGATTCCCTAGTTCTTTCCAGTACACATCATCATGTGTGATGACAATCTAGGAGAAGAATTTCCTTTTTGCCTCTGCTTCTTCTACCATGTTGAAACAGTTGGACATCTCAAGGAAACAATATTGTGATCAAAATTGGATCTTGACATCAAAAATGAGTGATTCTAATTGAATCTTACTGGGCCATCAGGACAAATCTTATTAGACTCATCGTATGGAGAGCTGAAAATTTTGGTAAACAAAAGAATTTGTCAAGTTTTACCATCAAATCGTTATTCGTGATCTGTTCGGGAAGAGTGATATGATTAAATAAAAGAAAAGGTTGAATCGTTTTATGATACTCATCTTATCAACCTTTTAACGTGTTCAACTCTTTTTTGTCCAATTTTTATCAACAGAAAAGTGGAGTAGTTGATGAATTGAATGAACACTTGAAACACAAAAATTGTACCTTTCTCTATCTGGATTGTGTGTGACATTTCATGAAAGTTTTGAATCCATTGAGACAGGATAAAGTGTCTCTATCAATCGAATGGATCATAATGATGATCTATCTGTATTGTTGATTTAAGATTGTGTTGAAATTAATAGACTTAAAGGCCTCATTCATATTCGATTTTCTACATATTATATCATGAAGACGATGGGCTGAGCAAGACTTCAACAATCATCAGACCACGTGGTCAACTGAAAAATTTTCCATTAGGCTCATGGTGGGACAGATTCTCTGGATACTAGATTCATTTTATAAAGAGAGAGAGAGAGAGAGAGAGAGAGAGAGAGAGAGAGAGAGAGAGAGAGAGAGAGAGTTAGAATGACGAGACATTCAGATATGCATATAAAGTAGGCTAAAAGAGAGAGAGAGAGTTGAGATAATTTTAACTCGCAATTTCAATTATGTCGAGACTAATGAACGAAGAATCGCACTCGATTATTGTTATTACTTTTCAGTTGGGAGATAATTTTATGCACAATCTTTTGGTATTGTCGCTTATCATTAGTCATGCATGGTTTGATTAGGCAAATACAATTGTTCATCAATTGCCCGCTCAAAGAAATCACATCCATTCACAATACATTTTCCTCACTTATCTTTTGTTTCAAAATAATTTCCCATGTTAATATCTATTCTGACATCCTGTTGGCTCAATTCATATGTATATTTCATACTCATGCCTATCATCGAGCCCAATTTCATTTCAAGATGGTGGAGATAGAGTTTTCCATCATCACCTGAGTTCAATAACTCAGCAAATAGTTTATACAGTGTCCAGAGAGCGTGATATTTTCTACAAATTTTATTTCTTTCATTCTTTCCAAGTATTTTTTTGAAACAAACAGCGAAAATACAGAATGTAAGATGTTTATATTTCGTAATAGTACTTATTTGAGAGACAGAGAGAGAGAGAAGAGCTTCGTGGCTCAACTATGTATCTAGGTGTGGAGCTATCTTTCTCTCTGTAGATTCTGTGAAAGTGTTTCACATGTTTCCACATCATCCCATGATTGAACATAGTAAGTGGAAAAGCCTCTTCCATTTCCGAAAAATATATCAAATGAACAAACGAAAGAGAGGAATATAAATGTGATTCAAGATGAGGCAAAATATGTGATGATGTGAATAGTCTTTCACCATCAGGTATGATGAAAGTGTGTGTGTATATATACTATTCTGGAATTTTCAACAGGGAATTTCAATCGATCAGAAATTCCAAATTCCCTGTTGTCAACCAAATCATACCTTTCTCCATGGACGTATGTATACACTGCACACTCACACACACTTTTTCCCCATCACACACACACACAATCATCATGAGAATCCGGGTAATAAATTATCCATCAATTTATCCAATCATGCACACAGACACATTTCGATAAACTAGGCAACATTCGGGTAACATCGATGTTGAGAGAGTGAAATAAGCTCCACAAACATCATCTTCAACTATTATTATCATTACCTATGGCTTTCCAGTCATCATTCAAAGCGAAAAAGTCTGTGGAACCAAAATGATTACGATCATGATGAATGCCATGAATGGTTTATCGATGAAAAGATAGAGAAAAGATAGAGATAGAGGAAAAGAGAGAGCTAGAAGCTATTTGAACAGATTATTATCATGATCAGAAGTTAAGCTCTTAGTAGAGAATTATATTAGCCTGAAGATGGGTATGATTAATGAGGAATCGAATGAGCGTCGAAAAAAAGAGGTGAAGTTGAAATGATCTATTGGAATTCGGTACAATGATAATCAGTAAAACAAATCATCGCCAGATCTTTATCAGATTGACTATCATGAAGTGATGGAACAGAGGTGCTGATACTTTGCCTCGATGTTTTCGGAAGTGATTGGCGGTGATTTATTTATATAAGCCAATAAATTCAATAAGTATATAAATCTGAGAGGTACTGATAGTTGAAGAAGATTTAGTGGCAAGATCAATAGTCAAATTCACATTATTTTTGTGGGAGAAAAAAAATTTTCTCACTCAATTGGTTCGATATACCTCACAATTGATCTTCAAAGAATTTGATGTTCATCTATCATTTCATTGAATACCAGTATGTGTATCACCAAATTTTCCTCCATCTTTTTGGATTGTTACTATATGAGTGTTGTGTGTGTGTTTACTTTGGACAATGTGAAAATGGAATAAAAGAAGTGGGTGGTGATGAAATTGATGCTGAAATATTGATACATAATACGTTGAATGATGGAAAAAAATGACTGGAGATATTAGTTCTGATGATAGAGATTGAAGAGACGAGAAAAAAACGAAGAGAGTGAAAAGACTCTCATAATATTGGGATCTATTGATACTACTAGCAGAGAGAATTGGTTGATGAAATTTTGTTTAGAATTGCAATATATTTACAGAATAATAACCGTAATAATAGGAGTATAGAACGAGGTGGCTTGAACGCATTTTGAACGGTATTTTTTCCTCTTTCATCATCCAACACAGAACTTTCTCTCTCTCTCTCCAGAGTATTATGACATGAAATGATCATTATCATTGATCTCTCAGGTGATTCGATTTATGTTGGTGAGGAGAAAGAATATCTTTCAATCGGATTCAACTTGAAAATGTATCATGTTTACTCAGGTTGGAAGTCACCAAAATCATGATATGAATGGAAAAAGACTGTCTGTTAGTGTAAACTTCTCATTCCAATTGAAGAAGCTAATTGAAAATCATTTGATAATGATTGTCTGCATCAGAAACCCACAAGAGCATACATAGGTTGATATATTTTTTTGTCATCCATGATGTTTTTTTCATGATTACTTTCTACTTTTTTGTTACCTCCTGGAACCACCACCCACAGGATGAGGAAGTGGAAGACCTGAGAGGGAGGAGAATCTGATGAATCATGGAAAGTGAAAATAGGGAGAGAGGAAGATAAAACAGAAAAAATCATCAACAAGTAGAAATAGCTGTCATCAGAACGATGATGATGAAAGATGAATATACAACAGCGAAAAGAGACAAAATGATGTGTTTTGGCAACAAATGATAGTGATGAGGAGGAAAGGGAAGAAGAGAATGTAGAATTGATACATAAGTGACATTCTTGATTGTTTAATCTTGTTTCCCAAAAATCTGATTGACAGTTCGATTGTTATTCGATTTCAACTAGATCAGTTTCCAGAGGTATGAGAAAAAAATCTTTTTGATATAAAAGATGAGATAAAATTGAATTATGATTGAATTGAATATTTTTTCCCGCTGATCATGTCTAAGTGATTTTGAACATTTTATACAGGAATACCATTTTGGTTATGATAATTCAATGAGAGAGACCTGCTAATGAGAGATAGTGTTGTACAAGGAAACAAATCAAAATCGAGATATGGGTGAGAAAACTATCACCACAAGTTGATATGTATGTTGATATGTGAATATAAAAATTTCATAATAGCATAGAAAATGGTTCTCATGGTATCAGACCGAAAATCCTGTGTCTCACTATGATTAAATGATTCTGGATTTCAATGAAAATATTTTTCTTCTCTGATCGTAAGTCTGCCATTTGGATCCACTGTTTTTTTGGTAGAGAAAAGAGAGGAAAGAGAGAGAGAGAGACAAAAGTTTGTTAAGTGAATGAAAAATGAAAAATGGATGAAAAAAGTGGAACATAAGAAAAAAAGAGTAAACTGTGTTGCAAGATGTTGATCCATTGTTTTTATCATCATCAGCATTCGCATTCTTTTTCGTTCTGGTTGCAAGAGTATGAAATCATGAAAGGAACGTCTAGTTGGCCTAGTCTCTTTTTTTGGACACAACGAAGACACATTAGGCGAAAAGATGGAAGCGAGAAAAATTTTCATTCACCAACGAAAAATTTTCCCCACTTCTCTTTTCCATTCATTAATTATTAGCGTGGTAATAATTATTTGGAACTATTTTTAGACCAACATAGAATGTCTTTGTCTGGCCATTTTGGGGAGAGATGTAGAAAAATTATTATTTCCACCCACAACCCACACATACTCACAATTCATGGCAATCAATACAATTCAAGTTGGAGGGCGATGAACAAAAAAGTGACACTATTTTACACATGAAAAGTCAAGTTCATCTCTCTCTCTCTCTCTCTCTCTCTCTCTCTCTCTCTCTCTCTCTCTCTCTCTCTCTCTCTCTCTCTCTCTCTCTTGGTCTCTATTGATCAGATACAGTATAATGATTATCAACAGACCTTCTAATAGACATTCTTTCAAGTATCCTCATTAGCATCAGTGTATGAGGGAAAAAATTTCAATCAAAGTGTCTATGATCATGTGATATTATATAATTTTCAAGTGAATTTTTAATGATTTTCTTTGCTCTTCATGAAAGTATGATACACATATATACATCCATATATATATCAGTAGGAATAGACTTGAATAATATTAGCTGGATCATTTTATCATTCGAGTCTCTCCCATACACATGTCATTCATGTCACACAGTCTCCATCCTTCATCCTCCTCCTTCTACTCATTTCTCTCTCTCTCCTCCTGAATACCTGTTGAAATCGATTTCAAATCGAATGTACATTCAATCGTTCATGTATATAATACGGCAGCATGTTTCATGGCCATCGGAAGTGAGCTGTTAACATGTGTACACACACACACACATACACATGTACACACAGTATTTTCCAAAAAATTGCTGGAAGCCTAATCAAATCAAAATCAAAATGAACAAAAGTCTATCGATTGATCAAAACTCATGTCTACGTGTGAATATAGGCATGATTTGAATGTTACCTGGCCATTTTATATCATCATCATAATTGCCGCCTTTATTCGACCTCATTTGTCAAACTTATCATTTATCGATAATAATCGAGAAAAAAATTTTTTTTCGATATGTGTAAACTATGTGTCACATAGGACCACACACTATACAAATACATTTACGCGAAGAGTGTTAAAGAAGAAACAATATGGAAAGAATATGAATGAATGATGTATCTTGTTCTGTATGTGTGTGTGATGTCATATGATGGACAATATATCGGAGGTCAAATAAATGACTGGAATATGAGGATATCCGTAATATAGAATAACAGTAGTCACAGTAATAGTAGGTAATAGTCTTGGATGTGACAGCGAATTCAACACTTAATGGTTGGCTTCCATTCTCGTGTATGGAGTTGTCTGGATGTTGCTACTGATGATTATTATCAACATCAGCAGCAACAGTGTGAAGATCCTTTCATCCTCATCGATGCATCTCTCTCTCTCTCTCTCTCTCTCTTTTCTATCTTTCTCTCCCTCTTTCTGCTTGCTGATATACTTTTTTCTTCCCAGCATCCATTTCGTCCATCATCCAGTTCATGATCCCGATTTACCATACACAACCTTTCTCTCTATCCACTAGCTCATCATTCATCACGAAATATATATACACTTTTCATTCATTGTGTATGTGTATACCATACATACAAATATATATGTGTCCCATAAGATATGATGTACACTTTTTTTCCTGCTCTCAATAATATTTGGTACTCATATCTCGCCCATAACTTGGCCTATTACACGTCTCGATAACATACACGATATATGTGTGTATGTATGAGGGTGAATAAAGAGAGAAAAGGAAAGAAAGAGAGAAAGAAAGAAAGAGAGAGAGAGAGAAAGAGAGAGAGAGAGAGAGAGAGAGAGAGAGAGAGAGAGAGAGAGAGAGAGAGAGAGAGAGAGAGAGAGATGGATGGAAAAATAGGCGGAATGACCGAGACGTGGTTTTGTAATGTGTGAGAAAAAGTATCATTCAACCTGTAGGCTTTACACACGTCTACATACCACACACATACACACACACATATACATGTATATAAAGTGAAGCATAGAGAAATATTTTTCAAACTGATCGAGGTACCAACAGGCTGTGGGTGGCACAACATCATGTTTTCCCTTTGATCCTTCAATTCTTTTTCCCTCATCATTACTTGTTGGTGACTTGTGCATATGTTTAGTATGTATTAACTTTGGTCTTCTCTCTTTCACACATACACACACACAGCTTCTCACTTACGCAACTCATTTGAATATTTACATGGGAAAATCTGTGGGGTTGCTCATATGGTTATAGCTTTTTGAGGTTCATTGTGATTCATTTCGTATCTACCATGAAGCTACCTCACCGTACACACACACACAAAGAGAGCGATAGACTTTTATGAGAGAGAAAAAGATGGTTGAATACATTTGATGATAGAACAAAATCATATTCAGGTCAATGACCTGATCATTTCGAAGCCAAATTGATTGTGTCCAGGGACAATGTTTCATGAATCCAAATGATCTGAGATTGCTCTGAATCGTTGGGAGATTCTCTTCTTTCTCATGCAGAATATTTAATTCTATGAATTCGATGAGCTTTTATTAGTATTTTGCGTTCATTCTACCTACAATACACATGTAATGATTGTTTTGCCCATCAAAAATCAATATATGAGGCTTATTGATCAGGCATTATAATTGCTGTTGAAAAGTATACATATACCTATCTTCACCATTTCTCAAGCACGAGCGTTGATGTGCTTAGCACGTGGACAAGGAAGCATTCCAACGTTGCAACGAATTAATTGCTTGTGGCTATCGTTATGAGCAACTCTCTCTCTTTCTTTCTTTCTCTCTCTTCATCCCCTTTCCCCACCACCAAAGAGGGGTGAAACTTGTCAGCCCAAAGTAGATGGAATTCAGATCATGTAAACATTGAGATCAGGTCCGCACATCGGCACCAGGCCATTATGTGGAAAGCGAAAGAGTGGGAGACAAAAGGAGTGAATCCAGGTCAAGGGATCGTAGTGATAGTGAATTGAGAAAGAAATAGAGAGAAAGAGAGAAGGTAACGATTTGAAAGGGAATCGCTACAAGAACGTGTTTAAAATTTGATTGTGATCCAGCTTCTCTCTCTCTTTCTCAACGATATCGATCTGTGAAGTATCTCATTTTCTCTCTCTTCATGTTTTCAAAGAGAGAGAGAGAGAGAGAGAGAGAGAGAGAGAGAGAGAGAGAGAGAGAGAGAGAGAGAGAGAGAGAGAGAGAGAG
>QZCP01000568.1:141828-198054 GCA_003956705.1 Brevipalpus yothersi | reverse complement strand
GAGAGAGAGAGAGAGAGAGAGAGAGAGAGAGAGAGAGAGAGAGAATTCTGATGAGATGGTAAAGTTAGTTGAGAAGAAGAAGAAGACAAAATCAAGACGTGCTGTACGATTACCGGCACAAGAAGAGGAAGATTTTGTTGAAACACTGAAAGTGATTCTATCCCAAGATCAATTCGAGTATTTAGAGAGAGAGAGAGAGAGAGAGAGAGAGAGAGAGAGAGAGAGAGAGAGAGAGAGAGAGAGAGAGAGAAGGGGGGGAGGGAGAAGAGGAGGAGAAATTTGCACTTACTGACACATTTCGTTTGATTTTCATCATCACTTCCGCTGGTCAGATAAAATGCATGTATCATTATTATTATTATTATCATTCATTGATTCAATCAGCTGAAAATGTATGAGTGAAAGTATAATACACACATCACTCCACCACAACCACCCTCTTATCGTGTATTTATGTTCCCCTGCTCAAGATAGTAGTAGAAGTAGTTACTTTGTATGGCCCCCAATACACTCATTTTCACTTTTTCAATGTCTCTCTCTCTCTCTATCTTTCTCTTAGTTTCTTACTTTCTTTCTTTTCTCAACACTCCTCCTGGTTACTTCAATCAACGACTCACGAGGAACATGATGTTGAAATGTTTCTGATTTAAATTACACTTTATCATACTCACTTAACCATTTATTTATTCATATTTTGATCTTAATCGATGACCATGATACATATTAGTCAATGGATATGCTTGCATAATATTCACCTCGAATAGCTTTTGGATAGGGAAAAGTTTCCAGTATATTTTATGTATTGAGAAGAGAGAAAAAAATCAAGAGATGATGATCAGTGAGGTCATGACGATCTTATGGTTAACTGATAATGTTTTTTTTACTACTTATCACAATTAGTAGCACAATTTATACCTGAATGAGAGAGTGAATGGTCATTTTTTCTTCTGCCCATTCAAAATAGAGTGGAAATGAAATAAGTCAGATATATATTCAAATGAAATTTATGATGTAGATTGATGACAGATAAATCATATGTCCGACACATAACTAAAACTATGCTCCATCAACAAGTGGCTTTTATCACTCTCTTTTTTGCTCTCTTTGCATAAGATTATTCTTGAGACGAATTATCGTTCTATTTCTATCGACTTATTTTGCTCAATCTCAAGTCAATTGGAAAAATGTTGTTAAGATGCTGTAGAAGAGCAGAGAGAGAGAGAGAGAGAGAGAGAGAGAGAGAGAGAGAGAGAGAGAGAGAGAGAGAGAGAGTAAGAAAAAGCAAAATGAAATAGGAAACAAGTAGGGAGTAATAACGGTTACTTGACTGTATTGGAAAAAAAGTTGACATTTTAAGCAGTTATACGCTCGAAGTGGCTTAGATAATCATCATCACAATTATGGTGGTGATTAAATGAGTGGAAAAATTTTTCATTCATCATTCCCTGAACATACATAAAAATATATATACATGTACACATACGCGCGCTTCATGTATTGAATACACGAGAGTAGAATAAGCAAAAGATTTCAAAAAGCTTGCACAATCAATTAATCTCATCTTCACTTCTCTCTCTCTCTCTCTCTCTCTCTCTCTCTCTCTCTCTCTCTCTCTCTCTCTCTTTACTTTTTCTCATTTCAAGTGATTATCATTACTCATCGTTACCCTTTTATTCTATTCTCTCTTTTTTTTCTCCACTTGTCTATCCAATCATTCATGTCCAGGTCAAACCTACTGCTTGCCCAAGGAATGTGGTTCATAACGGTACCGATACTCATGACTACAAAATCAATGGAAATCCTGGCTATGAATACAATACAAGGCATAAAGACTATTCCATACACACTGGTGCCGGATGCAGCGCTTCATCACCATCAACATCAGCTGCCACAACAGCATCCTCCTCTTCTCCCTCCTCCTCATCGGTGGCCACATCCATCACATGCTGTCCAGAATCTCGAGATGATGACGATAAAAATGATGATAAACTTATGACAAAAGTCTCACCAGGGACAAACACTCATTTGAATTCCTCTTCCTCATCTTCATTTTATTCTTCTTTGACCTCTTCAAATGATCGACCGAATTCTATCAAGTCAGGTGAGAATTGTATTACAATATTTGTTTTCTCTTGTTTTTTTTCATCTCCATACAACATATGAATATAATAGAATTTCAATTGTGATAAGTTGTTGTCATATTCGGGTGGACAAATGTTTCCAAAATTGATCTTGAGAGAGATTAATTCATGAGAATAGCTTGAAGAAAAAATTTTCACCCAATCTCCCATCTTTCTCCACCCTCTTCTGGAATGCATGATATTTCAAAGGTTATCTTCGAGGAAAAACTGTTTATGTGTGTGTTCGTGGAAGATGATTTTACAATCTTGGCTTTATTTCGTTCTTAAGTAACTAATCCACACACAAGTTATGTTAATCATTGAAGAGAAAAATTAACATGTTAGCGATAATGATGATGTGCTTTCGTGCTGATACTTCGATTCATGGGCATCATGAGTTTGCTTTCGGGCTATACTTTTACAGTGGGAGTTGAAATATACGTATATTTTGACGAGCTGTTTTCCCGGCTATACAGACGAAAGAGAGAGAGAGAAAGATATCAAATTTCTGGTCATCTGATCAAAAGTAAGAAGTGAAACTAAGAGAATGATGATCGATATTCGAAATGATGAATGAGTGGAAGCATGAAGGAAAAAATATTAATACCTAACAAACACATACACACACAGAGTACCGTAACGAAACGAACGATTTGAATTTTTCATTTTAATTAAATTCTGATGAGTTTTTTACGTTCCTTGTTGTCGAAGATTTTTTCTCTCTTCTTCTGCCTCAAAATTCTTCTTCTTCTTCTTTTCATTTTATCATCATTCTCGTTCCCTTGGTCAGTCTACAATAATTTTACGGATTAATGATGAAAAATCTTTCTCTCTCTCCATCTATAGTACTGTAGTAGTGGTATAAGAAAAATGGGATGAAAAATATGACCACTCAAATTTTTTTGATTCCATCTGCAATAACTGTACTGTACTTAAAAGCTACTGTATGAAAGTGACCTTTTTTCTCTGTAGTGATGAATGAATTTATAAGTCTTACAATGATATTCATCATTCAATATTAATAGTGAAAAATTTTTCACTGAATATTGAAAAAAAAAATTATGATCATGATGATGTGAGGAAAACACCTTGTGAATGTGATTTTGAAAGAGAAAGAGAAAAAAGAACAAAATTATTGGGTTTTTATGCCTTTTGGTATTACGAAATATGTGAATTTAAGTCTGCCAGCTTCAAATTTTGTGTGGTGTGTCCATATGAATGCTATATTATCATGATGATCGATTATTAATTTAAGGAAGTATTGAATACACTAATTAATGACCAAAATGTAAACGAAATTAACGGTATGAAGGTATTTCGTCAAGTTTGAGAACCAATTTTCGATTCGTTTATAAGTTGGATAGCAATTTTTTTTTCACTTTTACTGTTTTCTTCTTCTTTTTCACATTCCATTTTATCATCATCATCATGAAAATTCCTTAAATCAAGGCAAAAAAGAATAATTCAGTCTAATGGAATAAGAAAATATGTTTCACATTGAAGGTGAATAAAGTGTGAAAAGGATTGAATTTAATATTTTGATGGAACATTCTTTATGGATCAAGGAAAATCAAAAGAAATCAAATTCTATCTCTCTTTCTCAATACAGCTCCAAAAAAACCTTCGAATATTTACCATACCATTGATATACTCCTCTACTAACATGGATCCATTAATTTTATCGTTTTTCTTTCGCTCTTCAGTGTAATCGTTCCACTGAAAAACGATAAGAAGAACACCAATTCGTGAAACATTTGCAAGTGACCCAAACGATTTAGTTCAACAATTTGCTTGTTCTGAAAGAGAGGGAAAGAAAAATAATTCATTGTGTATGCTGTATGTTCACTGTAACACATCCGCTTTCCAATTTGAATCCATTCATGATGATGAGATTATATGTCCACAATTTTGGTACAATACATTGAAAATAAATAACAACAGTATATGGTTGCTGGGTACTAATACATGTTCATTTTGATAGTTCACATGTCAAAGAAAACTCATATACATACACACATTTCCGTTCATTTATTTCGACAGATTCAGTTTGACCATCGGGACTACATTGTTGTTACCATTAATCATTCCATCTATTTTTCCTCAATTGACTTAAGGGAACACACACACATATCACACATACACATACAACTTTTATTGAGCTTAACAGTGAAGTGATTATTATCACCATTATTGCTCATTTTTCTCTTTTGACTTTGTCCATTTTTGACTTATATCGACAGTTTTAGACTATCTTTGGCGTTTATTGAACCTTAAGTATGAACAACACATTCATGATCACATTGATCAATGTGGATACATAGAAAAAAAAGAATGTCAATCGGAAAAATTTCAAAGAGAAAAGAATGTTCTGTTTTCTTTGATTGTTGAATTAATCTGTTATTATTTTCTTTTCACTCTCTCTCTTTCTCGATATTTTCCTCTCATCAGTGCAATCAAATGAAGTCATATCAGAAGATGAAGCTTTGGGAGGTGAAACATTATCATCAACCGAAACCGATAAGGAATCAATAGGACATGGTTCCACAGCCTTTCGTGATGAAGATGGAACCATGATATATTCAGATGCTTCTGGTGCTTCAATTGAAATCAAATGTGATGATAGTTCGGGTGATATTGGTGCCACAAGAAATGGAAACACTATTGATACTGATACTGATGTACCGGTTGAAGAGAATCCAGGTGATGATACGAATTGTGCTAAACGAAGAGAAATTGGGGGCCAATCATCTTCTCCATCATCTGTATCTTCATCGGGAATATCTTCCTCCTCATCAACCGCATCCTCCTCCTCTTCCTCTTCTTCCTCATCATCAAGCAAAAATGGTACCAATTTTATGGGCCGAAAAATGTGTGATTGTCGATGCAAAGGATATACACTTCCACAATTCAATCATCAATCCGAATCACCATCACCTTCACATGAAGCATCTAATCAAGGTAACTAAATCAAATATGAACACAATTTATCAACACACATACATATTCACCTTAATAGCGAAAAGATGCAAATGATATCTTTGGCTAAAATTGATTAATCAAACGAATACATTTAGCGTAATTAATTTCTCTCGAAAAACGTGAGAATTAAAGTTGCAAGATGAAATAAGGAGAAAAAGAATATCGTTGAGATGTTTGACAAATGTACGTCAAATGGTGATGATTGTAATAGTGTGAATGATGAAAGTTGTGAGAGGAGAAAGAAAAAGTTCAATGATTAATAAGTATGCAAATTAGAATAACAGTTATAATAGTAGAAAAGAGAAGTATTGACTAGGGAATGATGATACACTTGTGTAATTGGTGACAATTAATACTGTTGAAAAAGAGGATTAAGAAAGTGTACTTTTTGATGATGTGAATTCGAATAAATACACATGGAGGCTGTGAAAGTAAAGATGATCATGAAAAATGATGTTGGCAAAAATGATTATATTTTCCATCACGTCGTAAAACGTGTTCTTCAATATCGTTTGGTATAGATTAGGCCGTTAAACTGATTATCCCCATATCTTGAGAATTGAGAATTTTTGAAGTACAAAAGGGTCCAGAAGAAGAAGAATTTAGTATGCTTATAAAATTATGAATGCTTACATCTTTGTGCCTAAGAAAACTGAATTCTAAGTGAAACCGATACGTGATAGACATTAATAAAATAATATCGATAGGAAAATGTCAAAAGCTAGGGAATAATGTATTAAATTTATGAGCCTATGATTCTGTATGAATAATCTTATGCTTTGAGTGATCAAAAAATTTATGGCTTCCGTAAGATTTTGCAAACAAAATTCATCAACTTCTTGATCTAAATTGGTCTAATGAAAGGAAAAACATAACTCTCTTAGCTAGCTATTAATTGATGAGGTGCTAAAGAGCATCATGATCAGAATTAATATCAATTCAAAGGTTAAACAAAAACTCAAAACACCTTTTAAATCGGATTGGAGAAAATATGATCTCAATTTTGAAATAGCCAATGAAAGTGATGGCTATTTATTCTCTAGCAATAGATAATTATTGTTCATTTAAAGACCGGAAGATTTTCTAATGATGACTCGGTAGCAAATTAATTAGATTGATTCTGTTCCCATGAGATCAACAGGTTTATTCAAAAAAGCTAAATAATTTCAGACCAAGAGTAACCCAATAATCGATAGACACTCTACACATCTGTTTTATGCCATTCCTGACCGTCAACCAATGGTCAGTGAATAAATTTGCTAAAAGCTCACTGATTAGTGAAAGTGATTGTTGATCTTGTCAACTACTGGACATCAGGAAGCACACACACAAAAGATAGACAATAACAATAATTGAACACTATAAACACATGCATACCAACAGACACACTAATTTTTTTCAATAGTAAACGTTCTGCAAGGTCTCTCTTATCTGTCCTGATAGTTTGTGATTACTTTCATTGATCATCATCACTTTTTTTTGATTGAGAGTGAAAAATTTTCTCTCTCTTTTTTTTGGTTAAAGATTAGAGAAATATCTACTCATTTTGTGAACCATTTACTTTGTTCTCACACACAGATAACTGTAGTAAGTTTAATGCGATACAATTGACCAGTTATTTATCACATAAACACTCACAATCGTGATTGATCTAGTCTGATTGATAAGTTGATTTTGGCTGGCTTGATTTGATATATCAAGAACGATGTGTAGATCTACCACTACTAATCACTGTTGGCCTGTTTCTTTTTGCACTTTTCCTTTTTTCATCACATTTTATTTGATCCAATTGATTATCCATCGAACATTAATTTAATGGATAATGATTATTATTCTACCTTCCTCTCTTTCTCTAATTTTTTTTCTGTTAATTTATTATACTGATTGAAATTCATTCGGAAAATTTAATCATTTTTTCATCATCTCTCTTTTTCTATCACTAGATATGGAAACTTTAGACAAATCTATTCCAATGGAAACCCTCAAACGAATGCTCCAACATCAATTGGAATACTATTTTTCACGTGAAAATTTATCACGAGATTCCTATCTATTATCTCAAATGGACAGTGATCAATATGTTCTCATCAATACTGTTGCCAATTTTGATCAAGTGAGACGATTAACTCGCAATATGGACTTGATTGTATCAGTGCTCAGAGGTAAGATTTAGGCCTAATCCAAATTGAAAGTGTATCCATTTAGAATAGAGAATACAATACAATCACTTATGTTCCCCACAGTATTCCCTACTGTTTTTTTCTTCCTCTTCTATTGGTCAATCAATTGATCACAAGTGCAATGAACTGATACTAATCAAATCTTTTCGTATTATTTTATTTCTCCATCTGCATCTACCTTGATAATAATGATGGTCATGATTCCGTATGTGTATCGATTGTGAAACACCCACTGAAACGATTTGGACATTCTTGATCACATCGAAAACAAAATCTTCACTTCTCAACACTTTCTCTTTTTGATATTGTTATCTTACTCTCTCAATGATCACCATCATTGGAATCTTGATGGCATCTAATCATACAACACAATCACGTTCACCATACATTACTACTCCTTGACTACCACCCCAAAAGACTCAGCTTGTGTTCAAGTTGATGAAAGTGGTACTAAAGTTCGTCCAGTTAACAAGCGATGCGTTTTGATACTGAGAGAAATACCAGACTCAACTCCTATTGAGGTGAATACTGTTTTTTTTCTTTCTTTCTCTCTCTCTTATTTATCAACACTCTTGATGGTCACTAATATGATTTTTATTGATTCTTCCATCAGTCTCTTTACTTTTTTACTCCATCAATAGAAAGAGAGAGAGAGAATGTGAGAATGAAAGAAAGAGAGAATAAATCGAATTCTCGAAAAGTTGAGACTGTCTAGTTGAGATTGTTTTTTCGCAATACTTTTCCTCTCAGCATCTTTCTCACTTCCGGTCAAAACTATCTCTGATTTTTATTCTATTTATCTCTCTTTCTCCTTAATTTTCTGTTTCTTGCCATTAGTTGATCTGTTAAAGTTTGCCACACTTAACAGGCATGCAGAGTGGGATCAATGATCACTTTCTATATATCTATTGAACGATTAGAACTATTGCAAATCACTGATCACAGATTATGCTAATACATTCTTGCTCTTAATTCTTTCTTTTCTCTCTATCGCACTCTACGAAATATACCGATTGGTGCATGAAGTGCATCTATAAGATCGAAGAAAACAGCGGATAGTGTTTCATATCCTCTTTAATATTGCAATGATTTTGAAGTTTGTTCAGCCTTAATTTTTTGGAGGGGTTCTCTTGCGATTTATCGGAGAGCCGAAATGTAGTTATATTGAGTGTGGTTCAGCATGCAAATTTTTAATACTGCTAAGGATAAGGCTTGAACGACATTCTGAGAATATTTTCTTCTCAAGTTTATCCAATTCAATCTCTTATATCTAAAGTATATTGACTTCAATTAGTAAATCTGTACCAACCAATTTGTACACTGACTGGCAAAAACAATTTACATTATTCAAAATTTTCTTTATCGATTTCAGGAAGTTCACAAGCTACTTGGTGGAAAGAATTGTCCAAAATTTGTGAGTTGCGAATTTGCTCACAATAACAGTTGGTATGTTACTTTTGAAACTGATGAAGATGCACAAAGAGCTTTCCGTTATCTTCGGGAAGATGTTCGAACGTTCCAAGGAAAGCCAATAATGGTAATAACAATATACTCTTTAATTTAATCATAAAGCTCATGCCAAAAATATTCATTCAATTTTGTGTCCAATTTTCATGGAAGCTTTCCAGCTTTCATCAGCTCCAGACTGAACTTTAAATGAGACTCAGACTATTTTGTTAATTGTTCAAGAGTTGTGAAATATCTTTAGCATTCATTTTTATCCAATAATATCACCATTTCAACTCTTACCTATCTACAAATGATAACTTTTTTCTTTTCTTTCTCTTTCTTTACCTCTCTCTCCTCTCTCTCTTCCATTAATCAAGGCTCGAATAAAAGCAAAGCCAATTGTGACCAGTTGTATGAACTACAAGAATGGTAGTCACTCATCCGCAAGAAGTGAAGATAATAATTCACCTCTTGGAATACCTGCTAATAGTTCTTCCAATTGTCAATTATCCTTCCAAGTATCGCCAAACCCTGGTTATCCATACCAAGCAAACATTCCTCCAGTAAGTTGCACTTTGTTGATCCAAATGATATTCACATGATTTAAGATTCCATCCACATCGCCAGGAAATGACAATTTTTATCAATCAATTTGCAAATTGATGGATAGCAAAAATAAAAGAATATATTTGCAAAATATCTTAAAAGTACCAAAGTGTATTCACCTGATTTGGCTAATACGTGAATACCAATACAATAATGTAGATAGAGCGGAATTTTTTGACTAAAATTGATCCATTCCTTACTGATACTTACCTCTTTGTGAACTCATATTGGACTTGATGGAAGTGGATTAATTCATCTTCTCTAATTGATACACTTTTTTTATATTATAGATTTTTCCCACATTTTATCCGCCAACTGTGCTTCAAGCATGGACACCGACGACTACTTGTTACGATTTGAGCACTGTTTTTACATTGAATGGTCTATCTCCTCATGCAGCCTTCAAGCCGATTCAAAATGACTCTAGTCGTCAAAATTATATGATGAGAAATAATCATCATCAACGCAAAAATTCCAGATTATACACATCAATACGATACACACATCCGGTATCAGCTACATCGATGACAGTTGATAATTGTCCATCGATTAATTACTCCAAACAATCTGCAAACTCTTTCAACATGCACCATTTCCATCATCAGATACCTTCTCAAGATATCAGGTAGATGATCATGAGATTACTTGGAATTGATAGAGAGAAAGTAGAATAAAGAGGAAACGGATTGATTGCTGGAAGAATGGAAAAAGATTCTGTACATCAAAATAAGAAACTTTTTGCTCTTCGACGAATGATACTTATAGTGATGATGCTGAACTTTTTCCCACCTCATATCAGATGAATATTCCAATAAACCAAATTTGCATGGCTACAATCATTTGTTTCTTTATTCACATTTATTGGTCTAGATTATTAATTACAAACTTTATTTTTACACATAGATTTTGCAATCGGGCTCAAGTCAACAATAATCACTCCAGAAGATCGAGAAATTCAGACAATTCTGTATCACCTTCGACTTCATCATCTTCAAATTTACCTGGGCCAAGCTCAACATCTACGCAAAATTCTTTAGCATCAAATGCTACCAAAAATAATGCTTACTCTCCATCTTCATCGAATGGTGTTACATTTTCTTCGCAAAATAGGACTTCTTACAATGCCAGAAGCAAAACTGATAAGTGAGTGTGGTTCTGTTTTCCATTATATCAAAAATATAAGAAGAAAAAATACATATACATATACATGTACATATAAATAACAAGAAAGTGAAAACATATGATAATAATAATAACAAAAAAAAGTATGCATGATATTACGAAATACACTCTCTTTTTCGATACAATATTTACATAAACGTTTCCGGTCTCTCTTCTATTTTCTTTTCTTTATATTCCCTAGTCATGGAGTATCACGCAAGGCAACATCCAATAGTGGCAATAGTATTTCGAATAAATTGACAATGGCCACTGGGATCATGAATAAGCAAGGAGACAAAATAAATGATCAGCCAAAAAGTATAGAGAAGAGTGATAAATCTTTAAAGAAAGATGATAATGAAAAAAGGCCAATCGTACATACAGGATCAACAGTAACCAATCAGCAGCAATCTTCAACTACAACAACACCAATTTTGAAGACTCTCACACGAAATAATGTGTCAACACTCAATTTTCCTATACCTTTTTTGACCAATCAATCTCAAAATTCACCAGTAAATGGTACTGATGTACCTCGTCCACCGGGTATCCATGGACCAGGCTGTATGCACTCTTTCTCAACATCATCAAAGAAAGGTGTTCGTTCAGGTAAATTGATTTGATCATCGTCTTGATCCACTTTCGTTTCTTCCTCTCTCTCTTTCTCTCTCTCATTCCTTTGACCATCCTATTTAGTCAGAGAGTAGAGGAAGGAAAAGAAGGAGAACAGAAAAAAAGGGTTCATCTCTATTGGACTTGTTGATCATTTATTTATCACTTTCACAATCAATTCTTTATCACTTCTCTCTCTTTCTCTTTCTCTTTCTCTTTCTCTCTCTATTCGTTGGTGTATATAGGCTGTGAAATTCGAAGCAATCATTCCGCTCCATCGTCAGAAGCAGATTCTGGTTGCGCAGAGATCCATACACAGACTCAGTCAACGAATTCAACTACTGGTGATAGCTGTAACGGTACTTCTAGTACTACCACCACTACTACCACTACTACTAGTAGTAGTAGTGGTAATTGTCGAACAAATATGACAAATGGTAGTAATAGTAGTAATAGCAGCAGTACTGGTAATGGTATCAAGATTAGATCATCAGGCGAAAAACGATGGCGTGATTATTCAGATGTTGGTAAAAGTTCTAGTCATGGTGGAAGAAGTAGCCATTCTCGTTCATCTGGCCGCTATAATGGCCAGACAGCTAATACGATTGATGAAAATAAGGCAAAAGCCAAAGAACCACCAATTTTTGATCTTAAATCAACTTCATTTCCTCCACTACCTGGATCATTGAATGAAGAGGTGCCATCTCAAGCTTCCGATGAACATGGATCGGCATCAAATGATCTGAATGATTGTTCATCGTAAGTATTTTTCAACTTTAGACCGTTTTAATTTTGTAAGTGAACTTATGTATCGATTTTCTTGTTCCTCCGCAGAAATTCATCAATTGCAAGCGTGAGACCAAAAAGTCCACTAACTGTGATCAAAGGTCATTCAAGTGCTAATCAATACAATTCTATGGCTGACATTGTCAAGGGAAACGTATGGAATCATTTTGAAAAGAATTCAAATACTTTGCCACTACCATTGGAAGAGAAAGCCAATCAGCATGATGATGACAATAATGCAAAAAATGATGCAACACATTTACAGATGAAAAGTGATGAAGCTTCAAATGAAAGTAGTAGTATCAAAGATTCAAACGTAGTCATTATTGATGTAACATCATCTGATGATGACGATGATGACGAAGAGGAAGAGGAAGAAGATGATCGGATACACGCTGATGATGACAATCATGACAGTGGTAATGATGATGAAGGATGTGATGCGGATTCAGTTAGCGATGTGAAAGCAAAAAAAATTGTTGATGTTGAACAATCATGCAAAACTTCCAATGGAATTATCACCAATGATCAGGATCATCATCATCATGATGATAATCATAAAATCAGCAAATCAAGTGTTCCCAAGTTGTCCGAAAATTCTCAGAAAATGAGAGAAACAAAATCAGACAAAGTTGACGATACTGTTGATAATAATAATAAAGTCGATAATGATCAAAAGTCGGAAGCAAAAGAATCCACCATCAACAGTATTGGTGATGATGGTGATAAAAAATTGATCAAAGAAAATTGCCAAACATGTGGATCCGATTGTGGTGCTGATTTGGATTCCGAAGTATCAAGTGATCAAAAAAATATATGCCCAAGACGTCTCACCTACTGTGAGGTTGCCAGACTTTCTAAGCAAAAGCCGGAAGAAGAGACACCAGCAAGCAAAATTAGTGATTCCATACACAAGGAACCCACATCCAATCTAACTCCTCTTCGTGCCCTAGCCCGAGACTATCATCCGAGATACCTTTTATTATCAGACAAAGCTTAAAGAAAATTTGGAATTTGTGATGGATCCTTTCTCTCTCTCAGCCAAATGTTTGCAAAAATTCTTTATCCATTTTTCAAGCCCTCAACACCAAATTTTTTCTTTCAAGCGCGCCAAAACAAATCGTATCAAACAATCGATCGAAGCTATCTGATTGATTATCAACGATCACTTGTATCATTATGCGGTTTAATGATTTGTATGGCAAAATAAGAATGAACGAGATGTTATCAATATCATGGTCAAATTTTCATCTCAACTCGAGGCAATTCAAATAAGCAAAGAAAAATTCATCAGAGAGAGATGAAGAGAAAAGGAGAGAAGTTTAACATCTTAAGAAAGATCAGCTGATTCAAATTAAGAAGGATTGATTAATACTTGATTCAATAAGAAATGCTTACGATTTTTATTCATTGATTTCACCGATCACTTTCATTGATGCTGATGACTTACTTTGTGGCTAGTAGCGAAGAGATTGCCGATCAACCAGCTTCTTCATCTCACAATTCGGCCGCAAAATCAAGCAGAAATGTTCATTCATCTGAATGAACATAGAATTTGCATCTCTATTGCTGTTAGCAAATGGTACAGTGTACACCCCAACAGCCCTGATCTCATGGAGATAGTCGGAACTTGTAATTCACAGAATTCGAAATTGTGTATGAACCGACGTGTCCTCTTCATGGCTGTATCATGAGGCTGGAGATTCAAAAGTTGGTAGAAAGCAAGCAAAGAAAAGAAAAAATCGAACGATATTGACTTTTCGAGATGATTCATTTCGGTCCAGCATCCATCGCTTCTCAAAATTTGGACTATGGCTGAAGCTTTTCTGACCCTTGGCTGGTAGCCTGATATCAAGTGATTCCCCAAAAATTTGAATCCCTATTGATATTGTCTACCCAGTTGACACTTTTTGGTTTGTTATGTTCACAATTCTTCTCTTCCACCTCTTATTGCACCTTGGTCCATCGATGTACATGCCGTCTTGGTTCTGGCCTCAAGATTCCCTTCAACTTTTGCCTTTTGCCTTTTTGGGATTTCTTATTGGTTTACTCTCTTCATTTTTTTTTTCGTCATTTATGCTATCCCATGCAAGTGATGCGTGATCAAAGAAGAGTGATAAAGAAAAAATTGTTGTCATCAAAAATTTACACACAACTATTCTGATTCCAAAATCGGTTGAGATTTTTATCATACATAATCTTACCTCTCTCTTTCTCTCTTATACATGTAACGTTATTAATCTTGCGAGTGCGTAAGTACGCTACTCGTGTATATACTTGATGAATGAGAATTTTCGTTTTATTTGAAGAAAATCTTTTTTTTTGTTGATCATGAGAAAACGAAGAAAAAAATATTTCTGACAAGAGGGACAATTTTAACGAGAAAAAAGAATTTTTAGCTATGAATTAAACTTGAATTAAATGCTACATGTATATATATATCTACACACATATATATCTTGGAATCAGAGGGAATCCTCTTCCATCTTTTTTCTTTTCCTGCCTCCCAAGATGAGCCGATGTCAAAGTTTTATCCTCTGTTGCGATGTCGATGCCATATCGTTGATCTCAGTCAGCAAAACTGTAACTATCAATGTGATATCAAACATGAGAGAGACAGAGAGACGAAAAAAAAATCGTTAAGCAAGCAGAATTGTTCATATTTAAGGTGAGAATCGATTCTTTGATCATCTCATCTCTCATTTGAGAAGAATATTGGAACGAATAACGGTTGTTACAGTAAGAACAACCAGTGTCAGTGGTGATGAGAGTGCTTTTCCTTTTGATCGGCTTTTTCGTTGCCGGTCTATCGGCCTGGCAAAATGAATATGCCGAACCAAAGCCAATTGGTAAGTTTACTTTCTACTTGATTAGTGTGACAAGTTACCGAAACTTTGAGTTCAAGTTTAAATCATCCTAACTTGATCCCTCTGTTGTTCTTTAACTAGATTTTGGTGACAATATTGCTTATCGATATCACTATTCGGGTTACGTATTGACCGGTCTACCTCATATTAACCAACAACAATCTGGTTATCAAGTGGTATCGGAAGTGTTTCTCACCAAAGATGATCAAGGATGGATTGTGATGAAATTCGTTGATCCAAAATTGAGTAAAGTTCATGGTATCATCCCAGAAGATGATCATCTCTATTTTGCTCAAGATTCTGGTCACGATTTTGTTCGCGAAATATCTAAGCCAGTTCGATTCCAGTTGAAAAATGGTGTCTTCACCAGTCTGGAAGCTGGTAAAGATGATCCATTCTGGTCAGTCAATATGAAGAAAAGTGTGATCGATATTCTTCAAGTTGATCTCAAACCCCAGAAAGTGATCTACGAATCAAGCCGTAAATCAGTTTCACTTGATTCACCAACCGAACGATTGGTCCACTATTCAACCTATGAGGATGGTATCAAAGGTGTCTGTGAAACTACTTACGAACGATTCCGAACATCTGATCCCAAAAATTTGAACTACTATCAAGGATCCGGATTCTTTGCTCTCAATTTGACCAAAACACGTAACTATCGAAATTGTCTCCACGAATCTATGATGATCCGC
Source organism: Brevipalpus yothersi (assembly GCA_003956705.1). NCBI lineage: Eukaryota > Metazoa > Arthropoda > Arachnida > Trombidiformes > Tenuipalpidae > Brevipalpus > Brevipalpus yothersi. The sequence continues at coordinate 182,599 of QZCP01000568.1, read as the reverse complement.
CACAATTTGGACAAAACTCGATGCTCATCACGATGCCAATCTTCACTTCGAATGAACGAATTCGATCAATTTGAGGATTCATATCTACCAAAATCTGAGCGATTGTCCCGATCAACATACGGTTGCGAATGTGATTCCAAAGCTAAGCCATCACCAGTTGAACAATTTTCAACTGTCCGATACAATATCACCTATGAAACCGAAATTCCACACATCGAAGGAATCATTGCCGATGGAAAGATGTACATTGATAATCATGGCTACAATTTTGTGGTGAAAACTCATCAAAATTTGAGTCTAATTGAAACTAAGCGCACATCATATGCTTCAGTTGTTTCCGGCTCCAGAGCCTATCGATTGTCTGATGATGTGATTACTTACAATTCACTTTCCTACAAGATTTGGGATCCTATCATGGACAGGAAGCCATTCTTGGACATTCCTTACTATCATTTGTTCTTCTATCCAGAACAAGAGGAGCTGGTTGAAGCTGCTAAAAAACATCTCGATCAAATAGTGGAAGACATCATCGCTGGAGGAGTTGAGGAGAGCAAAAAATTGACCTACAAGATCAATAAGCTGACCGAAATCCTTGGATTCCTTGATGTACCACACTTTGATGATTTCTTCAAGACCCATGTTGACATCCAAGAGGACAGCAGTTTATCATCAATCAGAAGACAAATCTTCTTCGATCTTCTACCTTACGCTGGTACCAATCATGCCGCTCTGTTCATCGGTAAATTGATTGAGGCCAAAAAAATTGATGAATGGGAGATTCGTTCTCTTGTGGAAAGTCTTCCCAAAAATTTGTACCATCCATCACGAGAGGTTGTCGAAAAATACTTTGAACTTGTCTCTAGTCTACATGCTAAAGCCACTTCAGGCCACTTCCAAATTATCACTCCATTGGCAGTTTCATGGGCCAAAATGGTTAAAACATTGTGTGGCAATGGTGCTTCCGGTTATCATGGTGAACAATTGAATTCAATGTTCGTCAAGCCATCTGGCCGAAAAGATCGATCAAATGATCCACGAGCTCGATTCAACAGTTTTGTAAGACACAGTTTCAATTTCAATTGTACTGTCGAAGATGTCCACCGATATGCTGATACCGTTAATGGTTGGATGGAAAGTGATGTATCTTTCGATTTGAAACTTGTGTGGGGTCAAGTTCTCAGCCACATGGGCAATGGATATGCTCTCAATCTTCTCAAGCCCCATCTTTCCGGATCAAACTATGGATTCACCCACTACCATACCGCTGATTACAATTTGCCCAATCAAAATATGTCCAAACAGTGGGAAGAGTACAACTTTTTCCGAACTGCTCTGATATATGCTCTACACAATGTGGTCGACACTTTTCCCACTCTATTGAAAACCATGACTTTGCCCATCTTCCGTAATCATGGTGAACCATATGAACTTCGATTGGCTGCCTTCACCTTGTTCCTAGTCTCTGGTCCAGAGCAACATGAACTCGAATCTGTGGCCACCGTTTTGAAGTATGAACACAATCATCAAGTGATCAATATGGTCAGATCATTGCTCCACAATGCTGCCAATCTCACCTCACCATGCAATCAACACTTGGCTCGAGCTGCCCACAATGTTCTACTTTCTCTGCCAAAATATGAATTTGACAGAGGAGATCATTCAAAGGCCAACTGGAATGAATGGTACAGTGAAGATAAACACACTGGAATCAATTTCAATTGGCAATATGTGGCCAACAATATGTCCCAAGTGCCGAGAGGAGGCTACTTCAATATGGGCTCATCATGGGGACCATATCAAAATAGTTGGCTAACTATCGCTTATCAACAGAAAGGTTTCGAAGGTTTTATGAGAAAAATTTTCAATCGTTACAATTTGAAAGATATTTTCGGAATTCATGGTAAATTGTCTAGTCCACCGATCAAATTTACTCCTCGATTGGATGAGACTCCACGAGCCAAAATTTTCTTCAAACTTTTCGAAAAGACCAGCCTTTTCATTATCGATCAAGATATGGCCACTCAAGCACTCAGCGTTTTGGAACATCGATATCAACTATTGAAAAATAATCTCACCTCTGGTTCAAATTATCATGTGGTCAAAATCATTCTTCCCCACATGTATCAATCATTGATTCCATCTGACATTGGTCTTCCCGTTCATGTGTCTAAGAGTCATCCATTGGTGATGTCATTGAAAATTGTCAATGCTAAAGTTGAGACCACTTCCGGTTCAACACCTTCCGTCAATTTGACCGCCAATATCACTCCACAGATGTGGTATTCAGCAGTCACCTCAGTGTCTGTGATCAATACTGCTGTTCGAGAAGCTGCTGGAGTTCTAACAACCAAGCGAACAATCGTTGGATTGCCAATGAGAATATCGGCTGGTTATGTGCCAAAATACAATCTTTTCACCTACTCATGGATGCCTGAGATGGGAAAAACTGTTCTATTCCATCGTAACAGTATCGTTAGCTTCCAATCTTATGTCCAGGTTGACCTAGATCCTCGACAAAGTCCACTGACCAAGGAAACTCAAATACTATCCATGCCAGCACCATACATTCATCGTGATTTCTATGGTCATCCTCTCATCGGAATGGGTCTTCGATTCAAATCCATGTCAGATCGACCTCAATTCGGTAAAACTCCACTATTGTGGGTCAGCAAACTGTTCAACAATTGGTATTCTTCCAATGGATTGATTCCCTACATTCTTCAGAGCTACACTGAATTCTCATCCTACTTCCATCATGTTGTTGTTCAATTGGAACAATACGTTGAGAATCCAGTTCAAGGTTTTTACGGTACATTCAAATATAATTGGCTTTACAGTCTTGATGATTTGGTAACCAGTAATGTGCCCGATGTTGAGCGACGAGGACTTCGTGAAGCATCCAAGAACGAGAAGAGAGATCACAAGAAAGCCCACAAAATTATTCACCACCTTCGAAGAGGATTTTGTGAGTATTGAACTTAGTTATTCTGAGTTGTCCAGATTTATGAATCAAGTGAAAAAATTAATTGATTTTGATTTTGATTATATTTCAGCATCAAATGAGATCGATGATTTGGTATGGGAAATTGATGATAAATTGGATGAAGATTACCGATTCAATCAGTATGAGGATGTTGCCGGAAAAATTGTCAAACACTATTTGAGCAAAAAAGAGTTCGAAAAAATTGTCCACAACATGATCAACAAAACCAGAGATGTATGGTACACCAAGGGTGTCAGTAAAGACATTATGCCATCAACATTCAGTCAACTTTTTGCATGGTCTCTCATGACCTACGGCTCCAAGCCAGCCCAATTTGCTGGTTCCTTAGTGTGGAGTCAAACTCTCAACAAACAGATCACTTGGTATAAATTAGATCATTTGATGGAATCTCAATGGAATCCAATTTGGGAACAAATTCCATCATTCACCTCACTTGAGGCTGTGATCAAGTATGCCAATTATCCCAATGAATTGTTCTGGAATCCATCAAGTCAAAAAACTTTTGGTAACAAAATGAGATGGACCATCGGATGGGGTGATGAGTATCCAGTCCAACGATTGGTCATCAACGGAACTATGGAAAAGGTTTTGGACACTATTTTCTGGCCCGAAAATTTTGGTTCCTTTTCAACCCAAGATTTCGCTATGACTCCCAACACCTACTCAATTGAGCCATGGTTTGAGCACCAATGTAAATTGGATGTTGCCCGAAATCATCAACTAAGCCCTGCATGCTTGAAGGCTATCTATAACAATGCCCGATTCAACAAAATTAATTTCCACATCAAACACCACGATATTCCCGAACAACTTGTGCGATCAGCTGAAATTTTTGAACAATTCTTCCGAGCTATGTACTTCCCATGGTTGAATTTGAGCTCTCTTGCTGAACAATCGTATCTTGATGATGCTGTTAAGATTACTCTTGAACATTCAACTCTAATTCCTAACAGTCCAGTCATGAATGTTCGTCTGATGACTCCAAACGGAGTGCGAAGCTATGAAAAACTTCCAGCAATTGTGGACAAATTCCCATCAGTCTATCCACCCTACTATGGTCAAGTATCATGGCCAAAAAAGAACAGTAAGGAATTGAAAGCAATTGATGAAATTTTACTGAGAGTTCTAATATCATTTTCCTCTTTCTTTTAATTATAGTCAAGACTTGTTCCGTTTCAAAAAGTGCCATCACAACATTTGATAATTTCACCTATGAATTGCCCCACAGAAGTCTCCAAGCTTGTTCCCATGTTCTTGCCATGGACTGTTCACCAGAGAATCGATTCTCTGTTGTCCTCGAGCCATCAAAGGAACGTCGTGATCTAAATGCCCACACTTTGATCATTTCATTGGGAAGTGATGAAATTAAACTTGTACGAGTACAAAAATCAAATGAAGAGACCTACTTCCAAGTACATGCCAATGGAATCGATTTCCAGGTCAAAGATTGTGAACCATTTGTTCTCCATCCAGAAAGTGTATCAAGTTTGAAAATTTGGAAAGAATCTGTTGAAAATGGTCTCGGTTTTGTTGCCGTACTCGAAGCACCCAAGCAACATCTACGAATTGTTACGGATGGCGAAGGTCTTCTCAAAATTGAAACTGGATTCGATTATGTAGGAAAAACATGTGGTCTCTGTGGTAACAGTGATCATGAGGTAGACATGGAATTGGAAGGACCAGATCGATGTGTTTACGATCGTTTCGAAGATTTTATCATGAGCTATTCCATTGGTTGCTCCAAAAGTGGCTACCCAAAAGGTCCAGTACGATGTGTTGACCGTGAAACTAGCTGGCCATGGACAAGTAATGTGAAGCCAATCAAAGTTTTACCCAAAACTGAAGCCTATCCTGTGGTGAAGAAAAATTTGATCCGTTATTCAGATGACAAAAAATGTTTCTCATCTCGCCCACTTGCCCACTGTCCGGAAGGCTTCTATCCGAAAGAGGTTGAAGAGAAAATGATTCGATTCACTTGTTTCGATCGAGCTGATCCTATGGCTGATGAATATGAGAGAGAAATATTTGATAATCATTCAATTGGCTCTCTGTACAACAGTAAGGAGAGTGATAAACATAAAGTTCAAGTTCCTATTAGATGTATAGCTAAGCAAGTTGAGCCTAAAGTGATCAAGAGCATATATTGATATGAATAAATCATGACAAATGATAATCAAAAAAAAATAACTGTATTTTTCTCCACTCACACACACACTTACAAAACACAAGAACACATCATTCGTTTCCCAATTTGACAAGATTAAGATTGTAAATGTAATTAAAAAAAGTCAAATGATACTATTATCGTTCCACAATCAACCTAACCAATCAAAACGCAAAACAAAATCCGTCAAAAATTATTAGAGTGATTAATTTTTCGCCTCTTTATCTATCCATTTGACCTTTTTGCCCGAGGCCTTTTGCCATAACTTTCTCTCTTCCTTTCTCTCTCTTTGCTCTTCTTTGCTGAATATCAAATTTATTCAATTTGATTCCCTTGAATGAGCTTATTTTGTCTGTTGTTAATCAAAATGCTTACTATCAATTAACTACTTGTGATAAAGAATGACATGACCGAAAAGCTCTCAAGTGATCTGATGAAACCAAAAAGAAACAAAAAAAAATGATCGGTTGTTGAAACAAAAACGAAAAACTCTGATCGGACTGTGTTTGATATAAAAAAATTGTTTGACAAATTTTAATTGACTTGCAATTTGCAAAATATTACATATACTATTATCAATGCTATTATGATTGTGATTCTATATAAATATTATTGGAAATATGTATTTAATTAATATACCTACATCTTCATTATAAACTGTGCTATTTTTTGCGGTATTTGTCGTTTTTGTTTAAAATATACCATATTTTGACACCATTTATCTTGCTTTAGAGTTAGAGATTCCGACATTCTTGGTGAAATTTCCCTCACGATGATAAGAAGTATAGAAAAGTACTAAGAATCCTCAGATTTTATCGAACTATTCTCCATGAAATTTTTCAATTACCCACGAGGGATATAGTTTATGCATCAGTTTTTCATATTGTTTCTCTGATTATTCCACTAGCTATTCCTCTATTCTTTGACCAATGAATACTTTCGACAAGAATAAAATTTGTTCATATCTCGAGCGAATCCCTATCCAAACGACACCAGAATATTTCCTATGCTAATGAAGATTCTATCGTTGGAATACATTCTGGAATTCAGGAATGTCGAATTTCGCTTCAAAATCCTAATAGCTGATGTATAAAATGGCTTACTAGAAGAAAGACCAGGAGAAGCTCAAAGATTTCAAATAACTATTTCATTTCTTTAATTTGATCGTTCAAATCTAAACTCAAGAATTCAAAGTGAAACAGAATTGATGTCAGCTCATTGAGATGACTTCCCACCATCTCATGTACTTGGAAAATTCTGATCTTGCTCCGATAGAAAAACACTAATCGAACCTAAATAGAGTGTTCACTAGTCTTTTAGGATCCACTATTAATTTACAAGCGTAGACTCATCATTGTGAATAAAAAACGAGAGAAAAAATCTGAGCACTCATCTTTTTGATGCTAAGCTCAATGGTCACGAAATGTTTGACCCATTTTCTTTGATTGAATAATGGGAAATTCCAAGCTTTTATCTTCACAATTTTCAGTTTCAAAGTGTGTAAGAGCAAAAGGCTTTCCTTTTTAAACTGATAAAAACGAAAAAAAAATTGCAGCACATAAATTCCTGAGATTCCTTAGATGAGAAAATAATAGTGAAAACAAATTCGCCAACAAAGTTGAATCAAAATCGAGAGAAAGTAAGACAAAACTTTGATTGTCCTCATGCAGGGAGCAAAAAGAGAGAGAAAGAATTCATGATCAGAATCGAAATATCAGAATCGCTATGGAGATACGCGCAAACGCCTGGCCAATTCGAAACTGTACACAATCTGATCTGAAAAGAGAGAGAGAGAGAGAGAGAGAGAGAGAGAGAGAGAGAGAGAGAATGGGAATCGCCTTCCAATCGATCTGGGTCCTGCTGGTTAGATAGAACTCTCTCTCTTGTGAACCAGAGTGATTGTCGCTCTCTATTCCCTCGGTTCAGTATCATTCTATTTCTCGAACACACAGTGCTTTCGCATAGGAATAACATTCACACACACACAGTGTTGCACAAGTTTGTTAATTGTGAGATTAACTCTGTTTTTCTTGTTCTCTCTCTCACACACAATCTGTTGTCAGTGTAGCTTCTCAAGTTACATGGATTTCAACAATGTTCACGTAATATTGCCATCAAAAAGGCTTCAAAAAAGTAACGGTAAATCTTTTAATCTCATCTCTCAATTTTCTATCCATACATTGGCCAACAACATACACCAGCTACACTTGTGGCAACACAGTGGCCTTTGCATTTGCTAACCAGTTGCAATCGATTTTTTATCGCACATCTTCTACAAATACACTTGTTATTACCGAGTTTTTTGATACACACGAAAACAACAACAATTCCTCATTATCGGGTGTACTTTGACCGAGAATGGGTTGTTGGGGATCTAAGAATCGTGATTCGAGTAGTTTGGAAAATGAATCTTCTCCACATTATTCATGGTAAATAATTTTCTCCTATTCTTCGTAATGCAGCTATTCTTAGAATTCTTAGAATATGTTTTACGGTGACATTTTTTTCCAAAATTTTTTCGATGCATTCACTTAATTTGATTATTTGGGCTCATTTTCTTCAAAATTTTTGATATTTTAGGGATAATCGGCCAAAATTAGATTCAAAAGAGTTCACAATTGATGATGAACATTCCGCTGTGGTGGTCAAACGGCCAGGCTCAATCAATGGTCAACAATTTGCAATTCAAAACTGTAAAAATTCCACTCTATGCATCATGGATGGTCTAGATTCAGCGACCATAGATGATTGTCAGGGTTGCACTATATTTTTGGGACCTGCCAGAGGAAGGTTAGTAGTGAAGAATATTTGTGCTCGAATGCATATTGAATGTAAATGCCAATGTATTCCTTTCCTTTTTCCTCTAATTTGCATACACAATTGCTTGATCAGGGCTGCCCAGGAGATGAGTTTGCTCGGTTGAATATTCGCTCGTCTCTCAACATTTACCATCTCTTCATTATTACAATTTTCCTTTTCAATTCTGTTTCTATTCTCATTCTTTCAGCATCATCTCTTTTTCTTTTCAATATGATGAGAGAGGAAGAGTGAGAGAGAGAAGAATATTTGCAAAAGATGATCTGAATACAGAGTTGATAGTTTTTTCCCATAAGAGGATTCTTTCTTTCACTTCAATTCTTGTTTCATTCTTTTTTCTTCAATGTTAGGGTTACAAAAATAGATTTCTCTTATCTTTTGGAGCAAAAACATCGAAATGATGGCGTGATCAACCAATTTTCCCATTGAACTTGTATGAATGAGATTCTCATCGATAGATAATAACAAAAAAAGACAAGTCATGAAAAGTTTGTATTGGAATACAAAAATATTGACAGGCTTAGGGAATGATCCTCTCAAAATATATGGAACAGATCTCTCTCTCTCTCTCTCTCTCTCTCTCTCTCTCTCTCTCTCTCTCTCTGTTCTAATGCTCTATATGCTGAGAGAAAGACCAAAGAATGCTGATGAGAATTATCTGATATCCCTCATATTGATTGATTAAAGAAAATCCAATCATGAAACAGAGTGAAAATTTGCAGGGAGTATTTTAAACTTTTTTTTGGTGCCAAAAAAAATTTTCATCATCCCAGCAATGTGAACAGTTGCTGGAATGCTAGAATGGTCATGGAGCATTTATTGGATCAATGGTATTCGAAGTGTGATTCATTTATCTTAGAAATTTTTCCTCTTCTTCTTTCCTCTGTTTTCTTCAGCATTTTCGTTCGGAACTGTACAGATTGTCGAATTATGTGCGCAAGCCAACAGTTTCGTGCTCGAGATTGTCGAAATCTTTATTTGTTCCTCCATTGCTTAACAAAGCCAACAATCGAATCATGTGAAAATATTCGTGTTGGCTGTTATTCGTTCTTTTATCCAGCTCTAAGTGGTAAGTTGATCGTTTGACTGATTTGTCATTGAAAATCTATGTAAAATGATTTAAGAGAGAAAATTTTCCCCAATCTTCATCTACAGATCAATTCAAAGATGTTGGCCTATCTGTTTTTAACAATTTGTGGGGACTTGTTTACGATTTTAGCACTCAAAATGGAACTAAAACCTGGGAATACATGGAAGAAGTATGCAAACACTTGATATTATACCAAGAATAGGGTGACAAAAAAGAAAAAATATTCCCACGACATTGTTTTTCAGATCGTTTCAGATGCTTTTTTATTATATATACAAATATGCACACACTCACACACATTTTTCTCGCCCAGGGCATGGAACCGGAGAAGATAATGAGATCTTTGGAGACTGATGTGAAAGATGCTGAAATTTCTCTCAAATCATCACTTAGTGTTGTACCCAAAACACTAAGTGCACCACCAAAGAATGACATGGAAACATCTATCGTGATCCTATTTCCCGATGGAAATCGAGAGAAACGAGCAAAAGCATTTATTGCAGCTATGCATGATGAACAAGTAAGCAATATCATGAAATTCTTTCTCTTACTCTTCACCAATTACAGTATATAGATTACTGTACATGCTGCTTCCTGGAAAAGATGTTGCTCATGCATCCTGATCAAATGCAAATCAAGCTAGTGTACAACTCTCAAGGATCTTAATTATTTCTTTCTCTCTCTCTTCTCTCTCTCTTTTCCTCATCTCTCAATTTATTCCTTCATCCATTTCTTCCAGTGTACTCTGATAGCCTGTAAGGAATTTATGATGAAACAAGTGGAAGCTGAACAAACATTCCACACAGATTCATACAATAGTATTGTTGGTCGAGGTCCGGTGATAGCATTACATCATTATGGCCCAAATTGTATTCGGAAAAGTCAAGAGGTCGCTAAGACTATTGCACTGGAAACTGGATCAACTGGCTTGGTATATGTTAGTGGAAATCAAGAATCAGCACTCCAACAGATTAGTCTGATATTCAACAGTTTGGATAGTCCAGACAAGGACTTTAGCTCCAGATACGTCTCACACAGGCCCTCCAATGCAGGTCAAATTATTTGATTGACAAGCTCAACGCTGTCAGCAATTTGGAGAATCAAAAATCGATGGTTTAAATTAAGTGCAAAAGCCTGATGATTTGATCTATCCACAAAAATTTTAAGCCTTAATTTTGATCTCTCATTCTCTCTCACCTCTCGAACTAACCCTCAACATGGTCTCTCTTACTCAAAATTATTCATTGACCGATTATTTTTTTTGGCAATGAATTTTTACCACTACTATTCAAGCCCGATACTCGATCACTTCGAGTGATGAAATTTCGAATTTCGAAATTTTCATCGAGTGTGCCTAATATTTCACCATCATCATCATTGGTCATAATCATAAATCGAAAAGAATGGTGTATTATCGGAAATCTCAAAGCTGCAAACGAAGTAAAGTAAAGTATTTCGAAAGGAAGGAGAAAAATCGATTCCATTTTTTATACTCGCTCAAAAATAATGTAATGATGACGATCGTTTGATTTTTATCATCTCTCCTAAAACATTATTCTCAACCATTACCATACATGTCATTGTTGAGAAAGATAATTCCTCTCTCTTTCTCTCCTTCTGAATCCTTGTCCATCTAAATCTGCATTTTGTTGGCCAAAAAATTCATCATCTCTTAATCCTCTCATCTTGTCATCTTATCACTTCGACTCAATGGTCATAATTTTCTCAGCTTTTACAATGTATCACTTAGTCACAATCGAACTTTTTTTGCGATAAATTAAAAAAATCGGACATGACAAACTTTTCTCTATCTCCCTTTCTTTCTTTACTTCTTTATTCCTCAATCAATTGATTGTTAAATTTAATAATTCAATAATTGTTAGCCCAAAATGGGATGCAAAAAATTAAAGATTATCAGGATTCGAGAGAGGATTTCATTAAAAAATCTGTACATTTTGCTAGCATTTAATGCAAAAATTGCAAAAATTGCGCTTAAAAAATCAATAGTTACCAATGGCAACAATGGAAACAAATGATTAAAGTGAGCGCCGCCTGTTGATAAAAAAATAAGTTACACTTTTTTTATCGAAAACTGTATAAACTGCTTGTATTGCTTGCTCATTTGGTGCTTCTCGAGCCTAAAAGCTGAAGAGCTGAGAGGCTGATGATTATTGGTAGTGATTTAAATTTTGTTTTCTTTCTCTTCTCTCCTCTCTCTCTCTCTCTATCTCTCTGTCTATTACAATTGTGTGTGTTTGGTGTATGTGATCAAATTGTAAAGCTCCATATACACACATTGGATATATAAATATCATTATACATATTATACGGGAAGTAGTGTTTTGGTGATCTTTTTGTTCTTCTCATTTATATATATATATATACACATCCACATTCACTCACTCACATACATACACACCACCATCCATACATACACACATATATACCATACTACATACTACATATATATTTACAACATACACACTTACACTTACACACACATACACACCAAACAGTCCTTCTATCATATATACTGTAAGTGGTTCATCAGTTGATTTTTGTGTGGTGGTGGATTCGGACGCAAAAATGGCTGCTTTGTGCGCGAGAGGAGATTTTGTTGTTGCTGCCAGGTATCGTCTTGTAAGAAAAATAGGCTCTGGTTCATTTGGAGATATATATCTTGGTATGAATGTCACAAATGGAGAAGAGGTAGCCGTTAAATTAGAGTCTGTAAAAGCTCGTCATCCACAGCTATTATATGAATCCAAATTATATAGAGTACTCGCTGGTGGTGTGGGTATACCTCATGTTCGATGGTAAGTGATACACCAGAGGGTTAAAATGAAAAAAAAGAGAGTGGAGAAAGAAAAGTATTGGTATATAATATGTATACATAATATATACCGTTTTTATGCAAGTATCATTTCAATGGAAAAAGTAGTATATGAGCACATATATTGCGTATTTTCATGAATTCACAATAATTTGTCCTCTTCCTTCTTTTTCCCAATATCCCGTAATCTCATTATATACCGTTTTCTCTCTCTCTTTTTTATTCTCTTTCTTCTTCTCTCTCTTTCTTTCTCTCTCTTCCCCTCTTCCTTCTATTCATCAATTCCAAATAATATAATCTATGAGTGTATGTCCTCCTCTTGATTCAATCTTCCCTATTATCGTATGAGTCAATGTGTAGTGGTCACTTACTTAAGCTTCTTTCTTCCTCTCTCTATCTATCTCTATCTCCCTTTCTTCATCTATCTATACATCTTGACCAAATGAGTGTGTGTGTGTGTGTGTGTGTTTATAAATCATGGTTTGATGGTGACTTATTTTTGTTATTCCTGGTTTTTACACAACAACCATAACCACAACTGTTGTGGGCAAGATAGATTAGAAGAAGTAGCTGTAATATCAAGCGGTCGAGAGTCAGAAAGAGAGCATAAGAAAGAGAGAATAGAGAGAAGAAGAAAGAGAAAGAGACTTGTTCCAGGTAACAAACCTGAATTGGCTCATTAACCTTAACCTCCTCCTCTCCTCTCTTTCTTCTACAGGCCCTCTTTCTTCTCTTTCTCGTACTCTTATTCTCTTATATATTCTGCTGGTTACTTCCAATCTCTTTCTCCATCTTTCTCTATCCTCTTTCTCTCTTTCTATCTTTCTCTCTCTCACATACACTCTTCTCTTTCTCTTACTCTCAACTACTAGCTTATTTTGCCTTCTCTATCCTCATCCTTCTCTCTTTATCTCTTTTCATATGTTGTGTGTGTGTGTGTTCATGTTAACCACTATTTTTGTTACCTTGCTTCCTACTCTACGCAATCAGCATCGTTTTACTGACAACAACTATTGCTTGCTCTCGCCCCATCTCTCCACTTTGAGTATCTCACTCTACTGCTACCTGTCCTCTCTCATCTTCTCCTTCTGCTCAGCTCTTCATCCTCATCTTCTCTCTCTTTTTTTTCTCTTCCTCTCTATCCCATCAGGTATGGCCAAGAACGAGATTACAATGTCCTAGTTATGGATCTATTGGGACCATCGTTGGAAGATTTGTTCAACTTTTGTGGTCGACGCTTCACAATGAAAACCGTTCTCATGCTGGCTGATCAAATGATAGGAAGAATTGAATTTGTGCATAACAAGAACTTCATCCATAGGGACATTAAGCCTGACAATTTTCTGATGGGCATCGGTCGACATTGTAATAAATTGTTTCTAATTGATTTTGGACTTGCAAAGAAGTATAGAGATACCCGGACTCGACAGCACATATCCTATCGAGAAGATAAGAATTTAACTGGGACTGCCCGCTACGCCTCCATAAATGCTCATCTAGGTGAATAAACATCCTCTTGTCCATTACCTGCCACTCTTTCTCCCCTTCATCTCATCCAGCTCCCAATGAACACTCATTTTCTCTCTCTCTCTCTCCCTACTATCTACTGCATCATCTGACACTCACTGTTCTCTTGTACTGGCCCTTGCTCTCCTATTCCCTTCCTTCTTCTCTACCACTCAGAACCCTTCCTCCCGTTCTTCTTTCTGGCCCTTTCTTCCATGTTTCAGTAGCTTGCTTCATTGAGTTTCACTCATGCTGATGTATTGTATCTTATGCTCCTTTTCAGGTATTGAGCAAAGTCGGCGAGATGACATGGAATCCTTGGGTTATGTCCTAATGTATTTCAATCGAGGATCTCTTCCTTGGCAAGGTCTTAAAGCGGCCACTAAAAGACAAAAATATGAAAAAATATCCGAAAAAAAGATGTCTACATCAATTGATACCCTATGTAAAGGTAAAATGGTTGATTTTTTAATCTCTATTTTATACTGTTGGTTTTCTCTCCAGCAGTAGAACATGAATCGAATGAACACATTGGCTAGTGATAGAATTCCTTCTCTTGGATCAATTCATCCTCCAATTGTTCACTCTTATTGTTATACTTAACATTTTCCTTCTCTAAATTATCTTCAACGTTTTTCTTTTCATTTCAACAGGTTATCCATCAGAGTTCCCGATGTACCTTGCATATTGTCGAGCTTTACGATTTGAGGAAGCGCCCGATTATATGTACCTACGACAACTATTCCGAATATTATTTCGCACCTTAAATCATCAATATGATTATCTTTTTGATTGGACATTGTTGAAGCAGAAGACGAACCTTTCAAATGCACCACCAGCAGGACCTGCTCTAGCCTCATCCTCTCAAAATGTCGCCGGTACTGGTGCTGCTACAGGTCGCTAGCCATCTCTTTCCTCCTCTATTTCTCTCTTTCTCTATCTTCTTCTCTTTTCGAAAAAATTGTAAACATACCTATCGTACAAGGGTTTGAATCCTAAATCCCTCTCGTTTTCTATACACAAACACTCTATCTCTCTATTCTCTTTATCTTTATCGCTCTTTCTCTCTTCTCTCTTTCTCATAACCAATCTTCTTCTCTTCCTTTGTCTGTCCTCCCTATCTTCCGCTCTCTGCCCTCATTTGCAAATTCATTGCAACTGTCCATGCCTATATCCACACAAAATTTTCTGGAATCATAAGCGCCGTCCTCTGCCTATTCACCATTTACACTCCCCTTGAATCATTTTCTCTCATTTTTTTGTCACTTTTGACTAAACCAAATTGAATCCACAGCTTGATCCTGGAAAAAAAAGTAAAACCCCTTTAATCAGTCTATTCATAAATAAATTTTCTTCCTCTTCTTTTGGTTAGCATATTTTCTTTCGCAATCCCTTTTGGCTTTCCCTGCCCTTAGCGTTTATATTGTCACTATTATAATAACAATGAATTTCTTTTCCTATCATTTCATCTGTCCTCAACATTTTCGTTGTTTCATTTCACTCATCTCTTTTTCAAATGAGCTCTCTGTCTCTTCCTTTCTATCTTTCTTCATATCTTCATCTCTCTTCCCCTCTCCAGTCCTGCTTCTTCATGACCTCTCATAGCTAATTAATATCCCTAATGTCGCATCACTCGTTAATATGCTTCGAACATAAAGACGCTGAAATGTCTCTCCTAGCTGGGCAGCATATTGGAGATGTTTATGTGTGATAAGATTGTGCATGATGCGCTTATCTATCGTTTTTCTCATCCTACTCAAATTCTTTCCATCTTCTCTCTTTCTCCTCTCTCTCTTTCCTCTCTCTTTCCTCTCTCTTTCCTCTCTCTTTCCTCTCTCTTTCCCCTACATCTCACCCGCTATCATGGGTCCTAGTTCATTATACTGAAGAAACGATAGGAGAACTCTTTTCTCATGTCGTTGATTCAAAAATTCATAGGTATTCCTTGAAAAATAAATGAGGATATTGAATCAGTTGAATTGATTGGTGATGATTCATGTCCTAAAGCAACTATCCTCGGTAAACGAAAGTTTAAAAAATTGCCAATGGAATCATTCAGAGATTTCTCTTCACAATTCATGCCCAAATTTGTAGATGAGAAGGAAAAATTGTCATTCATGTTTAATCCTCTTTTTCTTAATCATCTCTACTTCCTTCTTACATCATATGGATTACGCTGAAAAGAAGACGATCAAAAGCGCTGATTAAACTGACGTTAACCAATTAATCAATAAAGGGTGCTCTTACAACAACAAGAGCACTGGAAATTCGTAAACTATCCATCTTTTCTTTTTTGCATGTCAAGTAACATCCTCGCTCGCCATCAATCGATTGTTTCTCTTGAACATACACAAACACACACACTTACACTCAAACTCACATGAGATGATTCAACCATCATCAACAGCATCCTAAAACTGTGAACTTGCCAAGACTTATTCCATGTGAACACCATATTCTGACGCCTACAATGTATGCAACGTGGATTTACATATATCGTGGATGTGGCATCAAAAGTGCAACATAAAAGGCCGTTAATCCATAAGTTCGAAGGAGATTGTCCTCCTAGTGCGAACGACTCACAATCATCATCTTCCACGTTTATGTCGACAAATCATCCTTAACGTTGTTTCCTTATGCTAAATTGCACTATTAACAAATAATCAAAATGATGCCAAAGTCAATAGGGTGACTTTACCTTTTCTTTCTCTCCCTCTCACACTTTTTCTCTTCCTCTATGCATCCATCTTTCATTCGCTAGTAGAAAGTGTAGTCTTATCATCTGATTGATAATGTAAGTTCATTCGAAGCATAATCAATCATGTAAGCGAGGTGAGATTATTCACTTGGCTTGGCGTCCAATTTCTCCTCCTTTTTTTCTATCTCTCTCTCCCCCTTTTATACACAGACACACTCTCTTGTCCTCTTCTCTTCTTTGTAGCCTATGATTGGATCATCCAGGATCGCCGTTCAAATACAATTTTCACAATCGAATTGAAGATAAGATCGGATAACAAGTCAAAGCTCGACCTTCTCTCTTCTCTCTCTCTGTGTTATCTCGCTCACTGGATAAACTTGTTTATGTGATCCTCGATTCATGAAGAGAGAGAGAGAAAAAATGTCTTCATCAAATGTCACATGTTGCATTTCCAGCTGAATTGCGCTGTTGGAGAAGATTCTTTTTTGCCGCAAAATTATGCTGACCAGATAGGATTGTTTTGGGTAGCAATGAGGCTGATTGCATTGCATTGGGATGTTATTCAATCAACTAGAATCACTTTGACTCACTTTTCCAAGCATACAAGGACAGTTACGCTAAATAGTTCAAGTTCTTTTGCTGCTAATTGCCTCTCATCATAGTACAAGTCACTCACCTTTTAACTTTTCTGCCACCTGTGATCTCATAGGTTATCGCTTTTGACCTTTTGACACAAGAGAAATTGATTAGAGAGCCATTTTCACTGTCCATATACTCATCGTTAGCCAGCATCTCGTTAGTTGGGGAAAGAGTGAAATTATAGATGAAAGTAATTTCAATTCAATGGAATTGGAGAACAAATTGGTCCATACCAGCGCAAGCTCTTGTTTACTTCGTTAAGTTTACTCTTTCCTTCATCGGACTGGTTTTGCTTGAAATCGATTTTTCGTGGTAATGAAGTGAGAAAGAGAGAGAGAGAAAGAGAAGAACAATCATGCGGTCAAATTTTTTCCTCAAAAAGAAGCATAATCTAATCTCCAACTTTCTTTTAATTTTTATTGAATACTTTTTATCCTCTTTCTCATCCACTATTTTCAGTGTTAATTTAGTCATGATTTGTCATCTTTCATTTACTTTTTCATTTTTTTCATTGGCTTTTTCTGACTAATAGGCAGTCACAGCACGAATTGATCTGATGAAAGTTAACTGTCAGTAGGTGTGAACACTCGTTCATATTCATTGGTTGACCTCATTTCCAATATGAACTAGTATCACACGTTCATCATTTGAAGGTTTAAAAGAAAATTCACCACACATCAGATACTTTATCGGCCTCTTTGCCTATGTGCCGATCAATTGATAGGTAATTTTTCCAGATTATTGATGTGTAAAGCCTCTCATTCACTATCCATAGCTGATGAGGAGAAAAATTTTCAGCATTTTCAAACGAATATATACAATGTACTCACATCTAAGGGTAGTCATCTCCTCTGATTGAGAGATGTGAGGGTAACCGCATATCTAACCTAATTAAAAGATATTGCCATGTCTCAGATTTTTAAAGGTCACAATTTGCTCAACATCTCCGTGAGATCAGAAATGCAAAATTTTATGAATTGCAAGTTTTCTCAAACGAATGAACCTCGTACTGCAACAATGTATGTAGCTTCAGTAAGGCCACTCAATAATGGTCAGGTAGATGATGGCAATCATCACCCTCTTCCTCCAATGACAAGAGAGAAGATGTTCTCTATTCACTTTTAGCCCATCTTTCATAAGCTTCCTCACTTATACTAAAGTTCTGTTCGGTAAGCTTATTTCTCTTCCCTGATGAAGAATATGTTCTGGAAAAAATCGATTTCGATTCAGAACTTCGAAGAAGAGTTTAACAAACCTCAGATGTCGCTACTGGATAGTTTTTATCTAACCAGTACGCATGCGCACCCTATTTAAAAGTTTTAGCTTTTAGAAATTGTCAAAATATTATGACTTAGCCGGTTAATCATCATCATGATTATCAAATTTAATTGATGTATCCCAATCTTCCGCTTAATTGTGGTCTCACATATCATCTGAACAGAGAGCGGATGAGGTTGCAAGCCTGTACTGAGGTATAATACCCATCCGTTCAACGCTGTATACATAAAGAACCGAAATAATAAAATCTTGATTATTTTGTAATCTGAGCTGTTTGACAACGAGTGTTTTGCCCACACCATGTCTTATTGTGTCAATCCATCGTGTCCATCTAATCCGTCCACCGAATCGATTCCAAGTGGACCTGATGGCTTTGCGAGAGAAGATAAACACGAAAAAGAAAGTCCTTACATACCGAAAATTCTTCTATCTTGTGGACATTCTTTGTGTGAAAAGTGTGTTACGTCTACTATTCTTGGGGGTGCAAGTTTTTATAAGTGTATTAAGTGTGATTTGTCAACCAATTTTCCACCAGTATTTTGTAAAGCAATCACTTATGAAGGCATTAAAAAGGAGACTAGAAAAGATTTAAAAGTTAATCGTCACAACGATGAGTGTAGTGATGAAATTCATTATGATGCCTATTCGGTTGGTCGAGCTTTCGATATTGGCCAAGTAGTCGTAATTGCGACTCCGACAATCAGTCTGGATGGTAAGTGATAGTGGATTGTAATAATTGGGATAGAGATTAGACTGCTTCTTTGTTTTTTTATCCAGATCCTATGCCGGAAAGACCTCCACCTTCTCATTCTTTTGTTGATGATCCCGAGGTGGTTAACATTCCTTCTCGTGTAACCAACGATGATTCTTTCAAGAGTATGGTAGAATCAGCTGTTGTTGGTTATAGAGAGTGTGGTAAGAGCATCAAAAGCTTAATGGATACTAGGACAGAGCTTAACAAAGAAATGGCTTTGGCGCGTGAAAAGATAAGATCTCAATATCAGTTTCTACATGGTGCTCTCCAGCTAGAAGAACAGAGGGTAATGAAATGCATTAATGAGCGATATAATTCTCTGACATCACTCTTGGAATCAAAAGAGCAATCATTCGCTGAAACCAGATCAAATTTCAAATCATGCATATTGAAAGCGCCTCATAAAGCCCCTATTGAGTCCCAAAGGAACAAGCTAAGTCAAGACATATCAAATCTTAAGCGGAGACCTACTCAAGTGTCAATTAAATATCCTGTGAGAGAAGAATTCGAGATTCTCACCATACGTGAGCCATCTAAGATGCGTGAACATTTATCTCAATTCATCAAGCTCAAAAAAGAATCCAACAAGATTTCATCTGATTATATAGATCTCAAAACTTCAAATCATCAACGAAAACTACCTCCACCTTCTAACTCGATGAATCGTTCCAACCAGAAAGCATCCAGTGAACAAGACCGTCCGAAACCATACGCTCACATCAAATGCATCAAAAGAGAAATCGTGAAACTGGTCAAATATGTTAGTCCAAGCGAGCTTATTTTCTCCCTCACAGATGAGAATGACAAAGCGACCAACCTCAACAAGGGTCTTGAAACTCTTTGCTCATCAATCTACTCTCATCCTCCACCAGAAAGTGAACTTCATATCGGTACCAAATGTTTTGCATATTCTAATTCCAGTAAACGATGGTGCCGAGGAACTATCGTTAAAATTAGACCTCCTAAGCCCCAACCAGCGATCGAACTGCCGATACCAGTGAAAACTAATTATGACTTGACATTTCTTGTCGATTTATATGACTATGACCGACGAGAAGAAATCTCTTTCATGAACATTCGTGAAGGTAGCTCTCGTTTCTGGAACCTTGAAGAGTTCCCCAAACTACTTATAACATGTGCTCTTAATCGTATTCCACCTGTCTCTGATTCGGTTGGAGAGAGTTTCAAGAAACATGTCCTCGCATTCTGCTCAGGTCAAGCTTTGAGACTGCTTGTGCAAGAGATAAGAAATGAGAGAAGCTATGTTGACGTGGTTCACTTTTGTCTTTCGGACGTAAGCACCCCTCTCCCAACCTTAGTTGAACATCTTTATTATGTGAATGCTGGGAAGATCGAAGGTATGACCACTGCGCCATATCCTCCCATATCTTTCAAATCTTATCCCAATCATAGTCCTCTGGAGGCAAATTCTGAATCTCTTTCGATCACTGTCACTCACATCGAAACTCCTGATCGATTCTACATAAATTTGGGGAGAGAGGAAGATGAATTGCGTGCGATGGAAGCAGAACTTGATGAATTGTACAAAAAACTCATGACAAACAGTCCTAAAGTTTACAGTTTCCACTGCCCTCGTATGAAAGCTCCCTGTGCCGTTCGAATCAGAGAAGGGGATAATACGGTTTTTCGAAGAGCTCGAGTCAGCAATTTACTGCCACCAATGGTTGAAGTGAAGTTGGTAGATTCTGGAAGGAAAGAAAGAGTCAATCTTGGAAGCCTCTTCCTACTTACCGATAAATTTATTTCTATTCCAAAGAAAGCAATTAAATGCGGTCTTTTCAATTTGAGACCGATAACAGAAGGATCCGCATGGGGTCAAAATTCTTTGGAACGCTTCAAACAGCTCCTCAGTTCAACAACTAGTGACTGCACCGTTATGACCATTGAATCAATAGATCTCAAAAAGCATCCAAAATATCTCGTATCTCTCCGAAATCTAAACATTGCAATAGATCATGGAGACTCTACGATCAATGAGATTCTTGTTAGAGAGCTATTCGCTTCATTTAAATCTGGTCCGAATCCTGGTCAAACACAACCTATGCCAGGACTCGAATTAAATTCCTCATGCCCCTCGAATGGGTCTTCAAGAACTTCAAATGTTAGTGAAACTGCGACTGTGAATAACATGTGTTATACAACCATTCGTGAAATGTATCAAAGAATGAAAAGCCACTCTCTTGTTGGTGACTTAACGTTGATTCCTGTGATTTTGACTGATGGAAAAAGTCCCAAGGAATTTTTCGTTCAACTTGCCACACCAGAGTATAAAAATTATGTAAAAAATTTTCTTAGGCGACTAGATGACGAGTTTTCCAATACTGATAACATTGTTGCCACAGGATCTCTTCAAAGTCTCAAGCCTTTCGACGTATGTGCCTTCAAATTGGACTATGCTAAACATTATTCTGAGGGGTGGAGAAGAGGTCGGATCATAAGCAGAATCGCCGTTGCAGAAACTGATCCTTCCAGAGATCCTCGAGGAGCCACACTTGATTCACCTGATACAGAGTACTCCATATATGATCTCGATTTCGGCACTCATTATCTAGTCCATCGTGAGACAATGCGAAAAATCCCACCTAGCAATAAGCTTATTTTGGACCCTGAGATGTGTGTTAGGTGCCATATAGAGGGTATGGGTAGAGAATTGAATCCTCATGAAGCTTCTTCTATCTTTATGAGCATTGTTGGTAAATATAAGAATAACCTCTCAATCAAACTCAGTGAGGTACCCCCAGTTGAACAACCTGATTCTTTGGGAGTTAATCTTTTCTACCAAGTTCGAATCGTAAGAGATGCGCTTAGTTTGGAAAAAATTGTGTACAAATCTGTCAGGAGCATGTTTTATGAATCGATGTCAGTTGAATTGAAATGGTAAGTATATTTTGAAAACTTGCATTTCCTTCACATAAACTTGAAATCCTACATCTCTTCTTCTCTGTTCTAGTGATCCAACGACAGATGGAAACGATATCAACGATATATCAAATAAGATATACTTGGAAAAAGAGCATCCTGTGGCACTCTATAACCCAAATTCCTTTTTATCTCGACTCCGAAGAGCCTATTACAATTCCTCAAATTATTCAAATACTGAAACTGCAATGCCAAATTATCCCCCCGCTATACAACCTCAAACACCTATCTTCAATGCCATCTTGTCTGAAGTTGATCGTTCATTGCGCTTATATTTCAGACTCGAAGGAGAGGATGAAAGTGATCCTCTAGCATTGATTAACAGGTCAATCCATCGAAAACTCTTTGAAAAAGAGAGATTCACTCCTTTCGCGAGTAAGCCTTCGGTTGGTGTTGCCTGTACTACTTATTCCCAGAAGCACAAGAGGTGGTACCGTGGTGAAATCAAAGAACAAAAGGGTCGTAGAATTATAATATTCGACGTTGATAGGGGCTTCTCTGAGGAAGTTCTTCTCGAATATATGAGTTCAGAGGTGGTCAACCATTCTCCTCGATTAATTCTCGCTGGTCAATTATTGAACTCAGTATTATGGGCTGATTCACCAGAGCAAGAGGAGAAAGCCCTGGAAGAGATTCGCCGATGTATTTCCGGAAAAAGATGCAAAATGGTCATTGAGGTATGTTACATTTCGAATTGAGTAGACCATGCTTTTCCATCGCTTGTTCTCTTCTTTCATTAGAACTTCGGCAGGAGTCACGATTTGCTTTTGAGACCAAGCCTTCCTAGTGAAGGGGATTTGAGACAATACTTGTTGAGTAAAGATCTCATCAAACCTGCTCAAATCCATGATTTCATGCCTGAGGCTGTCTCTGAACGGTTGAAAATGCTTGATGATGGCATGTTCGAATATCCGCAGTACTCCTTCCAGAAAAACAAGATCTTTCCCGTGGTGATATCCCATGTAATAGAGGAAAACTATGTTTGCTTGCAAGCTAATCAAATTCCTCACCCAAGAGATGAGATAGAGGAGGACATTAATACCAGGCATGAATATTTCATCACTGAAATGGAATCTATGAGAAGAAATGTTGACAATCAATATCAAAATCTTGATTCATCCTACAAAAAGGGTAAGTCCAATAGTGATCCCTCTCTTGCATTTCTGATTTATGATTGATTTTACGCTTCCCACTCTCTCTTTTGCAGGAGATCATGTTGTCGCAAAATACCATTTTGATGACCTCTGGTATAGAGGCATTGTGATGAAGGATCTGGGTGGATTAAAATATGAAGTTCTCTTCATCGACTACGGTAATAGTGAAGTGGTCAGGATGAGAGAGTAAGTTAACAACCCCATCCAGGCTTCTTTGATTTGATTTTGATTGAATTCTTATCCATTCTAGCATAAAACTCTTGGACGAGGAACATATAGTTTCAGCTCCAGCTCACTGTTTTTTGGCCAAGTTGACGAACCTTGCACCTGCTCAGGGAATATGGAGTACTCAAATAAAGAAGCAAATGATCAATGAGGTTGATGCTCAAACAGATTCTAATGTGTGTTTGGGAGCCCTTTTCAAACATGATAGTCCTGAGTTTCCATTAGCAGTTGAGTTGTGGGAATGTGATGAAGACTTGAATCCAGTCAGACCAGCCTTCAACAGATTGATTGAAAGAAACATGCTGAAAATTGTTGATGACTGATCACTACCTCCTATTTTCTTATTCACATATCGAAGCAATGAAAGCTTTGAATTCCTACTCAGTTATTCCTAAAATTTCACTGCCACAAGTCCTTTTCTAATGTTGATGTTTTTTGAACAAAAATTTCTAATTTTCTTCATAAATACAAAATTTTTTAGTAAAAAGTCTTCCTCTATGAATGAGAAAAAATTTTCTCTAAGTTTCTTTGAACCCTTGAATCTAGTGAGATTGAACCACTGATAATGAGTCTCAGTGAGTCGTAGTCTACTGTTCTAAAAGGCCATTAAAAAAGATTTGAGATTGGTCGAATCAGCTCAGTATATTACCTCATAAAGTTTTTTGTGCCAAAGCCGATCAATCGATGATGTAATTTTAGGTGCAGCACTTGATATTATTCTTCGCCGGTTCAAACTACCTCAGAATCAAAACTTTACCATCGATTGGTGGTTAGTTAAGCTACCAGGTTAACTTATTGAAAGCTAATCCATCTGATCGTTTGCTTCAAGGCCTTCAAGTCTTCCTTCTAAGCCCTTTGATGACTCTAAGAAAATGTTTTTTTATTGTTTGGCCAAGTACATTAGCTTTTGAACCGTGACAAAATTCAATCAAAAGATGAAAATGGCGACTCATCTTCTAGCCTTCAATTTTGATGGGCAAAATTTGAACAGCTCTAGACACTGTCGAATTTTGAATCAAGAGTGGTCCGAAATTGACATTAAGATTCATCAAAGTTTTGTATGATAAAGAATCACCTCAGAATTGAAGTAAGACAGACTATAAAAGGTTAAAAAATGAATGATTAAGATTAGCAAATATTCCATCAGCATGCGATCATCTCGATGGACAAAAATTGAGAATTTACTATAAAAAGTCAAAATGATGACCAGCTCTTGGTCATGATAACTGTTATCTGGCTGTTATTATTCATTAATGAGAATCATGAAAGCTTACCGGAAGCTTGCATCTACTTTTGACCTTTGTATTTCACCCTTTAATGCTTGACTTCATTGAATAGGCTCTATCGATTGCATCATTTTATTCAATCGATTATTCATTATTGATTGTGTCTGGAGAAATAATATTATTTTTGGAGCTTCATTGAGGGATCTGATAAATCCCGAGAGGCAAGAATCAATAATCAGACACAATCGTAAGTTTTGTTTATTTTTATTTTTTTTGAAATTCAATTTTGGGTTTGCTCTAAAAAATGACAAAAATCAGAATAGGAGAGCTATGAGTAGTTTTATCTAAAAATATGTTTGCGAAAACAATTATTGTTGAAGTGATGTTTTCGATCGAATATTTCGACTTTTGAGTAAATTTTTAGAATTTAGAAATTGAGCTCATTTTTGCTAAGCATACGAATCATCCTAAGATTCCACTGATCACAGGTCAAATTGAAGCGTTGATGGTGGATATCGTTGTGTGTGATAGTTTGTAAAGCACAAAGTGATTGAAGCAAATTTTGGAAAGTCAAGCTCTCATCCAAGAGAAAGATAGTCCTCAAATTTTTTCCTCTCCTCTCTTCCCATATTTCAAGAATGATTCTTGTTCACACCATTTTTAGCCGGCACTTGAGGTGATTTTTTCGCATCATAGAGCATTTCGATGTCTTTTGCATAATACTTTTGAATCTCATGTCTTCTTATTTTGAGTGCAGCTGTCACCAAACCATTTTCTGATGTCCAATCTTGGGGACATATAAGAACGCGCATCGGAATTTCATATCGAGCCAAACCTTTTGCTTTACCTTCGTTGGCCAGTTCATTAAGGAAAGCTTCGATAACCTGCTCATCTTGACACTGTTCTACAAACGATTTATGACTCTTTCCAAGTGATTCGACAAGCTTAGAAAAATTGTTCTTATTTGGAATGGCCAAAGCAATTACGTATGGTCTTGCCAGGGATCCATAGATGCAAATATTGTCCACCAGTGAACAGTTCTTGAGAATAGCTTCAACCTTAAAGGAAGGAAAAAAGTACAGTTATATCGTATGACACACATCATATGACCACAGTAATTAAAGAATTCAGCATACCTTTCCGAGAGAGACATATTCACCGTTAGATATTTTTATCAGTCCTTTTCGTCGATCAATTATGCGAATAGTTCCATCTGGATAGAGTTCAGCAATATCTCCCGAAACCCAGTATCGTACTTTCCCATCGGTTATGAATGAACTCTCAGTTTCCTCTGGATCTTTATAATAGCCTGCTGCTACTGTTGGTCCACCAATATACAGTTCACCACGAGGATTAGGCTTATCTCTCGGAGAATATCCACCTTTTTTGGGCCAAAAAAGAGAAAGAGAGAACTTATGTCAATGGAAGCAATAGAAAAAGTGCACTCCAATAGGTATTGCGTAGAAAATTTCAAGAAACTTATCACACACCAGACTAACACCAATAAAATAAGATTACGATAATGGTTGATCCAGTATCTACATTTTTCCGGTTGAAACAATCAAAAGTGTTCCTAATGATCTTATAGCAATCGATCCGGATAGACTCTCTAGTAAGTTTTCTGATATCCTCATCACACACATACATGTACAGACACACTTCACCACATTATCACCATGAGAAGCTTATAAGAAGTTTTCTAGCCAAAAACTTTTCTAAGTGATTGAGTAACTTATTGGCCAAGTTTCTGAGTATTGAGTAGGATCATGATAATGAAAATAAGTATATAAATATCTAAGAAAAGTGGCTTCACAACCACAAGAAAACATGAGAGAAAAAGAGAAAGAAAGTGAAAGAGGGAGAAAGAATGAAATTGGAACAAGAGTCCAAAGTGCACAACTCATCCAACTAATCTAGATGTTTTCACCCTGATCGTATTTCTAATCAGACATGATTAAACTATTGTGAAGAGAAAGAGAGAGAGAGAAGTAGAAAGAGAGAGAAAGAACGAGTATAAACTTGATTAAATCGAATACAAGTGTTTCCAATTATTGATCAATTTCGAGCCCCCAACATTGTTAAGCTCTCTCTCTCTCTCTCTTGTTCTTACCTTCTTCCCACTCAATAAGTCGAAATGTAGTCCCATTCAATGGAGCACCACATTTGCCGAACGATCGATCATAAAGATCCATCAGTAATGCAGATCCACATGTTTCCGTTGATGCATATCCTTGCAAAAGTCGAACATTCATGACCAGGGTGATGAATGCTTGTGTTTCTTCCAGAAGTGGAGCTCCGCCGACAAGCATCATTCGAATTCTTCCACCAAGAGCATTTCGAGCCGGTGCAAAAATGAATTTATCAATCAGAGGCGTATCAAAACCCAATTTGTACCAGAAAAGCTTATATTGGAGGCAAAAACGAAAGAGCAATGACATTGCCGGCTTTCTTCTCAGTCTATCTTCAACCGATTTTTTGATACGTTCCAATATCAATGGAACAGAGGGCATTATGGTAGGGCGAATGAGGGCAATATCGCTTATTGAATCTTTACCCAAAGCCGGAGCACCCGTAACCATGGTTAATGGACTTGAGAATGCAACTGGTATGCCAAGTGTTAATATAGTCATTTCACAGCCCAACTCATATATGTGGGCCAATGGCAGTAGACCCAAATAGGCTTCATCTTTTTTCGGCTTATAATCACCGACAACACTTGTCAATAAAGCTCTAAATGCGCCCATAAAATTATCTTGAGTAATCATAACACCTTTCGGTGTTCCAGTGGATCCAGATGTGTACATGATGAGAACAACATCTGATCCTTTTCGAACGATCAGAGATGATGGTGCCTGTGGTGATGTGTTATTATCATCATCATTCTCTTTGGCAAGAAGCTGCTTATATGGTATCAGCCGGAATTCATCGATGTTCATTGGCTCACTTCCGGTAGCTAAATCGGAAAAGTAGACAACCGTTTGAAGATGCGGTAGTCGACCATTTCGCTTGAGATCTTGCAATTTACTAATATGCTGTGAACTAGTGAACAAGTGGGTGGCCTCAGTTATGTTGAGAATGTGAACAATTCCATCGGTACCAAGGTTAGAGAAAATTGTGGCCACCGTTGCGTTGGCTTTCCATAATGCTTGTGATACGAGGATCCATTCTTCACGACTCTCGGCAAAAATTGGCACAATCTGTTTGTCCCTGATACCGATTGAAGATAAATTTTGGCATATTAAATTGACTCGTTTCATGGCCTCCGAGAAAGTGATATATTTGTATTCATTATCAAGGATAAATTTTTTAACTTTTTTTCCACTAGAATCTGTTTCCATCACTTCCGATAGACGAGCTCGGGTGCCCATACATGGTTGATTGGCATATTTTTTGGTTATATATTCAAACCATTGCGGAACTGAGGTCCATATTCCGAGACCAAATTGTTTCTCATCAACTAAATGCTCACTAGATCGTTCCAATGGACCGCTAACACGAACACCACCGGCAAATCCATTGGCTTCCGATGTGATGAATGGCTTGATTCGTTTTCGATAACTTTTACGATAATTGGTGATCGGATCTTGAATGAAAAAATGTATTGGCAGTAGAACAATGTCCACAATACTAGCTAAGGACCACAAAACGGTGAACAAAATATTTTCGATCACTTTATGAGGCATGGTTTGGTGGAGGCTGATTGACACACACTCTATTCTTTTTTTCTCCTCTTCTATGGGGAATAAAGTTTGTTGAATTCACTTTTTTCGAAGCGATGTACTCGAAAATTATTATCACTTATATTATATCACTTGCGAAATTCAGTCTATCGAGCAAATTTATCATCATCATGTTGTCATCGATAAAACTTTCTCACTCTCTATTACTCTACCTCACTTCACTTTCCAATATATTCAGGAGTTAGGACGATCCGATGGATAACCAGATTGAAATGCACACACTTGAATCCCGGATAGAAAGTGAGAGGTAATGAAATAATCTTCACCACCAAAAGGAAGAAGGTGTTTTAACTAGTGGAGGAAGAAGAAGAACAAGAAGAATAAGAATAAGGATGATGATAATCACCTAGAGAATGAAAATGCGACGAAAGTGAGAGCAAAAGAGAGAGAAGAAGAAGACAGATGAGGAGAGAAAAATGAGAGCGAAACTTCACTCCACGAGAAGCTTCCAAAACAATCGGATACTGAGGACCGAAATTTAATACATATCTCTCATTATGGATGAGAGAGAGAGAGAGAGAGAGAGAGAGAGAGAGAGAGAGAGAGAGAGAGAGAGAGAGTCAATGGCCAAGTTAATTTTTCATTTATCGTTGAATGATTTGGTAAAGTTTTTCCTTTCTCTCTCTTTTTCTTTCTCATCAACCCAATAGCCATAAAAGATGGAAAAACAATAGTTTTTTCTCACGATATGAGCACGAAATACTCACTAAATCTTTTCTGGAAGCGAGAGAGAAAGAGAGAATCTCAACTCAAAATTGTTATCCAATATGATGAAGCATATTTTTTTCATCAACCAAACAAGTATCATCAATAATGATAGATAGATCAATAGTCCGATGTAGATATATATATAAATGATAATGATTTTTCTCTCTCTGCCTTGTGTGCGCGGGTAAAGCTATAAGTTTGAATACTTTTTCTTGTATCGATTTAATCAAAGAGTACTGTACACTCAACTCGATTTTGGATTTAATCAATGTCAAACTCACTCTTCCACTCTGTGTGCATGTGTATATGTTAAGTATGTGACTTCTGTGTGTATACTATCTTGACTGTTGTACAAAAGTATCGACTTAATTCAAGTAGAACTGTTCATACACAAGCCCTCAATAAATTATCATAATCATCATATACACACATTCACTTGTTGCTATTATCAATCCATCTTCTTACACATGGCCAAAAGTGTTGATAAAATAAAGCTTCTTAATTCATATCAAAACTTTACTCTCTCTCTCTCTCTCTCTCTCTCTCTCTCTCTTCCCTTCTTGTGATTAGATTAACTAGAACTTGATATAGTTGAGAAAGAAAATTTTGAGTGAATTTTGGATCATAGTCTACATGGCTTATGGTTGAGTAGAGAGAAAGAGAGAGAGAAAGAGAGATGAATATGAGTTACACTTTTTCCACTTGGAAATACAAGTTCAAATTCCAATACTTACATAATATCATCGACAATTATATGGCACATACACATTCACTATCAGTTTTGGAATTTACCAAAACTCGAAAAGGAGTAACATACTGTGCATGTATGTTTACAAGTAATGATTAGTATTAGAAGCAATTTAAGAAATCATTCACACACAATCACAGACATGATCAACAACCAATGTAAGTAACCAGCTTCGAACATGACTGTGGAGAGACTGTGCTCGATATAGAAACGATCACAGACACACACTCATGAAGATATTATGGTGAGAGAGATGAAAAAAATACTGAAGAATAGAATTGAGAGTTAAGTGTTGCTAGCCGAGTTGGGCCTGTTGATTGAATCAATTGAAATGAATCAAATTTGATCAGTCGAACTGTACGAAAAAAAACGATGTACTGATTAATTGGGTGAAAATTTTTCTTCCTCCTCTCTATCTATTTATCTATTTTTGTCTATGAATTATGAATCGTCTGAGCTGAAGCCCAAATAATGATAGTAATTTGAGGATATGAGTGTATTATATATATTGTGTAATAGCTCAGTTGGAGACACACATATGGCAGCTTCATCATCAACTTAATTGTCATAATGAGATGCACATTTGAGCTCAATATGATGTGATGCTTTTTTTCTTCTCTCTCTCTCCCTCTTTCTATTGGAACCAGCATTGTTGTGTGTAAAGTAGTGAAACTAATTTATCTTTACTGATGATTGCCTTTGCATACATTAACTTTATCAGCACAAATATCATCTCCAGGAACTTGTGAGATGCCATGAATTTTCTTATGTACAGATCGATTGATTGATTGATTGGCTGTAAGCTTCCTGAAATTGAGTAAAGACATTTTTCACAGAGACATTGAGAAAAAAATTCTTCAGAAGACGATCGAGGGAATTTTTTTGTCCTTGAAAAATAAGATAAACACGCTGAGAAATTATATGTCCCATTCAATTCATGGAAAAATTTTTTCTCAGATCTTCCAACATTCAGTTTGATTGGTCAGCTATGATTGAAATTTTTTTGATCTCTTTCTGTTTATACCAACAGTCATTTGATTATATGAAATCCAAGATGTATACATTAAAAATCGCCTAATTTTCCACAATTTTGCATCACACGTGATTTTAAATCAATGAAGTGAGATAAAGATAAAGTTCAGCCAGATTCATCAAAAAAATGAGGGTAAAAAAATCAAAAAATTCGTTGAAAGTATCTTCTGAGCGTTTCGAACATGTATATAGTAGTCTCAGAGAAAAATCAGTACACCTAATTTTGCGATTAAAATTTAGTCCATCAGTGATCCAATTTCTGCATCATGCGAAAAGAGAGATCATCGTGATTCCAAAATCAAAGAGCTTTCCGAGGTAAGACTTCATCAAGTAGAGATTGAATTAGGACTAGATTGATGAGAGGAAAATTGTGATTACTTCTTACTGCTTGATTTTCACATGAATTGTCCCATCTTAAAGTATCAAATGAAATTCAATATCATTTTGAGTGTTATTGTTCTCCTGTAAAAGAGTGGATGAAATTCAATCTTGCCTCTTGAGCGATGCTAATTCTTCACCAATCCATTCAAAATTGATGGACAGAAAAATCATCTTAAGCCTTTGATCATTTTCTTTTCAAATCATAACGGTTCATAAGTAAACAAGGGATTCACGATGTTTAAAGATGGGCTCATCAAATACAATAGAATTTAATTGGGCCTCAAAATCATTTCATCTCAAGAGTTTTGATTGTCTTGAATAGTAGAAAACGCTCTGTTTTTAATTTCAAAATTTTCTGAATTTTCTTGGAATTCATTTCAGCATTCGTGTAAAGAGTATAAATATCTCACAAGCAATGATTCTCTTGATTGGAGGAGAAAAAGTAAGCAAAATTGTATGCTCTGAATTTTGGAGAAGAATCTCAATATTTTGATCAATAAATTCGAATTGATTGTGACATTTCAATAAGTGTCCCTTCCACGGAATATTCTGATCAAATTTCGCAATATCTCCAGCTCAAGAGATATTTTAGTCTTATTCTCATTGATTTATCGATGTTTGTTGATTTTATTCTGCTAATGATACCTCTAGAATAACTTGAGATTTTTATGCATCACCTAAAAACTAAATATTTGAGAGATTAAAAAAATCCTCTTTCACAATATGTGTAAACAATACAGTAGATTTATTGAGCTGAATTGGACCGATTCAAAAGCGTAACAAATTAAATTCGAATCAAAACTCTCATCTCGATCTTCTTGAGAAACGATATGGATTGAAAAAGGTTTTCGAAAGCTCAAAGATCAGCCAAATCACTTCAGAAGAAGCTTTCAACATTCAAATATATAAAAATAATGAATTTTGAACATTTTTTACCTTCAAAAATAGTGAAAATTTTTCACAAATTTTGAGTGAAAAATAAAATCACATGAATGCAAAAGATTACTTATAACTAGCCACTTATATTCGCTGAATCATTCATGCGATCAACGATCATGCAATTTTTCATTACCAAATTCACCTCTCTCATCATGAACCGTAAAGTAGAAAAAATTTTACATTTTTCCATGTAAATATAAATACTAATTATTATTCACTTTCAATCAAAATAAATTATCTGGACATAATTGTATTACATGCAAGTAAGCAAGCAAGCGAGTGGAATTCATTTTATTTTAGATATTCTCAAATTTAACCCTCCATGGCCACTCAATTTTCTATCCCCTTCCATCTCTTGAGAACTCTTTTTCTCCTACTTTTTTTTCTTACTCTTCAAGAAGCCTTTAAGACAATGTCAATCATCTCAATAGTCTCTTGAGACTGAGTATGGGGAATATATGAGAAGAAAAACAATTGAATCAAGAGTCTCAACTTAAATAACCCAGAATGAATCTTGGATTCATTTTTGTATCTACTGATGCTTCTGTTGGCTATATGATGGACTCAAATGCTACTGGATGCCCTTGCAATTATCAAGCAATCATAACTTTCCACAGCAATATAACAAACTAGTGTTCATTAAACGTATTTTCTTCTCTCCTTTTTTTGGAGGACCATCATTCTCCATCCCCCCTGATGACTTGAATCAATTGAAGATTTAATCTTCTCTCTCCTCCTCCTTCTTCTTCTTCTTCTTCTTCCCAACGTAGGGCAACATTATTTTGCACAGTTTGCTTTGACCACCTTTTTATTTCCTTCACACACAATTCGTCTTGATATGTTGTTTATTTTCACTTGTTCTTCGTCTTCTTCTTCCTCCTCCTCCTTGACGGGTGGACAAAAATTTTCGTTTATATATATATTACGTATACATATATATTTTTTTGAATGATAGATGATCTCGGAGGGAAGTGAAAAAGCATGCCATCCACTATTTTCCCCACCATTATCTACACGTATTCAGAACTTGTCCTGATTAGAGTGAAAATTTTCGAGTGAGAAGAGTAAGTAAGAAAGTTGGTATAAGGGAGAAAGAAAGAGAGAGAGAGAGTGAAAGAGAGAGAAAAAGAAAGAGAAAGAAAGAGAGAGAAAGAAACAAGTTTCTGTCCCGTTCATTTGCCTTCACTCTTCATTCGGCAGTCTGTTGAGTTTCAAGTCAGTCAGGAACCAGAATTGGTACGTGTGTTTACCAGTTTTTTCTGTATGTAGTGATTTTTTTTCGTTACCTTCCAAAAATAAAGAAACATCCATACCAACATTCATCTATCCAACTCATCTTGTTGAACATCATCAATATTTCATGGTCTCTAGTACATCAAGTGAATGACTTTGAGTGAGAGTGAGAATCGTCATTTTATCATAAGGACACAAGCTCGGTCATAAGTGATAATATGCTCAGTACATCGGAACTGAGTAGCCTTTAGGATATCATTTTCGGTGATTGTGTCTTCTGTCTCCTGTGTTCTGTAAATTGTGTATTGTGAATTCTGAACAACTCATCCATAGTTAACCATGTTTCCACCGAAAAAATCGGAAGCAAGTGATCTTCTATCGAAAACTAAAAAGATCTGTGTTATCGGTGCTGGTGCTTCGGGAATAAATGCTATCAAAGAGTGTCGTGATGAAGGTTTCGATGTTGTATGCTATGAACAGAGTAACTTTCTTGGTGGACTATGGAAGTATCGTGATGATGATGTCGATGGTCTTGCATCGGTAATGAGATCAACAATTATCAATTCATCCAAAGAAATGTCTGCATATTCTGATTTTCCACCACCACCAGAATTTCCGAATTATATGCACAACACTTTGATGGTGAGTATAATGATCTCTATCTGTAATTCAATTCATTCCTCTCAACCATGTGAGGAAAAAACCCAATCCAGCATCTTGTATAACTACTTTCACTTGACCAATTTAACCCCAGAACATCATGATTATCTTGCTGGGTTACAAAATTTTCCAGATAATCTTTCCTTAATGAATTTTCTTCTTCTTCTTCTACTGCTGGTATCTATCATGTCACTGATTCTTTAATGGTGATTATATTTTTTCCAATCCAACACACAACATCATTGTTCAATCATGTGTACAGCATGAATATTTTGAAAGATACGCTGAACATTTTGGTGTCAGACCATTCATCAAATTTGAACATAAAGTATTGAAATTGGAACCAAATGATGATTACGATCAAACTGGTCGATGGCATGCTACGGTGGAAAATTTGCGCACCAAAGAGGTGATCAATGATATTTTCGATGGTGTAATGGTGTGCACCGGTCATCATGTGAAACCAATGTCAGCCACATTCAAGGGTCAAGAAAAATTTAAAGGTAATAACCAGATCCCTTTTGATTTATCATGTCGTTGAGGAAAAATCATATCAAATAATCATTCAAGTGATCAATTGTCGGTTTCCACTCAAGATGTGTCCACTCAACTATGACCTAGATTAAAGGTCAATCAAATAATAGCTAGCCAATCGGTATCGTTATGTACACATATTTAACTAATGATCGAATGGAAGATTTACTGAAAGATTAACTGGAAGATTTACTGCATGTCTCTTCCGGATTTTTTCTTCTTATTCCACTTCTTGTTATCAGTTCATCCATAATGGTGATCACTATTGATTTACTCGATATCTTTTGTTTTTTTCTCTCTTCTTCTTCTTCTTTGATTCTCTTTTGATAAGGTAAAATTATTCACACACATTCCTACAAAAAGCCAACTCCATTTGAAAATCAAACTGTTTGCGTTGTTGGTGTCGGCAATTCGGGTGGAGATGCTGCCGTTGAGTTGTCCATGTTTTGTAAAAAGGTAAGATAATAAGACATGTTTAAATTTGAATCACACTTCGATCACATGAACGCTTCACTGTTTACCATTGTTTGCGTGTCTCGATAACTACTGGTACTACATACTGTGCTATACACTATTACCGTACAAATCATTTATTTAATTTCATTTGGAAAGAATTGATGATTTGCATCGACCAAAAATTTTCCCACTAGTTTCCCACTTATTTCACACAAAATTTCATTCATTGTTTTTTTGCCCTATTTCATTGAGATACCTTAACATTGAATTCATTAATTCACAGCTCAATTAATATACCTTGATCAATTTTGATCAAAAGTATATGTATGCTCACTTGAGTTTGAATTGAGAGTTTTTTCAACATCAATTCATAACAATCGAAGCCCTTCGACAATCAAATGTCACCATTTACAGCTGTATGACAGAATTGCAAACACAGTAGTGGTAGTAGTAATAATAGTAGATGAAAAAAAATCATAAACTTCCAGGACATAGCATGGTTTGATAGTGACAAAAATGCGTTTCAATTGATTCATCGAATCGAAGGAAGTGAAGCCATTTCTAAAATATACTTCATTTCTCTCTCTCTCTCTCTCTCTCTCTCTCTCTCTCTCTCTCTCTCTCTCTCTCTCTCTCTCTCTCTCTCTCTCTCTCAAACATGGCCCACATATCAGTATACGATTGGTGTCAAACGTTGACTGGAAGCAGGCAATTCAAAAAATGTATTCTGAATGTTCTGAAACAAACAGGACGTTTACCACCTTTCGAAGTAGTTTACAGGAAGATGAATGTGCGTGGAATGCGCTTCCGTCTAAGAATGCAGACTGTTAATGAAGAAAAGTGGCAAATTGAGCTCTCTCTCTCTCTCTCTCTCTTTCTCTCTCTCTCTCTCTCTCTCTCTCTTTCTCTCTCTTTCTCTCTCCTTCATAACTTTCACTTATGAATGAATGAATATTTTCGTGTTTCCTGATCTTGGAAAAATACCATTAATACTAGTACTTATTGAAATGAAGCTACCAAGGCTGCCACTCATGTTACCGAGACAATGATAATGATTATAATTAACATCATGCTGGATGATGATGTAAACTCTTATATTGACTCCGCCTTTATCGTCTATCTTTGTTTTAAGGTCTACCTATCCACCCGTCGTGGTGTTTGGATGCTCTGGCGTGTTGGACCCCGAGGACGTCCATTCGATTCGGAATATATTACCAGATTTTTCTTCACCTTGATGAGCTTTGTGCCCATGTGGATTTTGAATGCAGTGGTAGAGTATTATCTTAACAATCGATTTGATCATGGCCGCTATCGCATCAAGCCTAAACATCGTGTATTTTCCCAACATCCAATGGTCAATGATGCATTACCCAATCGAATATTATCGGGCACTGTTGTGGTGAAGGGTGATATACAAGAATTCACTGAAGATGGAATCATTTTTCAAGGTGATACTCAAGTCACACAATGTGATGCGGTTATACTGGCAACCGGATATGAAGTATCCTTTCCATTTCTCAGTAAATCAATTTTATGGACAGAAAACAATCAAGTAGAGCTTTATAAATACATGTTTCCACCCAAACTCAAGCATCCCCACACATTGGCCGCGATCGGTCTTATTCAAGCTGTTGGACCAGCAATTCCAATATCTGAGATTCAATCTCGCTGGTTTGCTCAACTCATGAAAGGTATTGGAAAAATTTTTATAAACAATTATTTTTTGGTGATTGCTTTTTCCATTTAAATTTATGAACTCATTTCTCTTTCCAGGAACAAGTAAGCTTCCTAATGTAGATGCAATGATGAAAGATATTGAAAATAAGCGTAAAGAGATGGAAAGAAGGTATTTCAAAGGACCTCGCCATACAATGCAAATCGATTGGGTCACATTTATGGATGAAATAGCTTCACAATATGGTGCAAAACCCAATCTGTGGAAATACTTCTTCATTGATCCTGTATTTTGGTATAAACTGTTCTTCGGTCCATGTCTTCCATACCAGTATCGGCTGAAGGGTCCACATGCATGGGATGGAGCACGAGGTGCTATCATGAATTTGGAGGAAAGAATTGATGCTGCATTTAGAACACGAAAATGCAGAGAATATATCAATGGTTATGATTCGAACAAAAATTGAAGGAAAATTAATGCATTCAAGTTATTGGTTATGAAAAAATTTTATCAAATTCATCAGCTCAGAGAATTTATATATTTTTTTCTTCATAAATCTCATCTTAAAATTTTAAAAATCTGCTTGAGAGGCTATATTGTTGATTTGAGCGTTTTAAGTGTTTTATTCGAGCCTCTATGATCCATAGAGACACACAAATTTTCTCACAAAAAGATTCCAAACCAAGCCAGAACGTTTGAATCAAAATGAATAATATTATTTTTTTCCACTTCAATGATGATGATAATTAAAAAATAAATATTCTTTCATAAATCTCTGCATTTTTGTATCAGTATCATTCTCCTGATGCACTGTTCACTTCATGAATCCACAATTGGCTAGCAATTATAAGACCATCATCTCTGATCTATGGATCATATTTATTTTCCCGCGTTTTCTGGTTTCACTTCGTTCAACTGTTCATTCAACTTCGTTCGCAAAGTAGTATCAATATTATCCATCAGACAGCAGCACTGCTTACAAATGAGCTCCGCCTACTTTTCATCTTTCAGCCAATCAAAATGGATAGAACTTTCGAATAGAACTCATTTTATTTTCATTTTCGATTAAAGACTCATGATTGGCCATCGAAATTTTGGAGAGAGAGAGAAAATATTATTATAGTTAAGTGTGTGAATCATCACCACTAGCAGAAGTGTTAGTTAGCAAAAATATCTTTTCGGAAACAAGTTCTCACACCTCTCTCTCCATCTCTTCTCTATCTTCTAGGCAAGTCCATCTCTCTCTCTCTCTCTCTCTCTCTCTCTTTCTCACTCGTGTTCTCATTCATATTCTTTTTCGTGGAGTAACTCTTGCCGATTACTTTTAACGTTACTTGGAAAGTTTTCTCATCATGAGCAAAACTCCCCGAGAACCTATCAATAAGCTTGTGCTCAATTGGTTGAAAGAGTATCAGAAAGATTCTCGCTCAAGTATGCTGTACGCTAATCCATCCATCAATGGACACCATCAGCCACTATCATCACCACCGATTTTGGACACCAGCAAGTCTATTTCGTTAAATGAGTGTGAAAAAGTCAAATATTTCGGTACTTGTACGATTTTCTAGTGATATTGCTTTTCGCATGATGCATTTGTTTCTATTATCATCATCAGTTTGCATGCAAGTTCCAGCAAGTTTCATTTTGCATATTCGCGTTTGTGTGTATAGGGGTATCTGTGATTCTAATTCAATTTTCTTGCTTTCAAAATGATACATGTAGATACAGAGGATAGTCTAATGTGCACACGATTGGAAGATTGTGCTAGTAAAAGAATTGATAACAGCTCGGATACATCATCTCAGATAACGGTCGACAGTCAACAGCAGCAACAGAATCGACGTCGTCGAACTGCATTCAATTCGGAGCAACTTCTGCAACTGGAACATGAATTTATCGTGAAAAAGTATCTCACCCAACCGGAGCGCGCCAAATTGGCCCATACATTACAATTATCTGAGTCTCAAGTGAAAATTTGGTTCCAAAATCGACGAGCAAAATGGAAACGTGTTCGTGGTCAGCGAGTTGCACCAGCTCAACAGACTACAGGACACAAAGTCCACTGTCCAATACCAGTTCATGTGAATCGTATGCACATGAGATCTCAACATCATCAGCATCTTGATAAGGGGTAAGTTCAATTGATTTCCATTTGCTTCCATTTTGATTTGAGAAAAGAATTCCAATCTTTCATGGAATGAAAGCTTTGAGCTCATGGAAGATTTTGCTAGTTACGATCATGTATTGGTAATCCATGCAAACTATTTACGACAGATGTGTTCAAGCGTGATTTGTAAATGATCTATAACAGCCAATTCACTGATCACGATCTTCCAAAATTGATTTGCAATCACCTATTTAACTTCAATCAGAGAGTATTTTGGGTGATGAAAAACGTTCCACTCTTCATCTGTAATTGATAGTGGATGCTCATCTGAAATGTGTGATGTTGAGTTGTTGAACAAGAAAGTGTATCCGGCACGAAAATTCGTTTTTCCTTCTCGCCTGGGATCTTGTATGTGTAGCCTGTGGAAAACATGATGTTTTTACGCCAAAATAGTGTGGCAAACCTGTCACTTCTCCATCCATTTCTCACACACACACACATACAACACTTATATGTAGGAAACTCACAGTCGATTAGTGAAACTGAGCGAAAAGCTAGTTAACTTGTGTAATCAGCGAAATGATGGAAGATTCATTGATTGCAGTAAAAAAAAGCTTGGGCCGTGCAGAGGAAGGTCTCAAAGCTTGATGAGGTTGAGGAATAAGCATGAGTGGCCAATTGAAATGGATAATAACTGAGAGAGAGAGAGAGAGAGAGAGAGAATGAGGAATGCTTTTTTATACGTGTTCCAATATTTTCGTCATGAGGCTCAATCTCATTTTTCTGAAGCGGCACTTCTTTATCTTCTTCTTTACTTGCCTTCGCTTGTTGGCACTTCTGAATGTTTCTGGTGAATTCGAAATAGTAAAGAGAGATGGAGTTTTTTTGTGGAGGAAAATATTGGAAAAAGCCTGCGAAAAATTCAATTAAACCGAGGCCAAACTTGTTAATGAGTACAGTTTACGTGCTAATGAAGGTGCTCATCGGCAGTTCGTGGAATAAAATATTCAGACGATCATGAATGGATGAATGGATAGGGAAGAAAGGAAGAGAGAGAGAGAGAGAGAGAGAGAGAGAGAGAGAGAGAGAGAGAGAGAGAGAGAGAGAGAGATAAATGAGAGAAACGCGCGCTCTTCCAGCTTATAGTCGTATCTCATCTGGCATCTTGATTTGATCTGGGAGGAAAGAAACTTATGAACTTTTCTTTCTCTCAAAGCATGATTAGACAGCTAAAAGAATGGAGATAAATAGAGAGAGAGAGAGATGAACAATCGTAATTAATTTAAGAAAAGGTAATTGAAAATAAAAGACGAATAACTTGAGGCGGGAAAAGAGGTTTTTCTTTTCTTTTTATCGCACCCATAGAGAGAGAGAAAGATGAAGAAGATTGTTCAAATGCCGAGAATATTAGCTTCAAAATTTCAGATAGAATCTGCATTGAGCTTTCTAAATTGGCTCATACTCTGAGCCCATTTGATCAAAGCTGGGAATGGATGTGTGATCTTTTTCCAACAGGATGATGGAAAAGTGAGGCTAGGTGTGAGGCGTGAGGATAGTTTGAATGGCTGTCAGATGGAAAGAGAGAGAGAGAGAGAGAGAGAGAGAGAGAGAGAGAGAGAGAGAGAGAGAGAGAAGGTATGAGAACGATGAGAAGAAGAAATGAGGAGCTTATTATCGTTGCATAAATTATAATACTCAAAGTCATGTTATATTTGAGAGCAAAAAAGAGAAGTTGGTCTGCTTTAAGGAGGAAAAAGCTTCTCTCTCTCACTTCGGGTGAGTGTGAAAAGTCAAAAGAATTTTGATTCAAAGTCAAGACCACACAATAAATTTTTCGTGGTAAAGTCAGGACGTAATAGAATAAAAATTAAGCTCACCAATCGGCTTGCTAACAAAATCTGGTGACAAAATAGCCTCCCATATACACGGCTCTTTCTCTTTCCCTCGTATCACTAAACTGAACTGATCCATGGGATATCCCGTGGAACCCAGTCGGTAGGATAGATGATGATCTGTCTTTTTTTCCTTGTTCCCACTGGTATATGTACCAGTGATATGTGGTTTTAGTGAATAATGGACAATAAGCCTCCGACAAAACCCCATCATCTTGTCACATTAATCCCACTGAATATTCATCCTATACATTAACCTCTTAGCCGCCCACTTTAATTCTCAAGTCAACTTGGCACATTATTCTCTCTCTCTCTCTCTCTCTCTCTCTCTCTCTCTC
>QZCP01000568.1:88034-140613 GCA_003956705.1 Brevipalpus yothersi | reverse complement strand
CTCTCTCTCTCTCTCTCTCTCTCTCTCTCTCTCTCTCTCTCTCTCTCTCTCTCTCTCTCTCTCTCTCTTATTTTTTCGATGTTAAACGTTAACAAAATTGGTGATGAAAAGAGGAGGCAGAATAAAATCATGATCCAATGATGATGCCAGTTATTGGCTTTACGATACTTCTCTTCCTCTCACATTCAAGCCCATGGTGTCAACTCTTGTCTCCCAGTGATTTTGTCTTCTAGTACCATCAAGTTAAATACAATTTACGGATGAGAGAAAGAGAGAGAGAGAGAGAGTCAACTTTAGGTTGAAAAGAGGATGAAGTTGAGGGATGCTGGAAAAAAGAGAGGAAAAATATTATTTATTCCGCCTTCTTTCGGTTTCTATGATAATTCGATAATTGAAAGTAATCTTTGTGAAAAGGAGAGAGCAAAAGAGGAGCAATTCGTTGGTGCCTATCCTGTCATTATTGGTCCATGTGATTCATTGACAGTCTTGTTGCCACCCACAAAACGTGTCTGATGGGTGAACATGAAGGTGGGAGTTTGAATTTAGCTGGTCCAGAAAAAACAATGCTGGACTGACATCTTTTCGAACTTGTCCATTACATTGACTTTGGGTCCAGTTGTTTTTGATTCTAGCTTTGATTTTTTTCAATTCTTTCAACACATGACTAGAAGGAATTTTCTCTTCAACAAATTATGTGAACAGCAATCAGATATTGTGTCAAATTCAGCCTCTCAACTTATCACATCAATATTCCTATCTTTTATCGATCCTCGATCTTCCCAAGCTTGATCATCTTAATCAACAGATTTGTAATTAGATTATCTAATTAGGCACATCCCAATATGATAATGTAGATATAATCTCATCATTTTCCATCTCTTTCAACTTTGGAACACGTCACATTATCTCTCTCTCTCTCTCTCTCTCTCTCTCTCTCTCTCTCTCTCTCTCTCTCTCTCTCTCTCTCTCTCTCTCCTCTTTTTCGTGATACTTTGGTGCAAAAATCTCACCAAACTCTCACAGTTTCTCAGATTTTATATTTTCTTTTACACTCTTCACAGTCTTGCACTTTGTTTTCCCTTCTCATTATTGTAATCAAAATTTTAGCCTCAAGCCTAAATCTGATCTTCGGTGTGTGTATATATAAACACACACAAAATCAAGTGATGAAGCGGTGTCGTGAACACCTTTTCTGTTGTATAGCTGGAAGTGGTGATAAAAATGATGAGGAAGAAAAAATAAGAAGATGAGGAGGATAGTGGAAACACGATGCTGATCATTTCTCACGGCTTAAAAGTGGCAAACTTTGCTGCTTCTGCATCAGACTTTCATTCTTTCATCTCTTATATCCATTTTCCACATCTTCTATCAGCCTCCTCCTCCTATCCATGAGCCTCATCATCGATGGTTTGACATCCTCCGCCCAACTCGAAATTCACTTCACAAGGAAGAGAGAAAGATTCGCGGTCCCAATAGAGGAGAGGAGCGTCTAATATTTAGATTATCGCATCGTCTCGTTGATAGAATCATTTTCATCTCTTTGATTAATTATTGACTCTTAATTGAGAAGTTGATTAAGTAACCATTTTAGTCTAACGTATTGGCAATCAATCTTACACATCGCGCACTGATTGATGGCCATTGATTTTCTCTTTTCGAGCCGAAAGTCTCTCTCTTTCTCTGTCCATTAATTTAACTCTTCCAGCTCTTCTCAAATTCATTGGAATCCACATGATGTTCCGAGTGCTGTTGTGGTTATAAGTTGTGAAAAGAGAGGGGAAAGGGGATAAAAAGTAGGAGGAGGAAAGGGAAGAGGAGGTGGATGGAAATGATGATGGCTATCGTGGATGGCCAAGTGTTTATGTATGTGTGGGTGGAAACGGTTAAAGTGTTAACCAAACTTGTTAGAGTGAATAAATCAAATGGATTCCCACATTCATGCACAAGAGAGTGTGAAATAAAGGGAAAGAATGGAAATCCCAAGGCACAAGAATGTACACACATTCAGATTTTGAGAGAATATTCGCCTCTTTTTCTCCTTCTATCTCTTGCCATTCAATTTGCATAGATACATAGATACATACACACTGGCATCATGAGCACCTCGAAAAGCTCCTGTTGAGCCATTTGATGGTCCTACTGAGGGCGAGAAAGAAAAATGCTACAATCCGATCATCTCGAACAATAAGCGTTTAACTGATCTGGATGAATAATGTCCATTCGTGGTGAATAGTCTATGTCCACATATATGTATCTGAAGCGAAGACACGTAAACATTCGAGAAAGAAAGAAAGAGGGAGAGAGAGAGAAAGTCGAAGTAATAAGAACAATTCGTTACACCGATAGATGTTCTATTCACAAATGTCCAAATGATGTCCATTTAGACTCTTTGGTGTCTTGTCCTAGTATTTTCTATCTATGTCTC
The DNA here is from genome assembly GCA_003956705.1 of Brevipalpus yothersi. Classification (NCBI taxonomy): domain Eukaryota; kingdom Metazoa; phylum Arthropoda; class Arachnida; order Trombidiformes; family Tenuipalpidae; genus Brevipalpus; species Brevipalpus yothersi. The sequence goes on along the minus strand of QZCP01000568.1, from coordinate 138,188 downwards.
TCTAATAGTATCTTTTTCCCTATGAATAGAACGTGAAATGTTCTAGGATTATCATTGTATCGAAAAGAATCTTGCCTATCACAACATCTTCCCCAGACTCTTCACCATTGTTAACCCATCTTTTCTTTCTCTCTCTTTCTCTTTCTCTCTTCCTATTGTACTTCTATAGTGGGCCAAGATTTCGCTCGGTAAATACAGCACCCAATCCACCGATTATCAACGGTCCAATTGGTGTTAGTGTTGGTGTTGGGCCTGTTGACCTGAATACCAGTCCAAATTCCACTCAGAGTCCATCGATTATCGATTGTAAGGAAAGTACGCTACTAGATACTTCGATTGATAAGCAAAGATCAGCTTCACAATTGGCATCTCCACCAAATTCAGTCAACACGATAAGTCCACCACTGATCATCGGTGATGTTCAAGCATTAACCAAATTGTCATCATGTCAAACAAATTTTATGGATCTTTACTATAGAAATCATCCATTGTTCGCTCATATTCCCTTCCATCCAGCGCTGAATCCAGCCCATCCTCATCACCACCATCACACTCATCCAGCTTTACATCCACATCCGAATCTATTCTTTCCAACATCCACATCAGCCAGTTTGACCACAAGTTTGGTCAACTCTCCGGTTGTATCAAGTCCACCAGCTGATCTGAGTCCATCGAGTGTGGCAACCGGAAGTCCTCCAATAGACACCGGAAGTTTGATGAATGCTTTCCAACCTGATGCACTGTCAGCTTATCGGGCTAAGATGACTTTTGAATTACTCCGAGAAGGTTTGGTCAGAAATTTAGCCAAATCACAAGCTGCTCCACCGATTGCTGCTGATTGGTATCGAGTACCGTTAAGTCACATCACGAGTTAAGTGGACATTTTTATCAAATTACTTGGAAAAAGATTGAACGTACAAAAGTCAGCTATAAAATGATTCATGTAAATTTATGTATGTATATATGTAAGTGTGTGTGTGTGTCAATTCAATTATGCATACAATGTCAAGAGATGGACATACACACTTACAGATATTTGTCCGAATATTTTCGGCTTGAACAATCTCTATTCATTTGAGCACGTGTTTGAATTAGCTCACCAAGCTTTCTCAGAGGCGAGAAGATTCATGAATTATGATAGATGAATGACAATCATACTCAAATTGTTAATGTCCATCGTATTATTATTATTGGCTGTCAAAATAATTCGATTAGGATTGCCATTAAATTAGCAAATTCATGCCTCATAATGTGACCATCATTGATATTTTAGTTCTACTTTCATCCTTCAAAACAATGACCATTCTTCTGTAATCCACATGTATTTATCATTCAATCAGTGAACCAGTAAAATTCAATAAACTATCCTCTTCATTCACATCATTTGATTACCGAATCTCCTCATTTCTCATCCAAAATTTCGAGTCTATATCACTTCCATCTTACATTGTTCTGGAAGGAGGGAAAAGAGAGGAAGAGAGAGAGAGAGTGCTGAAGCAATGAAGAGTTCTCACTCATCTTCATTCTTTTTTCTATTTCTTACTCCTCCTCCTCCCCTTTTCATCACTAAGGAACCAGAATTAGACACAGTTAATCGAATTGTCTGATCCTTAACTGTTACTCAATTGTCAGCCCAATGAAACAATGAGCTAACCATCTACCACCCTCTTGATGATCGAGCTGTGGCCTCATCACTTGCTTTTCTCGCCTATCTTTAATCTTCTCTCTCTCTCTCTCTCAGACTATCCTATTTGCAATAGTTTTTTCATTCATCATTCTCTTTCTCTCCTCTTTCTCTTCTTTTTCTTTCCATCTTCTCAGATCATCACCTCGTAACGCTTCCTCTTGTTAGTTTGGCACACACTAAATGGTAATGATAGGTTTCCACTTCTTTTTCTCTCTCCAGCACTTGTGCTCTGATTACATTGAATCATTGATGATCATTTCCTCACCCCATTCGAATACACATGCATCGCTACTCCATGGGATCTCTCTCTCTCTCTCTCTCTCTCTCTCTCTCTCTCTCTCTCTCTCTCTCTTTCTGTGCGTTTCTCTCGTTGAAGTTGAAAAAAGATTGACACAATAGATTGGCTTATATCTTTCTCCATGATCACGAAAACTCCATCCTTTTTCTTGCCTTAATCATAGTCACCACTAGTCTGGCTAACACACACTTCGAGTTACAAGTATAAGTAGGGAGGGATCCTAACATGATCTAACAAGCACTTGCTCGTATAAATACACTGGTCAACAGGGAACAGAAGTGATGCCAGTCAAAGTGTCCGAGTATATTCCAGTCGACTATTGACCAATTCTTTCACTCTATTCCATTCTCCTTCTCGATCATGCTTCAAGATTGAGATGCTCCCCCCTACTTCCTCCGCCTATCGAACGGGTAGATTTCAATCGAATTTATCATCATCCGTGGAAAATCCTCCAGCATCTCTCTCTCTTTTCACCCGAAATTGGAATGTCCCTTCATCATGATGCTGAGCTGTCGAGAGCACGCTTACCACACATGTCGAAGATTGGACCAGAAATCATAGACATTATTTCATTGGCACCTCTGGTGGGGGCATTTGAGCACGTGTCCCATCAATGGGCCGATCATTTTTCCATCATGAAAGCCAGATGATCGCACATGATACATTCGATAGTGATTCTTATACCCTCTTTCTCATTCATTTTGAGTAAAAGATTATCATCAGTTCCGATTCGATTCGCTTGTAGGGTGGTTATTTGATCTGATACTCACGATTTTAAGCACATCATATTATTTTTTCTTCTTTCTCATTCTAATCGACTAAACATTTGTGTAGCTGATAGTGTGATTATAATTTGATTATGATCCTAATTGCTGAATTGATATCGAACGCAACTCTCGTGCCATGATGAGAGAGAGAAAGAGAGATGGCCTTCCTTTTTTTAGGGTGAACGAAAACTAGCAATCATCAATGGATGAAGCTGAATGATTCGTGATCATAAGAAGAAACGATTAATGTTTCATGTTTGATTGAGAAAAAAATTCAGCGATTCAAAATGAGCATACATTTACTTGTTTTTGATTGGAATTGATTTTCATCGTTGATGGGTTATTGAAAGCTTGCGATCAAATAGCTTTAAGCGTTCGAGAATCGATTGGGGAGTTCTATCAACGAAAATTTCGATCCCAATTTGTGTATATATGCTTGAAAATTGTTTGACATTGAAGTTGGACTCAATTGATTGTTAATTAAATCAATTTGAGTCAAGTTGATCAGCTATCAGTGCCGATAGTGTTGCAAATGTATCGTTTGATCATGACCACATCACGTTTGATTCATTCGATGAGGCTCATAGTTGAGGGAGAAAGAGAGTTGAAAAAATTTTTTCTCAAAATAAAAGTCATCAGCCACTTGCATTCACCCTTTTATTCATCATCACTCTAAAAGTGTACTGATGTCCCAACCATTATAACACCATTAGCTTACCATTATCATTATAATCATTGAAAGTAATCAAATTTGATTCAATTCGAATAACATAATATGAAACCCTATCATTATGCGGGAGATGATCAAGAAATAGAGGAATACAAGAAGAAAGAGAAAGAGAGAAAAGAAAGACTTTGCTGGAATACACATGAAATAAGTGATAATAATGATGATCATAATTGTAAGTTTGTAAATCAAAAAGTGGTGTCCAATGGAATGGTTTCATCAGTGGGAGGAGAAGAAGAAGAGAGGAAGAAGAGGAAGAAAAAAAGCAAGAGAATAGTTCAAGAAGGAGGAAAAGAAGGAAGTAGGTTTGCATTCAAAATGAAAGGATTTTCGTGCTTTATATCATGAATCAAGTGTGTGTGTAAAGATGAGGCAAGTTATATATGTATGTATATTTTCATAATCAACGTTCTAAATAATTGAGCTCAATCATGACACATTAACAGTACGAGTGGTGTGAGTATACAGAACTTGGGCAACACCTCTATTTGAGAATGCTAATTTTGATTATGCATATAAATTGCTCTGTATATGTGTATATACTATATATACTAAGTAGCTATTTCAAAAAAAAGCTCTTTCCTATCAAATATTATCTTACACTGATAATTGAAACAAGATCAGTATGTAAAAAAAATATGGGAAAAAGGTCAATTCCAATGATGAGCTTTTAGCACGAATCAATTCTTTTCCTTTTAACAAGGTGTGGAAGAATGATGAAGAAAAGTGCAAAAAAAGTAATTCATCAATATGCTAATCATTCTTAATGTTCATTCGAGAGAATTGAACATTAAGCTGGATGATAATGTCGAATTTTTATCAAGGCTTGGAAGTGAACTTTGCTATCATACTATGATCACAATATTTCAGATTTCTTTGGTCGATTCGAAGCCATTTGCGATCGTGAGAGGAGTTCGCGATGAATTCAAACCGTCAAACTAGACAATAATTCTGTTCCCATACGAATTATATGTATACGTATAAATCTCAGTTGACGCTGATTGTATATCTGTGTAAAACTACTAGTTTACTGTTCATGTCATTTTTGCAGCTTGTTTCCGTTATTTTCTCCACTTATTGATACCTTATTTTGATCCGTTCAAATCGATTTTAAACTTCAAAATTGATGGCAATTTATTGATGCTAACCATCTTTACCATCTGATGTAGCAATCGGAAATGGCTGCCAAAACTTGAAAATAAGCACCTCATGTACATCAATTGTTTTGGTGTAATCAGAGCAAATTTACTCTCTCTCTCTCTCTCTCTCTCTCTCTCTCTCTCTCTCTCTCTCTCTCTCTCTCTCTCTCTCTCTATCTTTCTTTCTTTTTTTTTCTCTCTCTTGCTTCTGATTGCTTTAAAGTTGAAAACAAGGCGAGAAAAAGGAAGAAGAATGATCATCATAAGTGTTTTTCTCGCAAACAACTCTCAAATCAAAGGGAAATGCCTCTGGGCGGAGGAATGTAGCTTCTTCCAGTTGAAAATGATGATCATCATCTGAGATGAGGAAAGTGTGTGTATGAGAGAGAAAAAGAGGAAAAGAAGAAAAGAGAAAGAGAGAGAGAAAAACAAAAGGCCCGGTGTGGGAGGCACACTGGAGAGTGGGAGAAGACATGAGATTGGCATGAAATTCACAGAATCGGGCGGAGATCTCAGGCTGGGAGAAAGAAGCAAGAAGTGGCCTGATGAGAGAGAGAGAGAAAAATAGTGTTCACTATAGTGTGAAGTGAGTATGAATGTCACGCAAATCATTGGATCTTGTATCATCATCATGACCATCATTATTGTTCAAATTGTTCCCTTGTTCATTCATGCAGATGATTCCAACAGTCAACAACTGAGGAGTGGGAAGCAACTCATCATATTATAGGCCAGAAAAAAGAGAGGCAGAAAGAGAGAGAAGAAAAAACGGTTAAAGTAACAGTCGTAGAGAAAGAATAAGCTGATCGCGAATAATCTTGAGAAGCACATCAATTGGACGATTAATTCAGTATGAATGATAGAAGCATGCAAATATTATTATCATCACTGTTATTATTATTCATATTCTATTGATGTTCAATGGCAGTTTTGCTTGACTGGGCTTCTCGCAGAGTCAATCCAATTCAATTCCTTTGTCAGAACTCAGTTTCGATCAAACATCGAGGAAATACTTTTCAGTGTCTAGATCAATCTTAAGAATTTTTCTGACTAACATACTCATTCCTTTTTCACTCTCATGCACAATTGGGGGAATATATTCCTCCTAATCAAAATGCTTGGATTTTCAGCTAGCTTGTTGCTGATATTCGAATGGAAAAGATTACTGAATTGAAGTGTGCCTCCATTTTTCATGGATTAGAGCTCCTATTTGAAGAATCATGTGTCTTCGCTTATGAGCGCTTTGAAGCATCATGAACGAATCTTTGCAAATCTTCTGTAACCCATCAAAAAACGTTTCCCAATGATGAAAGAGTTTCTTCTGACCTGGTTCGATGATTCCTCTAAGATACAATAATACAAGAAATGTCAGGATAAGACCTAGAGAATGATTTGTATAGAAATCCGTTTTCGTGAAGAATTGAATCAAGAATAATCGATTTCCTATTCTATTATCATGATAGTACAATATAAAAAAAGTATTTTCCAGAGAGATTGAGCCATGCATATCTTTTGAGAGCCTTTCTCTCAATCCTAAACTTTTTGGTATCCATCTTAGAAAATTTATAAGCAGCAAGGGAATACCTTTCTGCTTGACCTTTGAACAGGTAACCATCATTTTTTCTATCCACAAGTTGAATGCATGATTTCAGCGAGAAAGTTCATGAGAAAAAGACCTGGCAACATCATGTATTCATCCAACTACCTCATCGGCAAGGAATTTTGATCAATTTAATTAAGATGCTTCTATAAAGCCCCGAAAGACTGATCTTACTTGCAGCTGGAACTTTTTCCAAAAAATTCTAAGAGGCCTCTTGAACTCACCTATTTTTTCCAGCCATTCGAGAATATCTACAATAATATTGAGATTCTTTTTTCGAAATGAAGATGGACATACATGATGGTGATTGAGCACGTTTTAATGAAGCGTTTCAAAATTTAATCAATCTACTGGACAAATGAAGACATTGAATCTCTTCTTCTCGTTTCCAAATTCCAAACATAATCTCAAACATTACCTCTATCATTCGAAAAAAAGATGTCCAATCAAGAGTAAGTTGAAAACAAATAAGACGCAAACTTCCCATTCCATTATCTTTACAGAGCTTGGTGGATAATTTTTTTGCGATCAAATTTAAAAAAAAAGAAGCCGAAAAACAAAAAAAACAATGAGCACCCATTGATCATCTTTTGCTCATCCACACGCATAAATTATCACTATTCCCATTCATCACTCTCATTCCAGCATCCACCTCACACACAACCAGAGTCACTGATTGTGTGCATAAGATTTACATCAATTAACTTGCCAGCACTTTGGTTGGACACACACTCGCCCCTCTTCACCTTGTCTCTCTCGCTCTCTTTCCCCTTGCATCTTGCTTTGGGCCGTCCGAAGACATGATCAAGGCACCAGCAGCGGCCATCATCACCACCACCATTAGGGTTGCCCCTATGCAAGTGTATGTATTGGCACGTTAATCAGGAGGAGAAAATTTAGTCAACATGATCAATTAAGTGTTATACATGTGCACACTCATCTTTTTTGGGTAGAAGGAAAACCTCCATAAAAATACATATTTTGCTCATATTTAGCGCCAAAAAAATCGTCAATCATTCCGGGCAAGAATCAGCTCACTTGGGCTCCAGAGCATTTATCGTCGGACGTCCGACGATGCCTCTAACTGTAGATCCTCTCTCTCTCTCTCTCTCTCTCTCTCTCTCTCTCTGATTCATCATCCCAACAAATATTGCAATATTTGCTTCTTAGTCCTGGAAAACATATATTCATGAAAATACACATTGAAGAGTATTCTCCATCTTTTTCTTCTATCTTTCTCTACCACTCTTATCCAACTTCCCTTTCCTTTGGGCTCCTCTTGGCGCTGCCTGATTTATCCCATTAAACGGAGCAATTAAAGTGATGCTTCTATGGTCCAGTCGAATTAAACAGGCCGATACAATCTCCGGTCCACTCTGGTTGGTGCGGCAAGAAGCCTTCAAAGGCTCTAAATTCATCACTTGGCTAACACGCTGCTTGCCCAGGCCGTCACGATTCAGGCAGCCGGGGTGAGAAGCAAATCGCCAAACCTAACAATTAACTCTCGGTTCACATTTCATCTCTCTCTATCATCTATTTATCATCTCTCTCTTTCTCTCTTTCCAATTCTACTCCTCATCCTAGCCTCAGGTCACATCTTCCTTCTCTCTGCATCCTCATCTTCTGGGTTCCCAAATTTTCTCCACCTCCATCTCTCGCTTCTTCTCTTCTACCATAGAGAGAGAGAGAGAGAGAGAGAGAGAGAGAGAGAGAGAGAGAGAGAGAGAGAGAGAGAGAGAGAGCATGATTTTAGTTCTCCCCCTTCTGAATTGCTCACTTTTGTTTGTCAAAGGTTCTCCTTGATAACATCCCCTCAAATTGATACCTTGCCTTGATAAAGTCAATTATCATGGGCGATGAATGAATGTCAATTTTTCAGCTGACCAAAAGTATCATCTATTTGAATTACTCTCAGCCTGGCCGATCGACCTGCCTGGATGATCTCTCTCTCTCTCTCTCTCTCTCTCTCTTATTCCCTGGCATATTTATAAAATTTTTCGATGAGCACCCATCAAAGGCTATGGTTCCTCCATCGACACTATCACTTTTAGCCCGGGACGCTTAAGCCATTAGCTCAATAGAGAGGGAACACAAAGTGGCCTCATGCCAGTATCACCGCCTATCAGACATACATACACAAACATTATTCACCTTCACCACATTTTATATTCATTCTCATTTGCGAATCATCATATAATTGCCATTATGCTTTTTTTTCGTGGCCATCATTTTGACTCTTCTTTTTTGGTGATCTCTCTCTCTCCCTCAGCATCACCCAGAGGACCCATCTATCTATTTTGAGCTCCGGCAAACACTTCTTTTTTCACCATGTCTGATACACTGGTCAATTGAATACATATTATACATGAGTTGATTGCAAGAGAAGAGCAGCATCCAGCAAACAAGAAGCAAATCCTTTGCATCATTTTCTCTCTCTCTCTCTCTCTTTTCTCACTTCTGCTTGGCCCATCATCTCCCAGAGGCAATATAATCACAATTATCATAGCTCTCAGCATCACTTTACATTTGCTCTCTCCCATCTAATGTATCAGAAATGCTGATGATGATCACTTTTCTTGATACAAACTCACACACACAAGCATGCTGGAGAGCGAAAAAACACTGGTCGTAAGTATATTTATCACGCCATCCTAATTTGATCCCCTTAAATCGGTGCCTGAATTATCGCTGCATTTTACAAGTTGAAGCTTAAAAAATTTACGCTCTACCTTCGGTCTGTTTCGATCATCATTCCTAAACACATTGGCATGCTTCCCCAGAAGAGGAGTGATTCTGAAAGCAAGGGAAAGAGAGAGAGAGAGAGAGAGAAAATTATTATCAAATAATTTGCATGAACCTGTCAGATCATCATATTCATGGTAAGTGATGGTAAGTGATAACATCCCAGGAGTGGATCGAGAGCAGAATATATAAGAACCACTTTTCAACTCTACATATTATGCGGGACTCGAGCAAATTATCAATTGATTTGGACAGAAGCGCAAGTTTCTCCCTCTTCATACATCATTTTGGCCATTTCACTGGAACGATCTTGAATTCTTTTTGTTCTTCATTTAGTTGTGAGAAAGAAAATATAAATAGCAATAATAGTTGCATGTGAGTATTACAAGGAATAAAAGAAAGAGAGGAAGAGAGAAAGAGAGAAACAGCCTGAAAGAAAATATATCAGAAATCAAGATCAATGATGCTTGTAATGATTGCTTTCCGCTAATTTACTAAAATTTTGTTAGTTTTTTTGGTGTTCTAATTCATCGATAAGTAGATTCATTGGCACCTTGTTTATGGAAGGAAAAGGGTGGGGTATACATGTATATATTCATTCATTGAAACAAATAAAATTCAAAGTAACTCATTTGCGTAACGATCGGTGTATCTGTAAGTAGATCGTACTTGGTAAACCAGAACCGAAAATAATTTCAATTCGATAATGATGAGCCCATCAGCAGCGTATATCCGAATCTATTTAGGCTCAAAAAGTGATGATTTAACAGGCTAATGAGGCATTTCAAATTGTGAATTTGAAGATGAAAAAAGAAAATATTTCGACATCATCTAGAAGGGAAGCTGAAAATTGATATAATGGAGCCAAGTCTTCCCTCAATCATCATCGGATCATCATGTATTCTTCATTCTTGGGGAAACAGAGAGAGAGAGAGAACCTTTCTTCCCCATCATATTTTGGAAAAGCCAATCAAGCCATGATGATGACAAGGAAGAGAGAGAGAAAGAAAAATAATAATAAGAATAAGAAAAATGAAAAGTGCGAGTTCATCAAATTAAAAGGCGTAAAAATTGTATGAATGAGTGACAAGCGTTGAGGCCTGTACATACTGGAAAGAAATTTTTGGAGCCTTTTAACCAACCAAAAAATCATCTCTCATGATGATTATGATGATGATCGCCCACGTTTTGCTTTCTATCTCTCTTACTCACAGCAGCAATTCGTGGCCACAGGGCTTTCCTGATGGATCGAGAAATGATGTTCCTTCCAAATTTTTGACTGGACTCTCGAGAATTAGCCATGGACCGAGATGAGTAGTGAGGATAGCTTTTAAAATGGACATGCATACATATATATATTTCTCTCTCTCTCTCTCTTCATTCTCAATTCGTAGGGAAGAAGAAGGCTTCCACACACACACATACACGCAGTTTGTTGGGCAAACGAGAAGTGTTCAGTAAATGTTCAGCCTTAACACGCTAAAATGTTGCCCTTTTTGAATGGCACCTATGATAGTGGGCCACTTTTCCGGGCCCTGTATAGTTCTCTTTCAGACAGACACATGTGTATGTACATTCACATACATGAGCATTCTCTGATTGCTTGTTTGCTTGGCTGTTTAACACACACTGTATTTAGCGCTTCAAGCTAAAAAGCTGGAAAGTTTTTCACAAGTTCAAATTGGTCAAACGGAAGAGGCTTGCCCATAGCAAAACTGTGGCCGTGGTCAGACATGGTCGAGTGGCTGAACAAGAAGCGTTTGTGCATACTTACAATTTGGTGTGTGTATGTGTGTGAGTATACTTTTGCTTCCCGATTTTCGCCTACAATGCGAAAATTTTCAAAGATGAAATATTGACTCGAAAAAGGAATACAATTTCACATAGGATGATCATAAATTTTGGGGAAAATTGGCCTTCACACTCATGGAAACAGCTAGTATCATCCGGTAAATAAGAAAAGATGGATATTTTAAAGTGGACAAGATTTTCTAGATTTTCCTCCGAAAATTGATTATAGAGTAGAAATTGAGAAGTGATATTTACCGTTATTTAGTATCGAAGGATTAATAAGGTATCAATGATTGTTATGAATCATTGCAATAGCTCTAATTTATGGCATGTTTTTTTCGTTTCTTGCCTCATAACTCTCATAAAGTTTCTAATTTTCCATTATTTTTCTCTTTTATATCGCTTTTGATGCTTTTTTTTCACTCCCTTTGCTCAATTTTATTTTCTCATTCCTAAGATATGCATCGTTATTATTTCATTTTCTATATACTGAACGTCTTCCACATCTCTTCTTTTTTCTTCTCCTTCTTCTTCTTCTTGTTTTCCTCTCAGAAGCTGATAAGAGAACGATGATCAAATAATAATCGAATAATTATCCGCATGATTCGATAGAAATTAGCCATCAAGAAGCAAAATATTTGCCTCAGCATCGTGATCGAGGGAATAGCATGAAGTATATACACCAGAACTTTTTTTCTACTTAATACTGACCAAGAGAGAAAAGATCGATTCATATCTATTCAAATTATGCCTTCAAGGTGAATGAAAAATTTTATACCAGCAATAGCCTCCGATATGGAAATTTTGCCCCTCATCAGCCCATCATCATCTCACCTCATTTTAAATAAACTAATTGCTCTCGAATTATTATTGTTTCAGATCAATTTTCTCACACTTCGAAATGATGCTTCATGATCTCTCTCTCTCTCTCTCTCTCTCTCTCTCTCTCTCTCTCTCTCTCTCTTTATCTCTCCCATATTTTTAATTTGACCATGCACAAGGATAGATAATGATCCGGGATGTCTGAGTAACAAAATGAAGTGTATATTATGTGTAAGATAAAATCGTGATTTATGCAAACTTGTAATGGTGTGATGCACAAAAACGTGCCAACGTGTCAACGATTAAATGGAAAGTATGGAACAAATTTTACTTACTCATCTTCAACTTCTTTTTTTTACACCATCACTTTGATACTATTAACATGATATTAAACTGACCGGTTAGGTAGATGCGTGTGTGTTTAGTTTCACACTTTTGATTCACTTCCATCATTTCACCAGACAACTTGGTAACTGAATGTTTTCCAAAATGATAATTATTACAAATCTAACAGCTCATTAGTTTGACCCTTCATTCTATTCATCTTCCAATTTGTCACTCTGAGAGCTCTTCTCGGAGAGCATTCCCATGCTACGGTATTCTTTTGCAGGGAACATTTTGAATCATCATCAAATTGATTAACACTTTTTCTCTCTCCAGTACCTTGGATTTTTCCCTCTCGTTTTAACATTAGACTATGATCAAGATGAATGGTAAATTCTCAATCGTAACCATAGAATAATTCATACACAGAGAATTCAGATTCTGATGAATTCCAGAGATTTGGTTCTCTTTTTATCCCTTTTACTCTGATTTTCACACTCTCGTTGACTATTCTTTAGACATGATTATTTATTGCATAATTCTCACTTATTCTGTTCATTTAAATAATGTGTATCACTTACATCACTCATGATGAGTGAGCTTGAGGAATATAGTAAAAAAGATTCCCTGTGATGTGATGTGTAACAAGTGAAGGTGAGGAAATGAGTAAAAATTAGTTTGCTTGAACGCGCAAACAAGTTATCTTGTTACTTAATCATTTTATCCCTCATAATTCTATGTGATGAGTAGTTTTACTCAATTGAAAGTGTAAGAAGGTTATTCAAAAGTATTCTTACAGCCGAATGGAGAGAAAAATAGAATTTAAGTGAAATATCAAGTCATTCAGGCAATTCTAAGGCGTTAGTATAATTTTTACCATATACAATGATATCAACGAGAGAGATCTAACTATGAGAATGTTCAAAAGTCAACAAATTTCATGGTATGGTTGCTTCTCAAACATTTAGAAACCTCTTACGAAGAAGATTTTTAAGATGTTCCAAGAATTCAGATTAAGCCCTGTTGGCTCCAGAAACTTCGAATTTAAATCCCTTGGCCAATGATAGCATTACTCTTTGGATACGTTTCCACTCAGAATATTGCTGATGGACACTTCTCCTATACATGTATTCTCGTTGTAGATCGGGCCAAAAGGAAGAATAGAAAGGAATAGCTAGTCCCTTCAAGAGAGGAGCTGAAATTTGTGGACAAAGAGACACTCGGAGAGGAGTAAGCAGTGTAGATGGCTGTGAGAATAGTCAAAGAAAATGATAGGATAAGCTAGGAATACAAATACAGATACTGGCAAATGGTTACAAAGAAGAGTGTAGAGTAAGCATATAATTAAATTTCTTCTTCTACTCTATCTCTCTCTTGTATGGATCAAAGTGTAATTGAGAAGAGGAAGAGCAAAAACACTGGAGCAACACTAGTTACTTTTAACAAAAGGGTTACTTCAACCCTTTTCATTATTTTTGACTGGCCGCTGATTTGTTCGAGAAATAAGTTGCCAGTTTGTCAGTTGAATGATCGAAACAAAAAGGTTCCTGTGTACACATGTTCTTTTCGTGGATATTGAAGAGAAAAGTATAACTTGGAAATTACTGCTATTGAAGTTCAGTCAATCTGATCAATATATATATTTTTGTCTGACTTGAGCAATAACCATCATGAGCATTGCGTGAATTCAGTCTTCCGTAAGACAGAAGAGCTTCATATTCACAAGAAATAAGGCTACTTATTTTTTATTACTATCGACATTCAGCACTATTTGAATTGCCAAATTTTCATGCTATCAGATTTTCTCTCTCTCTTCTTTTTTGTTTGCACTATTTTCACCTTCAATTGCTTTCCTTGAGAGGAGTATTGAGGAACCTCTGTCGGAACTTGGTAATAGAACGTTTAAAACTTTTTGAAAAAAAGTCTACCATCACTTTTGGCCAACAATTATTCTTGAATATATTCAACGAGAAAAATTATCACAAATTAACCGTATAATTAACAGCTTCTCACCTGCTTGTGTGTTTAAAATTTTGAGAGATATCATGAGCAAAATGAGTGAAGAGAGGGAGAAAGAGAGAAAGAGAGAGAGAGAGAGAGAAAAGTTACGTGCCAAAGTGCTAGAGTTTATCGCTTGCAGTCAACAGGCTTGAACGGCAAAAATTATATACACACACACTCACATTGCTGTGGAGAAGGGAGAAGAAAGTTGACTTGGTGTTAGTTTTGTATCGTCTTTTTTTCTGGCCTCAAGCGGGACTTGTATTGAGCCTTTTCATTTCTCTTTCTCTTTCTCTCTCTTTGTAAAACGTCCGAGCACTTCCTCGCTCTCTTGGGCTCGGTCCCATGTGAAGGTGGCTCATATTAGCACGAGGAGCTGTTGAAATGGGTCTTGGAAGCATTGTTACCCTGTGTGAGTGATTAAAATGTGAATGAAGGTAGAATGTTAACCATCTCATAATCATAATTAAATACGGTGTGACAAAAAAGGCGGTCAGAAAGTAGGACCCATGAAAATTTTCAACACCGCCGCTCATCTTTTCACACCGATTTCGGTGTGTGATCATGTTGACGACAAAATCAACATGATAGAATCGTCAGCTTGCTGATGGTTCCATCATCATTTTCACATTTTCGCCTCCAGGATATTTTGACACTGATATGAGTTGTGTGTGTGTTCACACTGAATTGCTCCGGATGTTAGTAAAAAAAATGAAAAATTGCATAGTGATTAGGATTATTGCCTGTGATGACAAATCAGGTTGATTATGAAGTGATATCATTTACGCCATCCATTTAAAGAGAAGAGATCATGTACTAGGCCAAGAGAAGCCAGCTGATAAATAAGATGTGCTGATAGTTCGAAAAGATCTTCATTCACATCAGTCATTTGAAAACGTGAGATTTCTAAGCATTTCTCGACAGTGAATGGAAAATTTTTCTCCATTCAGTGAGCATCATTTGCACACTTGTCCCCAATAGCTATCAAATGGTATTTATCAAATCCATAGCCAATGAAAATATCTAGCGACTCGCTATATTATGGATAGCCAATTAAAGACTTATTCACAGATTGGATTGAAACTACATGCTCTACATGGTGACATGTAAATTGGTGTTAAAGTTTTTCTCAACACCAAATCTCACTTAAAGAGGTAGAGGTCGATGAGTAGAAGAGTTCCAGTAATTAGATGATTGATGAACAAGGCAATTCTATTGAACAGGGCTTATAACATTAAGTCAAGTGAATAAGTTAAAAGGTAAATTTTTGACCACATTTGAATGGTTCTTTGGCTGCCTAATATCGAAGTCGTTTTTCCAAGATTCATGATTTGAAATCGATGGATATTGGGATACTTTCTGTTGGAAAAGAATAGATATAGAATATATGAAGACAATGACTATATCAACCATGATGAAGTTACTAGGAAAATATTTCACCCACGATTTCGACTTCTCTCTCATCTCCTTTCCTATAAAAATTTTTCCTTTTGACAGGAATATTGAAGCTGCATCTTGAATTCGATTCGTCTTCGATATTCTTCAGGTATACATTGCTATTGAGGAGAATCTTCAGTAAAATCCCCGTGATCATACCATGAATATTGTATTGAAAATTGATTGAATCCATCATTGGTAAAATATGTGAACAATGGCCTCTTAGAGTGATGTTCAAGTCCCGATGAGAACGAATTTTTCATTCGAAAAGTGATCTCATGTTTTCCGAGAGATTGACACCCGATGGTGTGACCATCAATTAACATTCGAAATATCTACCCAATTTATCGTTCTCACATATTGAACTTTCTCCAATAACAAAAAACGAGAATGATTCTAAGGTCATCCTCCTTCATCATAATCGAAGGTCCAAAAGTTCTGAATCAGAACTCGACAAACTTTCCTAACTCAATTCTATACCCTTACAGATGGCAGCACTCGATGGATGCATCAAGTTTGGCTCGCAATTTGAATGTTAAGTTGAATTTCTTGCATGTTGCATCATCTGTTCATGTTTAAAATTTTAAGTGAAAACTTTTTTCAATTAGTGTTCATCTACTCATTTTAACGGTAAGTAGTGATGATATAATCAAATTGTTGAGTATTATTGTTTATTGTGTGATTGCTTTTCTACAGAAAATGTCTGATGTGCCAAAAGAACCGGTGAACAAGTTGGTATTGACATGGATGCAAGAATGGAAAAATGATTGTGGAAGAATCGGTTCGAAAATGGAATTCGTTTATTTAAGAGCAATTAAATCATTGAGAGATCATAAAGAGCCTGTGTACAGTGCCGAAGAGTTGAGGAAACTAAAGTTTTTCGGTGAGTAATCTTCGGGCTATCTAGTGATGATGTATTAAGCATATGATTACAATCCTTTTTTAGGTGATAAAATTTGTGAAAGAATTCGAAAAGCTCTCAGAGAGCTCAATAAAGATGACAATAATGATGATATACCATTGTCCCAAGCTTCTCAAGCATCACAAGTCTCTGTAACTTCTATGGGTACCATAGCATCTGATATGACTGATTTTACCGATGACTTTCCAATCCAAAGCTCTCAAGACTCTCGACCGGCTGTGTCACCGAAAAAGAAGAGAGCGCCAAGAAAACAGACAGATCGAAAGTATATTCCCAGGTATAGATCAGGTGGATTTGCCATAATGGTTGCTTTATATAAAGCTGAAGTTGAAGAAGATATGGATACCCTGAACAAGAATGATCTAGTTCAAAGAGCCCAAAAATATGCTGATGAATCTATGACCTCTGGATCAGGAGCTGGATATACTAGTTGGTCTTCAATGAGCACTCTAGTTCGTCATGATTATGTTGTTATTCAAAAAGGTCGATTTCCTCACTACAGCTTGACAGATGCTGGACGAGAAATCGCTAGTAGACTTGTCAGTACTATGGGAGAACAAGAGAATGTTCCAGTGCCAATCGTTTCCAACGGAGTGTCGAGCACGCTTGAGAGTGGTAAATTCGATGTATTTTTATTAATTGATTCTCGAGAACAGTATACCGCCGGTAGCAGTGACACAAGGAAAACAGGACTTCTCAATGAATTCACAGAACGAGACATAAGGTGTAAGATGGTCAAGCTACCTGTTGGAGACTTTGCTTGGATGGCTCGGGAAAAAACTTCAGCTTCAGATGTTGGCCATACAATTCGCAAAGAGTTTCTTCTCGACTATGTTATTGAGAGAAAAAGATCAGATGATCTTGCATCAAGTTTAAGAGATCATCGATGGATGGAGCAAAAATATCGTCTTCTTCATTCCGGTGTCCGGCATCCTATGTACTTGATAGAAGATTTTGGTTCTCACAGAAAACAAGAGGGAATGTTCAATCAAATGTTTCAATCAATAATGGACACTGTGATCATCGATGGATGTATTGTGAAGCAAACCAAAACTTACTCTGAGACTATCGAATTTCTCACCTTGATGACCAGATTTTTGGAGTCAATGTATTCAAACAGAACGTTATACTCATGTACCAAAGAGGAGATACTCTCTGGTTCTGTGAGCAAGGATCATTTTATGACCATGAATGAGTTCAACTTATGTGCAGACAAGATCACAAATTTTACTGTCAAAGAAATGTTCATAAAGCATCTGCTTAAGTTCAAAGGAATATCAGTTCCAAAAGCAAAAGCAATATCAGACATCTATCCCACTGTTACACATCTTTTAGAGGCCTACGAAAGTTGTGAAACTTTAAAAGAGAAAGAACTCCTCCTATCTGAGATCATTTACAGCACCTCAAATCGTAAAATAGGTCCTGTTGTGAGCAAGAAAGTTCACCGATTTTACTCAACCAAATTTCCATCCTAGAAACATATATTTTTCATATTTTTGTTAATGGTTTTGCATTGGTTTCCCTATGTGAATCCCTGAATCAGATTTCCATGTACATCATGTATATCTCTCTGATGACGTAGCCTCATGAAATTCTATTGATATTTCTGGCTCAAATCAAAGTTCATCAGCTCTCGCAGCTCAAAGTTCCATATTCATCACCTCTGGAGATCCCATCGTCTACCTCAACGTCAAACCTTCAGGCCAATCTATTGTTGGTCTGGTTATCATGAAGACTCATCAAATGGTATTGTTGCTTGAAAAATTGCATCACTCGAGTTCTCTATACGAAAGGAGGGAGAATTTTTCCACCAGAATCGATAGAAATCTCATTACATCCAGTAATCTGTTCTATCTTTGGGAGAAAATTTACCCCATAAAACGCAAGACCCCATGATTCGAGACTCTTTATCTCTAGGAGCATTCTTTTATCGCTGTTGGATATATACTTCTCATTGTATGCTTACATTAACTCTGTTGGAAACCATTATGGGGAGATCTGAATGCTACCGCTGTGATTGTCTGAATAGATCTTGTTCCTCCATGAGATGAAAAATACTACACTACTGTTTTGAATTTCCAACTGATACATAGTTTTGATTGAACGAATATTTTAGGTTATAATCGGGATCTTGACGATTTTTCACCTGATTTAGAATTATTCATGAGTTTATCGGTCATGTCCCTGGATATTTTTGGAAATGAGCAATTGATAAGTCGCATCAAGAACTTTGAACAATTGATTAGATTATTGATTCAGTGATGGTTAATTAATTTGAGAAGTCTGACAATGAACAGTTCCCTCATTGAATCCTTCAACATTTTCTCAACAAACTCAACAAGCTTATCTTTCATTCATGAATCAATTTATGCCTGCTCCAATCAAATCATGTTATATTAGAGACTAAATTATAGAAAAATCCTGGAAATAGGAAACATTAATCTTTACTGAGACCTCTGAGAATCAAGTGATTGATCTAGAGCAAAGGTGAACAATTATTAAGCTGATTATAGCATTATTTTCTGAGAAATTCAAATTAACTTGTCTGTTCGCCCCACTTATTGGAAACATTTAAGTCTTATTTTCAAAACTTGACCATTGAAATTCGAATGATAAATGAATACGATGATTTAATCGTTTTAGATAGAATCTCACAATCTAGTCTGTTCAAGAGGCAATCAAATCTTTCACCCACAAAAAAAATTGAACTTGATGATCAAAGGCTGATATCAGAAAGTGGGTCAAATGATTTTTTAAACTTGAGAATATTCATTCACTCCTTGGGTCCAGGTTTCTGATTCGAAGGTTTTCAATTCTTAATAATTGAATGGTATTGATGTGACAGATTTTTTTGCAAGAAAATTTGTCCAATCAACAATTTGAGCTTGAATTGATAAGCCACTTTGGACCGATCTGTAGATTTTGGTTATGATCTGTTTGTACAAGATGAGTTTTATTGCTCTTCTGAAATGATGATCATAAATTGAGATCTTTTTTCATCTAACAACAATTAAACTCAACTTCCTGCTTTACTTTCGCCAGAATATCCGTAAAAAATTTTCACCTTACTGATCAATTAAACAAGCCTGACAACGACTATTGATGTTGATTATTTTTTTTTCATCCTTCCGGAATGGCAGAACACTGACTATTGAGGACCTATTGGCTGAAAAATTCATTGAAGTTTCTCATAATTTTTATAATTCCTCATCAAGAAAAATAATTAAATGGAATTTGATAGTTCATAAGCATTCCCATTTCTGAGCATAAAAGCTGATCCGCTGTTCTTCCACATAAACTTTTACTGGGAGCTGTTGATACACTTATGACCGGAAATTCAAATAAACATCTAGGCTAACCAGTCATTTAAGACATCAAATGGCCATATTTTCAACATAGTCACTCGGATGTCGAGTAACTTTCTCTTTCTCTCTCTTCCTCTCTCTTTAGCCTAGATTTTGACCATAAATCGAATACGATCGTGAGCGGTCTGAAGAGATAAAAAGACGAGCCAAGTTTCGATCGACTCATTGTTCTAGACTTTCGCGCAACTGAATAGTGACGGCTTCAGGTCCAAGTCACTTGAGCATTTTGCTAGTGGCCTTTATTTTTTGTGTGAAATATCTTTCAAAATTGGAAGATAAATTGGCTCAACCTTGCAAAGTGAATGATTTAGAAAATGTTGAGGCCAATACGCGTTGCGATGTTAACTTTTTTCTTGTGTGCCTTATTGCTTGATGGTACTGATGGGTCGAAAAAATTTCTCAAAGGGCTGCTTCTCGGTACTCTCGTAGCAAGACATGGTAAGAAATCGAATAATCATGAAAAGTTGGTCTTTTATTATCCAGTGATCAAAGAAGTTTGCCACAGTCCTCCTCATCCAGAACATCCACCCAAACAACAGCATCATCACCATTCTCATCATCATCCACAACATTCACACCAATCACACCAACCAATGCATCCTGATCCACATGCCCTAGAGTCAGCTGACTTTGAGCAATTCCAATTGAAAAAGTGAATACTTCATGAGGCAGCAGAAAGTTTTATAGAAAAATGAATTGTAAATAGAAAAAAATATCCCTTTTCGTGAGAGCCCAGGAATGTACATAAGTAATGGTTCGCAATACACTGTACTGCACACTTATTCATAAATGATTCGTCGTTTTTCATAGAAAAATAGAGAGAAAAATCTGGTAATACAACAACTGTGGACCCCTTGTCAGAGTGATGCCAATGGAGGACATGGTTCTGGACAAGAATTTCTTCAGATTTTCAGTTTGCTTGGAGGAGATTTTCTGATCATCCATTTTCAACACTTTCTAGGAAAGAATTGTAAGCCTTTTTGTCCGCCTCATCTGGCTCCACATCAATCTCCTCTAGTGGCTTCAATAGATGAATACATTGCGGATCTTCATCATCGCTATCATCAACGCTTTTATCATTGATTCCAACTGATTTGACAACTTTACCATAAGTTTTATAAAGCTGTACATCGTGTTCAAAAGCATCATGATAAAGCTTATGCTTTTCTTTCAATCGAATTGCTTCAGCTTTTTCAAATTCTTGAATTTTTTTCGCGTGATCTGCAGCCAACCGGTTTCTAAGTGCATCTAGTTCTAGGTTCTTTTTTTCCTTGTATTTTGAGAATTTATAATTCTCCTCGGCTTGAAATTGCACAAATTTACTCAATTCATCACGAGTGTGAAGCTTGTCCAAAAGATTTTCCACCTTTGAGATATTTTTTTTGAGCGATTCAAAATCATTCATCAACGCTTGAATCTCATCCTCCACAAGACTCATTTTACTGCATTGATCAATAAAATTATTGATCGCATGATTGTGACGCAATGATCGAGCTTCAAAAGCGGCCAAATTTTGGGCCACATCATCCGCTAATTTGGCATTTGCTTCTGTTTGCGAATGAAGTTTTTCCCACTTCTTTTGATGCCATGAGAGGAGCGAAAAGCCAGCTTCAAAATTTATTCCATCAACTACTTTTTTCGGTGATGGTTTCTCTTTGGACTTGTTGGAAAGATCCAGTAAACTTTGAAATAAAGGATAGAATGATACATCATGATTAGCAAAGAGATTTCCGAATTCAACAGAATGTGAACGTAATTGTACACTTACCTGGTGGAAATACTTTGAACATTTTGAATTTTATCGCGAAAACTTTCGAACATCTCACAGACTAGTTGGTTGGAATTGTATTACAGGCAGTAAATTGATCACAATTTCAATAGGTCATCCAAGAATGACTACTCACACAAATATAATTGGATAATTATCAATCTCAACCAGCCATACTGTTTGTACACATATGTTTATATTGATCACCGATTACAGAGGCGTAACTAAAGGGTTAAAATGTTTCATCAAGCTTCGTACTTTGATGACATTGTTCAGCTTTAAATGTAGTGCTGCACAAGTGTTAATTCAAGGTTGAAAACGAGACGGAACAGTCAAAATTGTTGAATATTTTCTTATCATTCAATCAACCTCTTTCTTCATAAGACACCTTCAACATTTTAAACATGAATCACTAATGAATCATAATGATGATGATCGAGACAGACTGAGCGATTGTATCAACACACATTCGAATTTAACGATAAAAATTGACAAAAAAGTTGAACTATTCTTAACGAGATTAAAAATGATACCATTAATCCAAGAAGATGAGCAAATTTTCTATCATCATCAATCAATAAAATAATCTCATAAACACATTTAACATTAGCATGTCTTTCAACAGCAAATCACTTTTTTCATCAATACTGAATCATCAAAACACTGAACATTCAAAGTGAGATGTAAACATTGGCTTGAGCGCGTGAGTTGATCTGTCCACGTGAGTTTTTGGAGGAGAGAGAGAGGATAATAATATTGGTTAAAATTGATTGCAAAGATTTGGATTGATTAACAATGAGAAAGTAACAAAGGGAAGATTTTTAGGCTACTAATTGAATAAATTGAATCAATGTCTGAAGAAGGTAGATTGATGTACCTTTTCTAGTGTTCAAGGTTGAAGTAATGGTAGTAGTAGTAGTACTAATTCTGATTGGATTTTCATTGAGCTGAATTGATCGAATATCGTTCGGATAAGGAGTATGTATGTGTGTTGAATTGTTCTTAATCATGTTGTACTTGAAGTATTATCGGAGTTCATTAGGTTTTCAGCGATAATATCTCTACAATTAATTAGTGCAGAGATAAATGTACCGATAAGTGGTATAGTCTGGTGTAACATGTAACTTGAGGTGAACGATGTGGAGCCAATCGATTTGATAGACACAGAAAATGTGAATTAACAAGTCAGTTTACTCAGCTTCTACTGTAAGGTATGACAACGTTTCGTTAGGATCAGTAACAAAGTTGTTGAAATCATCGAAAATGATAAAATGATTAAATCGAACACTTCAGTCATTCTGAGCCTCTTCCCGTGAGCCTTGGAGGAATTCAAAAAATTTGAGTATTAAATAATTTTCAAACACGCCAATCGGGGACGATCAAGGAATTCTTGGATTTGAGAGGTTTTCAAAATTGTTGTGGTTGTTATTATTGACTTCTAACTAACTCTCGAGGTTGATTGATGAAAACAAATAATGGTACTCTTCACGTCGAACTGATTACTGGCGTTAATCACTTTAATCGTTTAACTAGAAATAGATACTAATAGTTGAAGATAAAATTTTCGAAAAGACAAAAGTTTGTGTTACAGTTTGGAAGATTACCGGTGAGTATTATGGTCAAAAATTTTGAATATGGAGACCCATATTACCAGTTGGAATCCTAGGGAATTTCGATTATCCAAACAGATGATTCCCAATAAAGTGTATCATGGCATAAGCTAACCAGATTTTGGTTGTTAGACTTGATAAATGGCTACCGTTGAGAGCACTTTCACATATGGCTTCGTAAACAGTCTCCTCATTGAAATCTTCCAATACACAAGCGAATAGACATAATCATTAATCAAATTTTAATTTAAATTTTCTTGAAACAAAAAAAATTCTCTTCTCAACTTAACTCACCTTCTGGCTTAATGCTTTTGGGACAGCAATAAGTGCACACAGTTTTTTCGGTTCCATAACGTTCGGTATAACAATTTGGTAGACATGAGGAAGCACATCTTCGCTCGATGGCCGTGAAAACACCATTAATTGTGTGCACTTCATAAGCACATGTGGTTGTATCAGATGGACATACTACCAGCCATTTGAATTCAGCATCGGTTACGTTAACAGCAGGATTGATACATGTGTCCTGGAAATTGATCTTTTTGGTTCCAAAATCTGACAGACACACTAGACAGTGAAACTTTTTACGATAATCAGGTCTTGGCTTCTTTCTTGGCCTTGGTTTTCGTTGACTTTGCCCTAAATAAATGGATTAAATGATTAAGTGATTGTTTCTCTTTCTCTTTTTCTCTCTCTCTCTCCTCTATTCACTGAATGAACTGTTAGAAATTACTCCGACCAAATATTTAGCCTTGCTCAATTTTTACAATTACGAAAATTTGGCAATTTAATTGTTTGCCACATTCAATTTTACAGCTACCAAATATTTCAGTAGCATTGAACACCTGACGCGCACTATTCTTGAATTGATGAGCTTAAGATGGCTAAAATTACTTGGTACTGATAATTATTATTAATTAACTCACCTGCCAAAAAATCGCACCACAATAGAGTACACAAGAGAATCCAAAAAATTGTCAAGCTTAATTTCATATTTTGAGTTTTTTATCTTAAAAAAAAAGAAGTAAGAGAATCATCAATATGAAATTTCGATGCTCTGATGAGAAAAAAAATGCTCAAATATGGGATTCAAACATTGGGGGCATGAATTTGAATTACTTTTTCCATAATAGAACTCATCAGCCATGCACAGTTCATGGGCAGTCAGGCGAAGTGGTCAGGGGAGATGATGATAATTATTTCAATGAGTAACGTATCAATGGGTAACGGCATGTGTGTTTTCTTCATGGATCGATTAATCCCATAGCTCTACACCATATTCACTGTTATCTTGATCTTTTCTCAGTTCATATGAATATTTTCGGAAACTACATTCTGAGTGTAATTAATCAGTATAATTTTGAAATGAGATCCAACAATAGATTATCAAAACTTAGTTTTTCGTGAGCTAAGTTCAGTATTTTCATCGAAAATTGAGAAAAGTGTGGGATGTTAATGATGCAACAACTGAATCAATCAGGATTTCAGAACAAACTTGACCTGCTAAATTGAAGTATTGAAATGAAAAGATGATAATATAAACATAGAATGCTAAAAATTGGAGCTTTGGAGTGAAAGACATGATGAACAGTGAATAGTGACCACAAATGGGCATATCTGATACCTAAAGGTGTCCCCATGATTAGATAAAATGAACTGGGAATACAATTCGAAATTGCTAAGGAACATACCTCTTCTCGAGTAAAACTTTTTAGTTTGTGGATTAAGGTGTTGAGAGTCCTACACAGAGCTCTTGAGAACTTCACGAAATTTTTTACGAAATTAAATCTGGTTCAATCAGAGCTGGATGAGAATCGAGAAAGTTCTCAAACCTTGAGAACATACATATTTTTTGTTTATTGCTTAATTCGTTGGGTGGTGATAACCTGATTTTCAGGTTACATCTCTGTAATTTAGAGAAATCCTTGCATATTTGCCCTCAGAAAATATTATCACTGGGAATCTGGAATATTCTCAACTCAAAAGGTGAAAAAAGCCTCTCAGTGACGATCTTCCTTATTTGAGCGTCAAATAGTGATAAATTGAGCTATACCAAAAAACTTGAGCTCATTTATTTTGTTTTTTTCGCCCATTTCTGATTATTTCTGATCGATCAATCCTACAATCTGACAAAAGTTGTAACAAGGAAACAACCAACCAATCTATCAGTTATTTTTTCTCTTCTCTCATTGAACTGCAACTTTTCCTATCTTTTCGGTACCAATAAGTGGATTTCAAAATTTTCCAAGCAATCAAATGCAATATCAATTGATTGCTTCATCCTGATGATAAGCCTTTCCATACCCTTTCTACACAATGTCTAATAAACTTCCATTTGTACTTGAAACACTGTTTATTTGTCTTTGATCTCTCTCTCTCTCTCTCTCTCTCTCTCTCTCTCTCTCTCTCTCTCTTTCTTTCTCTTGTTATTTCTTTTTTCCTCCCTATTTTTCTTTCAATGCAATAAACTTTTCCCTCTTCTTTTGCTCGAGACATGATTGGAATAATTTGATTATTTGCACTGTAATCATATGCGTACACTAAAACAAATGAGGTGAAAATTTGTATATTCATCATAAAAGCATTCTTTTCGCTTTTTTCTCTCTCTCTCTCTCCCTTCATTCTTGGCCATTCATTGATGATTCATTACCATTCCTCTCTTAGCCCCAAAATTTGTGGTGTCTCAATGTTATTCGCACAATATATACAAACACATAAACACAAAATATACATAATCAAATATTCGTGAGCATGATACTGCATCTTCTTTTTTTTTACTCTCGTTTCGTTTATATTTGATCGTCAATTTTGTTTTTTTTCTCATCCTCTCTCTCTCACACACACTTATTCGTTCATGTTCATGGCCAAAAATGTTTTCCATCCCAAAGACCTCCTCGAAGATCCAGAGAAAGTACTAGCATTTTAACTCCTGTCATCAAGTTGAGGCCAATGTTAAGTGTTTCCGCTTTCTTACTCTGCCCATAGTCTCGTGAATGCACATACTTGCCCATGGGCCAATATATACTTGTTTGTTGCTTAGGTTGACCGTATTTTTTCCGCTAAAAATTGACTCTGGCCATCTTTCCTCTTCCTTCTTCTTCCAGGCTCAAGGCTAAATCTGATTAACTTTCGGCTGGGTCTAAACCACTCAAAAATCCCACCGATCATGTTCCAGAGGGATGAAGAGAGATGGGGAACATTTTTGGGAATGAGCCT
Organism: Brevipalpus yothersi; assembly: GCA_003956705.1. NCBI lineage: Eukaryota > Metazoa > Arthropoda > Arachnida > Trombidiformes > Tenuipalpidae > Brevipalpus > Brevipalpus yothersi. The sequence continues at coordinate 111,972 of QZCP01000568.1, read as the reverse complement.
TCCTCATTCCTTTGGGTAAATACCCAGGAACCAACCTCTTGGCTGACTTCTGTACTCAACTTTATCCTCCCTCTCTTCAACTCATCAGAACGTTTGAATGTCAAACAAAAATCTAGGGGAACCCGATAAAAAAAGTGAAGGAAATTTAAAACATTGTTTCCGGTTTACATTTATGCCACTACTTTCCCAGAGTCTCTTGAATACATAATTGATGTCGAAATAGCATCATATATATTTAAATAGATACACACACACACTCACAAACCCAAAAGTCAGCTTGATAAGTAGTTTTGGGTTAGTGTTAAAGAAATTGGAACCATTAGGGATTCCCTTGCTGTTCATTCAAGAATAATAATAATCTTTCTCGTTCAAGAGACAATTGTGTACACTTATGATCAACAGCTCATGGCTTATTGTCCATAGTTTTACGAGAAAAGTTTTCGGAAGTTAGCCCAGCAAGAGAGAAAAAGAGAGATGGAAAAGGAAGAGGACATACATATTTTTACTCAATTATGGTACATCAAACATGCAAGAAAAGCAGCAGTTAAGCTTTCTCTCTCTCTCTCTCTATGTCGTTCTAATGGCTTTTTTTCTACTGTTATGTGACTAACATATCTTTCGCTTCCAAATGGCAAAGTAAACTGTCAAGCGTTTTTTTCTCTTCTCGTTTATTCTCTCCAAGTAAAATGATGGGTAAAAAAAGCTAGAGAGAAAGAGAAGCGAATCAGCATTGAAATCTATTCTAGTGTGTCTTGCTGTTAACTATGTTATGCTATACTACCGTAATCGTTATCCGGTAATAGCATGACGGACCTTGGCCTTCGTGGCTCCGTTTTTTTTCTCCACTCTCTTTTGGACAGCTTTTTTTGGCTTTTCTCGCTCCCGTGCAGATCATCAAACTGAGTGCACCAAGAGTAGAGAGAAAGAGAGAGGAATATCGACATGGAACACTGGTCCAGAACGGTATCAGTAAGCCACTTGGGCTATTTGCTGTTGAGATCTAGCAAGCCTTGCATCCATATCGCATGAGAAGACACCAACATCGATATAGAGTAGAAGTATTCCAACAGGGAAGCACCTTACCTTTGTGTATCTCATTTTTCACCTAATCGCCATCAATCAATGCAAAATAAGGCTGATATGAGGGAGAGAGAGAATGAAATTTGGCGCCAAGAGAGAGAGAGAGAGAGAGAGAGAGAGAGAGAGAGAGAGAGAGAGAGAGGTCAGAACCATGGCGAGAAAACGGAAAGTGAACGCAAATTTTTGATCACTGAGCGCAGAATGGAGCAAGAGAAAGAGAAAGTGGAACCACAAACGTAAGAAAAAGAAGGAAAAACGGAATAAGTAAGCGACGGAGGAAAAGAACTTCTCTTTCTCTTTCTTTCTCTCTTACCGGTCATTGATCAAGCGACCGAGGTCTTCGAGTTTTTCGACCCCGTCTATTGATAATTCATTGGCCTTACTATCGAGCCCAAAATCTCTCCGTGGAAGGTCAGAGGCCGCTCACAGAGAGACTAGTCCCAGTATATTTTGACTCTCTCTCTCTCTCTCTCTCTCTCTCTCTCTCTCTCTCTTTCAAGCTATCTCATGTACATAAGTACATGCCTCAGGTAGTGGATCAAGTGAGGAAGGCCCGCTCTTATCGACTCGGTGAGAGAAAATAAAGACTGGCGGGAAAAAGAAAACTTGAACATCTCGCTGAACAGTTGAGTTGGTAAAATAGTGCGTTTTACTTAAAGGTCTTGTCCCAAACAGCTACAGGGTCAATGCCAGGGACTCGACCTGAAATGGAGCAAGAGAGAGAGAGAGAGAGGAAAAGAAAAGCGAAAGAGGGACCCCCAAAAAAGTGGCTCAAATCCACTGGCCAACTTGTGAGAGGAGGTAGCATCAGTGTGAGGCCCTAAGTCTGACTTTTTTGCGGATGATGTAAAAAAGTTTCTCTCTCTCTCTCTCTTTCTTTCTTTCTCTCTCTCTCTCTTTCCTCCAAGAAAGAGTACCTCAAAAACCTGTAGCCTCACATTGAATATATGTGAACTGGACAAACACTTCGGACTGGGCCCACTTTCGCTCTTCTTCATCTTCCTCATGCTTTTGGGCCACTCGATAGCCTCGAGGCTAGTTCAACTGGCCAAAAAGGTACAGGTATAAATGAGCCTGTCAAAAGTTTATGTACACAGGTTACAGTGTTCGAGAGAGTAAGAAGGAGAGGAAGAAGAAGAGAGAAAAAGAAGAAGAAGATGAAAGAGGATGAAAGAAGAAAGAGTCTCGACTTGGCAATGAATCTTGGCCTGTTTTGGAAGGTAAATCTTTGGACCTAAACAAATTGTGTGTGTATGTCCATTCCGTGAGAACCTGCGAGAGACCTTTTCCAATTGTAATATTGTCACCAGAATTGAGCAAAAGTAGATCAGCGGCACCAAGAATACAATAGACCATGTCAAATTCTTGGCGGTTCCATTGGCCAGTTTTCCTCATCTATGGTGGCCTTAGGACCTGAGAGAAGAAAGAGAGAGAGAGAGAGAGAGAGACAGAAAATGAGTTCCGAGAAAATTCATTAAATAGCTTTCTTGCCACTTTACCAACAGGTCAACCTTGTTGTTGTGGTGGTAGAGAGAAAAAAATGTGAAAGATTTTTAGTCATTTTGGTGCTTTTGAGTCTATTCTCAATCAATTATGTTCAACCTTACACACCAGGAAAACTGATCCAATTTACAGTAATCGTAAGAGTGTAGATAAAGTATTCAAATTGAAAATGTAACAATTTCATTCCAAAATTAGGGTGATAAAACATGAGGGATAACAAAGTATATATAACAAAACATTCGAGAGAGAGAGAGAGAGAGAGAGAATATCTGGTCTTTCTCTCTCGCCCTAGTTACATTTAAACTTCCTTTTCTCTCTCAGCCTCTCGCTCGAACTCGTAAATAGGACTTGGCGCAGTTCTAATAGGAGCAAATCTCGACCTTCACCCATGATGATGCACATGGAATCGAACGAATTGGAACATTCGTAACGTTTTGTCGAGGCATATGAGAGAGAGAGAGCATCGATTGGAAGAGAGAGAGAGAGAGAGAGAGAGAGAGAGAGAGAGAGAGAGAGAAGAGAAAAAAAAATCAACCTGTATCATACGACTTGCTCTCATCACCTCCATCATCATCCACTTGATCCATACGCACACAACTTCTGACACGTTCCATCAAGGTTAGGTTGATGAGGATAAGGATGCTGGTAGCTTTTTTTCCCCTCTCACATTTGATTCGAAATTTTTTGTTCTTTCTCCTTTCATGCTTGATTCCGAATTATTTGACATATGAAAGGTATCAGAGTGCATTCAATACATCCACAGACTTCCTGTGTACGGCTTCATTGATTGCCCCTTCTTTTTCACCTTTTTCTTTCTTTTTCCGCCTCCTCTCCATCGAAATAAACTTTTCTCACTTCTATCGAGCGATAACACAATTGTGAATGAGTCTTTTTCCGTCTTTTGGAAATAATAATCATCCCTAGTGAACTCTATGCATCTTCGAAGTATTTTTTCCCCCTTAATTCTGAATGGTCTCGAAATACTCTGAGCTCCAAAAATATCTCACAAGCATAAGATCAATATGTTTCCATTATAAAATCGTATTTTCTCTTTCTCTTTCTCTGTCTGTATGTGGGTAGACTGTAGTGCATGCTGGCTCATTTTTGGCTTCTAGACCACGCACTTTACGTTTAATTTGATCAATCAACTAGATGTTTCATTTGTGTTCACCAATGATTGCCATAAAATGTTCCGAGAGAGAGAGAGAGAGAGAAGAGAAAAATTTTCCTCCTTTATCGATTACTACTGTACTTCCATCGATATATATTAGGCTAGTGAAATTTTTTTCTTGTCCATCAAATCTTATACAATGGCATCAGCACGAAGAGGCGAAAGAGATAGAGTAATGGCACAGTGCCCTTGAAGGAACCATTGAGTCATTTCTTTGAGATCAATTACTACAACTACTACAATCGGAGAGAATGTCCATTAGTGAAAAGGGTTGGTAAAAGAAGAATCCATTCACTGGTCCAATGATCATTTGTTGCTCTCTCTCTTCCAATTCAATTCAACCCTTACAATTCTAGGGTAATATTCTCATTCAAAATAAAGAACAAGACATGGCCAGATTCTTTCTTGCTATGGGCAAGAATTTTTTGGCCCTAGAAGAATAAATTGATGTACAAAACTTTCCCATTGGCGTGGGTGAAGAGAATAAATCGTAAAATGTAATTAAACTTTCCATGCAAGCATCATGGGAATGGAAGTTTTTGGAAGATTATGAATCGGGTAAAACTAGGAACGTTGTTTAGATTGTTGATGAGGAGGAAGAAATTCTTAGTTTTTATGATTCTAGGAGAAAGGCTTAAGATAGATAGATAGATAGAGAGAGAGAGAGAGAGAGAGAGAGAGAGAGAGAGAGAGAGAGAGAGAGAGAGAATCAAAAGAAAAAGAACGGCGAAAATTCAAATGAGCCAAGTTTCTCTCGGAATAATGTTGATTTTGGCCGTAAAAGTTGAAGCAAAATTATAGCAGACTTATGCAAAACAGTATGAATAATTTTTGCGATTATTCACATGAAGGTCAATAGATTGTCACAATCATGTTTCTTTCTTTCTTTCTCTTTCTAGGTGCATGAGTATGGACAAAATGTTTTGAATTTATATATGTGTATGGTATGTATATTTACATCGCTCCAGTGACATCCGTTCATTCATTTTTATGGCCATTTTTTGTGTTCCAAGGATGAACGAAAATGAATGATTGAGTCAGTGAAAGTTTTTCTCTTTCATGTGATTCATTTCGCTTTGGTTACGATTTTCTTTGGTACTTCATGTGTTATCATCACTCTTATGAGTGAATCATTTGCACCATCATCATTGGTACCACCATCATGGTGGACTCGAACTAAAATTTTTCACCCAACCAGCAATATCAGCAATTTCTTTCACTTCGATTCCGCTCAATATATTCTCTATGTTTGTATGTATACATATCATTTGAGTATGCATATATATATTCACTTTTATTTTGACTACTAGAAAAGTTGAAACTCCCATAGTATCAACATTTTAGCTACCCAGGATCGAAAAATTTTCATCATGGAGATAGAGATGGACAAGATTGAAGCATTATAATTATCATACTAGAAAAATTAGTGACCACTCAAACCATTCTCATACATGTGTTTGTTAGTAGGTGTATCAAAATTTTTTCTTCTTCTCATTCACGACATGAGAAGAGAGGGAAAGGGAAAGAGAGAGAGAGTGGGTTGGAGAAACAGAAACATTGCTAAAATTCTTTTTCAGGAACTTATACTGAACTTCATGATGCGTGCATGAATTGTGTTCATTTTACACGGTGCCATGGCTCAGGTGTAATAGTACAAAAGAACACAGGCGAAGAGAATGATTTTTCGTGCCTCAAGGATGCCGGCAACATGATGATCTTCTTCTTCTTCTCTCTCTCTTTCTTTCTCTCCATGTAAAATAATACATTTAATTTTTTTTCTCTTCTCTCGCTATCAAAGCTGATGTAAAGTGATTAGGTAATCATAAGAACACTGTAGTGAGAGCTGAAATGTAACTACTTTTCTCTTCACGAAGTGAGCGAGAGAGAAAAAAATCAAAACATCATTCAAGATGTGGAAGAGTTTTGGGAATTAATCTCCTAGAGATTTTTTCTATCCTTTTCTCTCTCTCTCTCTTCCTTTCTTTGATCAGTTTCTTTCTAGGAATAATCACTTCACAAATTCTGATCGTGAATGGGAGACTTGTTCATGGTCAATTACAAACTTACACACACATTGGCCAGACACGATATTAGTAGTAGAAGTGGTAAAGGCTGCCAAGTCGAGCTGCTCATGTCAAAGTCCACGTCTATCGATAAAATACTGGTAGACGATCGATTAATTGATTTTATCTCCTCATTTTTCATCCGTCTATTGTTTTCAATTTCCTTTCTCTCTCTTTTTCCTCTTATCTTGAAGAGGAGGAAAAGATTTTTGGAGATGAGTTTTTTTCTTCGACCAAAAAAATCTTCTCTCCATCACTTAGGATGCAAGAAAAATTAGCATAACTTAATGTGACTTGATCACCTTATTACAGTCTCTCTCGTTCAAAGATCTTACAATCTATTTATTTATCCCTTTTTCAATGATCTCACTAAATGTGTGTGGATGCTTGTCAAGCTTCTTACCCAAAAGTCATAGCAATAATGATAATAATAATGATATGATTTATTTATTTTTCTTACTTAAAGTAACAGTAATTCGCTTGGTTGAAGCTGTGTAAATAGGGGGAACATTTCTTATTGAATCCATCCCATGTTATGACGGTGTCTAGCTTCTTTTGACTCATGAATATTCATGGAAGATATTCTATGAATCACAAAATTCATATACACACATATATATATCTATATGTATAATGAAATATTGACTGATCAAATGTCAAAAATCTTTTTCCCTTTGACTTTGATTCCATAAAATCCAATTAACCAAAGCAATTATTCAATCATAGCAGCATTAACGAAAAGGATGATCTTATGGCTATGACGTTACAAAGTTCCATTTGCATACAGACAAATATCTGCTCGCATATGGATAAATTTCATCATTTCCGTTTCCCAGCAAGTGCTGGTTAACAAATTTTCTCTGCCTTCCTCTGATTCAAATGTGAACATATTTTGACAGTGAATTCAGAAAATAGAGCAGAACGAAAAAAGAATGCTGTCGCTAGAGTCAGATAATTTTCACTGACAATTGATAGAGATAGAAAGAGAAAAAAAAGAATCAGTGTGAAGGTTAATTCTATTTTGAACAATTTCCAAGGAGAAACGATGATACCTTTTATTTTTCCCATAGCTATAATGTATCTCTAAAGTTGTCTGAAAATCTTGATTATCCACATGAAATCTATGCTGGTGAATAATTGCTATTCTTCTCACGTACTTGATGAGAAAAAAGAAAATGAAAAAAATGATAAAATTCAACAAAACATTAAAATCGTCTGGAAATCCGATCGATATCAAGTGAGATGATTGTGATATCTGTGAGGTCTAGAAGAATCAATTCGGTGATAAATGATCCGAAAAGAATAGAGTAAGAAGAAGAAGATTCTGATCAAATTGATCGTATACTGGTCTGTGATGGGCTCTCTGGATGGTAGCAATAATTCATGCCAGCAACATTTGGAAAAGAAGAAACAAAAAAAGCAACAATCGAAGCTATCTTAGCCTTGATGAAATCGGAAAATTTCTTTCGTAATTATCCAAAAGACAGAATACTGTATTCCCAGTGATAATCTATCCAACCCATCTGTCAGTAGTATTCTGGATGGAGTGCCATGAAAATGGTACCAACATATATAGTCTAGTCAATATGAATCATGCATATGCATTACCCAAAATATTCATCTTATTTCATGGATGCTAGTGGAAAAATGAATCAGCATACCCAAGGGTATATATACCCAGAATGATCATTTACTTTGTATATTGAGCCAAAAAGAAGCTTAGCTTAGCGCATAAATGTTGCTTTTCGAACGTCGATGCTATGCTGACGAACTTTCTTTCTCTCTCTCTCTCTCGTTCATTGGCATTGTTCATCTACGAACTTGTTGCGAAGTCAAATGGGAATCGAGTGAAAATTCTGTTTGAAAGATTCCAAATGAATAAAGAATTCAGGAGGAGAGTAAAAAAAGCTCTCTCATTGCAACCTCAGCCCACTCACATTGTGTGCATTAATGTTATCATTCGGATAGTTCAAATGTAGAAAGAAAGAAAGAGAGAAAGAGAGAAAGACTCAGAGATGTTTATCACACTTGATTCTATTTCATTTCATGGTGATGACGATAATGATACAGCAATAGTACTTGAGCTGGGGGAGAACAAGAGAGGTTATCGGCATAATGCCAATGATTGGTGAGAGGATGCAACGATTTTTTTTTGTTTCTCGAGTCTCGCTGAGATACAACAATACACGAATGAATGATATTCACTTGATTCAAAGTAATTTCTTCTCTCTCTCTCCCACTACAGCTACAAGAATGCAAGGAATGAAGAAAAGTATTTTCTCAATGGAAAAGAATCATATTGGTTGACCAATGAAATAAAACATGATGTTGTGTATAATAATAATTTTATCAATTCAAGCGAGAAGGCAAGTAGTTGCAAAATAAAAGAGAGAGAGAGAGAGAGAGAGAGAGAGAGAGAGAGAGAGAGAGAGAGAGAGAAAGTAAACTCGATCACTTGATCACGCTACTCGTGCCATGGATGCCGAGTGTTTCTCGATTCTGAAAGACTATATTACCAATAATATCCGATATATTCCATTGCCATCATGTAAATGATATTATCAACCGCATCTTATACTGTTTGCATTCCTATTCCTCTCTTCTCTCCCTACTCTCTGCCTTTTCCCGGCTCTGATGTATCCCCATTTTATCTGATGTTTGCATGAAAAATCGTTCGATCAGCATCCTTGTTCGTGATTAAACAAGTTAAGCAAATGAGAGAAAAAAGGCAAGAGGAAGAAAGAGAAGTCAACGATTAAATCTCATCACAGTTTGAATGTTTTACAATCAAATCCTATTAGATTCATTTTTTATGCTTTTCTATCGACATTTGCCGGTTGAAATGGAACTTTCATCTATTCATACAAATGAATTCTCAAAGAATTAGTTTCAGTGACCAGCCATCATCATCGATTCCAGCATCTTGAAACATTGCTATACAAGCCTGATAAAATATTCAGTCGACTCTGGAATCAGATTAGAATTAGGTAGAATGTCAATACTGAATTGATCGCTGAATAAGCATCCATTAGGCTGGTCAGAAGGATTCCTGATTGAGGATGAGAATATCACTTTTTTTCTTTACCAAGAAATGCTAATCCTTTACCTTTCCATTATTTCCATTATTTTCTTTCTCTTTCTCATCACTGATATTCTGGCTATTTAGGAGAGACAATATGCTTAGATTATTCAGAACTTTGACTCTTTTAGTATGATTATTCAGGCTGCACTTTGTGTCCCTTCGTTTAGCTCCATAAGTTAACAAAAAGAAGACAATTCACCATCTTGAGCCGGATATTGGTTCCAAATAACTCACATGGTAAGTATATTTATATGAACATGTGAATCAAAGGAAATTCCAAGCCTATCTTGGTAAGCCTATTGATGTTCGAATTTGGATCAGAAAAAAATCTCACGCGATGAAATGGAGAGGAAGCAATGATGATGATAAACATCCTCTCTATCTCTTGGTGATCAATGGGCTTGGAATGTAACGTGGAAAGGTCATCATCTAACAAGAGAATGAAATAATGATCTGTCGTAAAAGTTCTTTCTCTTTCTCTCTCTCGGAGTTTGTTCCATTGATCCTGAGCATCGACTGGAATCGTCATCCAGTCAGTCTCTCTCACTCTCATTCTGTGGATAATTTCCTTTCCAGTCGATGCATGATGGCAGTCTTTAAGATAATCAGGATTCCCAAGGTCTGATTGACGTTTTTGTCTCCGAGGCCATCATATATTGGATTACGCAAAAGAAATGGGTGCATATATCAATCACACACACATATATATAATCTGATATATTTGAAACCATTACTGACTACTACCATGAACTCGAAATATTTGATCCACACAAATTCCATGATAACATAGTGAATATCAGTTAATCATACATATACATGTACATACTGGGATGGCGTCATTCTTTACTGTTCCATTGATTCAGCAATAGGACCACGTTCTTGACAACTCGATGACCTAATTCAATCTGCTCTTTTTCCTCCATGCATCACCAGAAATTCTGGAAAAAGAGTAGCAAGATGAAGAGTGATATACTAGTAGGGGGTGGGAAAGAGGTCAGACATGGAGCAAGAGCAAAAAAGCTCATATCTCTCTCTCTCTCTTCTCTTCTCTCTCTCTCTGCCTCCCGAGCAGCATCTTTGATGATGCTACAAATGATGAGGACGATGGAAGGAAACGGCTCAAGGATGAAGCTGAAATGTCGCTATGATAAAGATGCAGCATCCATAAAGCTCTTTCACACACACACACACTCTCTCTCTCTCTCTCTCTCTCTCTCTATTTCTCGTAGGCGCTCAGAGGCCTACGCTGTCTCATCAGATTCTTCCAGACTTTAGATAGAAACTTCCAAATCTCCGGATGAAGGGAGAAGAAACAAGAGAGAGAAAGAAAGAGAGAGAAAGAGAGAAGAGCAGAGAGAGAGAAACTCTGTTTAGACTTGGTTCAAGGCAAAGTGCAGAGATGAAGAAGAAAAAGAAGAAGAGGAAACGAGGGAGATATATTCACATGGTGTTCTGTATCATCAGATTTCTCTGGTGCAAATGTAGGGCGCTCTGTGAGAATCGATTCAGTGCACTACCAAAATTCCAAGGCCTTATGGCCAATTTTCATCTCATTTCATCTCTCTCCCTCTTTTGCCCTCTTTTCCCGCATCCTTTTGTATTCTCTCTCTCTCTCTCTCTCTCTCTCTCTCTCTCTCTCTCTCTCTCTCTCTCTCTCTCTTTTCCCATTTCTCAATTCAGACACAATAAACAGGGCAAGGGAGACATGAAGGAGAGAGAGAGAGAGAGAGAGAGAGAGAGAGAGAGAGAAAGAGAAAAGTCATCCAGAGAACAATGTTATTCACACTGGATTGTGAGCTCAACGTTTTTATAGTCCTCTGGAGCGACCGTGAAACAGTAATCAAACCTTTTAACGATTCCCCTTCTTTGGTGCCTTTTTCCTAATATTCTCTCCAATTTACGTCCACATTACAGTTATGATGTAGTATACTTTGCTATCGACACTGTACCAGACGTAACACAAGCACACACGCACATAGATATTAATCAATTTTTTCCTCCAAGATAAAATGTTTCCTTCGACTTGATCGTGTGTTTCCACTGACTGCCAGCTTCCGGTTGATAATTTTGGTCTTACTTATTAATATTGACTCCTGCCTAGCAAGAGAGAAAAGTTCATTTTGCATTTTCATTCAATTGACAGATTCGCCAGCATGCAAACTCCGGGTGTCGGTATCTGTTTCTGTCAGCCAATCTCTCTCTCTCTCTCTCTCTCTCTCTCTCTCTCTCTTCCTCTTGCAAGCTCATCATTCAGAGAAAATTGAACACGAATCTTGATGCATTATTGGACTCTCTCATTAGACCTATGACATAGTATGGCTTAGTATGGCTTGAGTGTACTATTAGTTTCAATATTCAATGTATTGTCTATTTTTTTCAATGAATTGATCTGCCACCGAGCGAGTCTCGTTAACAAAATCAAATGCAGAACGAGGTGGTTTTGGTCTAATCAATAGAGCGAGAGAGAGAGAGAGGCGACTGTCCTTCTCCTGGTAAAAGGGATTCCAACTGGAACACATTTCTGGCATCGGTGACAGATACATAGCACTAATTTCTACTGAAAATTCATTAACATTTGATGACCTATTGATCTGGACATGTGATTAGGAAGAGGTGAAAAGAATAATGAGTAGTGTGTGTCCGTGAAACATTCACTCGAGAGTCTCCATGTATGTATACGAGATGCCTTTAAAGTGCTGTACATTCACTATTGATATGGTCATTGCCTCGAAAAAATATATTGAACAAATACGTGTGTATATTCTGAATTGATATTTCGCTATACATTTCAACCTTCACTCATGTAAGCATACTCTCTCTCTCTCTCTCTCTCTTCTTACTCAAAATATTCTTGCACCAAAAATCGATTTTGTCTCACCTTTTGTTGACGTATTTACTTGGATCTCTCTCTTCCAAGTTTGCTTTCATCCATTGCCAATATCAAGATCAATCACCAAGAAAAATCGCTCGACACTATTGGAAAAAGTTGGTGTTTTGAGCAACGTTTGTGGAAGAGAGAGGAAAAAAGGAAAAACTCGATGGAGTCAATGAATTTTTCCATCTTATTTAAGAGAGAGAGAGAGAGAGAGAGAGAGAGAGAGAGAGAGAGAGAGAGAGAGAATATCGAGTTTCGGTGGGTGTTTTCAGGATCAATTTAGTCACAGTATGCAGTTAACTTTGCCACCAGTTTGCCCTCGATCCATATCAAGTGAACAATTTTTACAGGGTGGATAGAATGGAATAGTTAATGTTCTCAATCATAAGATAGCAATGATGAGAGAGAGAGAGAGTGAGAAAGATAAACCGCGCGAATCTTATATGCTAAATGTATGAGCATGTTTCTTTTACTCGTCAGTATATTTCAACATTAACTAATTTATGTATCTTAACCAGTCTTATCTTCATCTTCATTTTGACCATGAATGTTTTGATAAGCATTCTGTAATCTACAGACGAATGAGACGAATAGCATCAAGAGAGTCGAACGATTCTTGTTTGCCTCAGCAGAATTAAGAGAGTTGAAGAGAGAGAGAGAAAATATAATCGATTCATTCTCAAGAGTCTCATGTCTGAAAAAAGGATGAATATTATGATGATAAAAGTAACAACTCAAGAGAGAGTGAATAAGTTGCAAAAAAATAATGAGATACACTTGGGTATGATGATCTCAGATCATCATAAATAGTTACAAGAAGGACATTGATTGACTAAAAATCGTCATGAGAAGAGACAGAAAGAGAGAGACGAAGTAACGTTCGATGGACAAATGAATAGATAAACATGCGAAAAAATTGTGATCTCAATTTATGAGAGAGAGATGAAAATGATGGATGATGCAATGTTGAGACAGCATCAGCTTCTTCATCATCTTATTCCAAGTGTTTTTCATACTTTTTTTCCCTACTGAAACAGGCTGATCTGTCAAGTGAACCAGAATCGATCATTATGTATTCACAGACAAACACAAATGAGATGCTCTCTATTATCGTTTCATAGTGAGGAATGCAAAATTTTTGCGCCTTCGCAATAAAACAAATTGGTAGGACTGGAAAAGAGAGTGGGTGGCTGCGATAGAAGAGATGGAAGAGATGGAAGAAGAATTAACAAGATGATGGAGAGAAGAAGAGAGGAAGAGAGGGAAAGAGAAAGTGGCATGTGGGAGGATGATCAGTATTACGAAGAATGAATTGAGAAATTTCTTCTCTCTCCTTGAACACTCAGCGATTGAATAAGCTGAAAATCACTTGGACGACCTTGTATTTATCATTCAGCCAATGAATAAGATGCTGACGAAACGGAAACTCCTTTTCGAAATCGAAAAAAATTTTTATATCGTTAGGCCTGTGCACATGATAAACTTAAATTCTACTTTTCATGAGTTTTCTCTCTCTCTCTCTCTCTCTCTCTTTCTTCCCCTTCTCTTCTCCATCTTTCTCATTCTCATCATTTTGATGATTCTCTCAGCTTGTCTAATACATTTTCACTCTCTCTACCTCTCTCTCTCTTTCTCTCATTGAGAGAGTGTGGCTTGCCTGATAGGCTAACAGGCTAACAGGAGGCTGGAAAGGGTTGAATTCTGGTTGTAACGATTGTTTCTCCTCAGATGAATGTTTCACATGAACCTGGCTTCGCAACCTGATCATGATGATGGCTCACATGCGAGTCGCCGATTCGAGGCCATCAAGCCAACGCACCAAAGCAGATCTTTCTCTCTCCTCTCTCTGTATACATCGACGCCATGTGAATGTGCGTTGTGAAGGGCGATATTCGTACATCTCTCTCTCTCTCTTTGATATTCCATTCTTCTTTGTATTTTTCTCCTCTCTCTCTCTCCATCCCATATTGCCTCTTCTCGTTCTTTTCTCTCTTGCTCTCTCTCTTCCATTGTCTCGTAACAGACAATTGTAATCGAAGTCATCATCATGAAGTACAATGTAAATGAAGAGCCCACGAAAAGTGAGTGGAATAGAGAGAGAAAGTGGGCTCATATCATGATGAAATATGTTTGAAAGCTTTTGGAAATGTTAGCCAACCAAGAGAGAGAGAGAGAGAGAGAGAGAGAGAGAGAGAGAGAGAGATGAGAGAAAGTTACAAGAGGCTATATGAAGGGGTTGTAAAAAGAACGAGAAAGAGAAGAGAAGAGAGAGAGAGAAAGAGAAAAAAAAGTACTTTGCATGATAAGTTATTGTTATTTTATTTTGTCGGCATGGAAAAAATGAAGCAAGTGAGTTCAAAGTATTTCGAGTCATATTGAGTTGAAGGTGAGACATAGATTAGCGTACATCTCACTTGCACTGATTATATCTTTTATTATCGGCACTTGATCGGCATTTATTCCACTTATGATTATATTTTCTCTTTACAATCGTGATCAAAAAGAGTTGTGGAGGACAAAATTAAAGCACATCCACACACACACACACACACACATACATCCACATCCACACAACACACAGAGAAAACATTAAGAAAAGTATAAGAAAGACATCATATCAACATCTTGTTCTCTCTCATACATACACACTTGAGTTTGTGGCCAATGATTACAATTAATGATAAAAAGGCTCACTTTTGTCACCACAGTTCATGATAATTCGTTTCCTTCTTCATCTTGCCTGGTTATCGACTTATTCTCTCTCTCTCTCTCTCTCTCTCTCTCTCTCTCTCTCTCTCTCTCTCTCTCTCTCTCTCACTCACTCAAATGGCATCTCTCGAGCAACCTTCATCCTGGGACAGTGATAAATGATGAGACTCTTTCTCTCTCTCTCCAGTCTCTTACCAACGAAAAACACAAGACATCCATTAGCCATGTATACACACACACATACACACAACCACAATTCAAAAAACTTTGAATTCAAATCGAAATATGTGTATGATGCTCGAGAAAAGATTACATATACATGCATTTTTTTTTCTCGTAAGCCTTAAGCGTCGAACGTTAATGACCATTGAAGAAAATGAGGAAAGAAAAAAAAATTTCTTTTTTGGAAGGTTCTCTTTTCTCAGCCATGAATAAGGAACAACGAAATTATATTTTTCGTGTCTTGTTGTTGTGTAAGTCGCTGAATTCACATGAAATCAGGTAGAATGACTTTCTCTCTCTCTCTCTCTTTTTCTCTCTCGTTCAGACACCATTATGACTTCATATTTGATTCAGCTGATCACAATCAGCCAGTGAATAGCCTTCAAAAGTAGTGGCCATCGAAATGCTCTCTCTTTCTTTCTTATACACTTTCTCATCCATTCTGCAAGACTTTTTCAAATCAGGTCATTGATTGAGAGAAACATGTACTTTGAGAACTCAAAAGTAAATGAATTGAGAAAACGAGAATCCATCTCTCTGCCTCACTTTCTGAGATATTCATCAGATTATTTTGTTAAACTTTTGCTCGTTACAGGTACACATTACTTTCGTTCCAATCTCTCTCTCTCTCTCTCTCTCTCTCTCTCTCTCTCTCTCTCTCTCTCTCTCTCTCTCTCTCATACATAAATATTCGTAAGAGAGATAGATGAGAGAGTTTTAAGTGTTCTTCCTCAAGTAGAAGGAAAGTTAGTAAGATCGCGAATCAAGCTAACAAGATATTCTTTACTATTATCAGCATTCATCTTCACTTTAAAACAATCGGCTAGAGAGAAAGAGAGAGAGAGAGAGAGAGAGAGAGAGAGAGAGAGAGAGAGAGAGAGAGAGAGAGAGAGAGGAAACTTCTCTCAGAGAAGATAGATACATATATTTTCACATACATTCAGAAATTCTGGTTGCCAACAGTGGCAATGATGCTGTGGCACGATGTTTTGCTGAACTTCTAGACTATTCTAACTGCAAAACTTTTCTTCTTCTTCTTCTTCTTCTTCTCCTGGTAAAAACCTTTGGGCTTGGAAGACCGGTTCTGTTGAAGCATTTTGATTCCTTCTTCTTCTTCTTCTCCTGGATAAGAGCGAAACTTCCTAAGCCTCTTAGGTTCCTCTCTCTCTATCATCTTTTTCTCTCTGTCTGAACACACACAGGATCTATGGTGGGACCAACCACCACATCCACATCATCCATCCACATACACATACACATGCACACCAAGAGGAGGAACTTGCATGCCGGCGACAGGACTTCAAGTAGCCCAGGGCGATGGGAGAGAGAGTGAAAAAAAGCATGAGGCCACATGAAAAACGGGAATCTTGTGGATCCAGAGGAGAGAGAGAGAAGCCTACGGAAAAGAAGAGGAATCTCAAATATTTTTTTTGGCGAAAATATTCACACAATTTTCCTTTCTATTCTTTTTTGAGTCTCTCTCTCTCTTTTACATACTCATTTGAGTGTGTGAGCGCTCTTCTTACATGATGTATACCGATTTTTCACTCTCCTTTTCTCTTTCATCTTTCTCTCTCTCTCTTTCTCTCCACACTGAAGGCCATTTCACTCACTTTTTTTTCAAGGTTAATAGGCTTCCAATAATTAGAAAACAGCGAAAGTAGGCGACGAAACGTAATACCGATCGTTGATATGCATACCAAGTAGCTTGGATGAGGTAGCATTGCGTTCACTTAAGGTAGAGAGAGAAAAAGAGAGATTCAAAGCCCCTTACGATTGGGTGAAGTTAAAGAGAGAGAAGAAAAATTCTTTCGATTATCTGAGACGATATGAACGTGCAGTGGCTGGAATGCAATTGCTGATGGAGAAGGTGAAGAGAGAAAGAGAGAACGAAAGTTCTACTTGGTATATATGATTTTGAAGAGAGATAATCAATCCACTTTGGATGATTGTGATTACTGGAATTAAAATTAATTTTTTTATCTGCAAAAATTCTTTTTTATTTTCAACTAATGCTTAGTGCACTGCTCACCTGTATTATCGATGCTTATGATATTGAATCATGATGATGATCATCGTTGTCGTTACAATAATTCAGATGATGAAAGAGTTATAGATGAAGAATTGAAAGAATGTAAAAGAGAGAGAGAGAAATATTTTTGAAGACGATTATTCTGGTCTCAATAAAATGATTCATTGTTGATCCTTTTTGATTTCATCATACTGGAGAGATGTATTCAAGGATAAACTGAATTCATTAGATAGATAGATAGATAGAGGGAGGGAGAGAGAGAGAGAGAGAGAGAGAGAGAGAGAGAGAGAGAGAGATTTGCAAAGGTAATAAAAAAATTTTCTCTCTTTTTAGTCATCTTAAGAATTTCTATTATCATTGTCATCACTATTATTACTTGCCGTTAAGAAAGAAAATTTTCGCCTCTTGATAGACAGAAAATCCATTCCACAAACAGAGAATTGCTCCCAAAAAATGCAAATAATAATAATACAAGGTGTAACGGGAAAGTTTCTCTCTCATAAAGATGAAAGATGATGATCCCAGATGTGGGACAAGAATTCGGTAATGTTTGATCTCCAACCATAGAAAGAATGTTGAAAAAATTTTGGAAACTCACTCGGAATTGTATGATGACAATGCTAAGTGCCTGTGCAACTGAACTTTGATATTTATCCTGTCAACTTGTCCATCTGTATTTGTCAATACGTTCTCTCTCTCTCTCTCTCTCTCTCTCTCTCTCTCTCTCTCTCTCTCTCTCTCTCTCGTTCTTTCGTTTTCTCTACACCTCTGGCAGTGACCTTTGAGAGAGATAATGGGCTGACCTCCGAGAAAGGCTCATCTCTTACTCCATAGTTTGACCACTGGTTTAGCTTGAGGCGATCGTTGAGAGACTAAGCAGGCAGGAGGAAGAGAGAGAGAAAGAAAGTTCTTCGGTGAGCATCTGTGGACCAGAACGAAGGAAGATGATCATTTTTCAAAAGTCTTGAAAGAGAAAATGATGGGGAGAGGAGGAAGAAGAATAAGGGACAAAAGGGTTGAAAAGAGAGAGAGAAACTGTGTGTGTATCTGTGTTACAAGTGAAGACTATCGATGATTCAGTGAATCGAAAAATGTCATCTCATTGACCTAATGACATTGAAACCAGAATAAGATGGAAGATGAGAGAAAAGTGTGAACACCTTACACACAGAAGAGAAGAGAAAAAGAGAGAGAGAGAGAGCAGACCAAAAGCATGAGTATTGGTTCAGTACCCATGAATATATATATTTATATATACATACACCAGAATTACCTTCTCTCTTTCTCTCTCTCTTTCTTTCTCTTTCGCTTTCTACTTTCTTCAACCGCTCAACTCGTTGGGTACTGAAAAGAAGGTTAAGTTAAAGAGAGAGAGGAATAGAGAGAAAGAAAGGGAAATAGAAAGAGCAGATCGATGAAT
The DNA here is from genome assembly GCA_003956705.1 of Brevipalpus yothersi. Taxonomy (NCBI): domain Eukaryota; kingdom Metazoa; phylum Arthropoda; class Arachnida; order Trombidiformes; family Tenuipalpidae; genus Brevipalpus; species Brevipalpus yothersi. Next base: position 93,815 of record QZCP01000568.1, on the reverse strand, counting down.
TCGAGCCAAGCTAAGCGAGCTAAGAGCATGCCTTTAGCTTAGAACTTTTTCGGCGCACAAGAATCGGGTCTATCGTAAAAAGAGAGAGAGAAAAAGAAAGAGAGAAAGAAAGAGAGAAAGAGAGAAGGTGAGCGAAAGTGAGAGAGAGCAGGAAGAGAGAGAGAGAGAGAGAGAGAGAGAGAGGAGGGAAAAATTTGTCTCTCTCCCTAGGCTCTCTCTTCTCTCTCTCTCTCTCTCTCTTTGCCTGTTCTCGCTTGGAAAAGAAGTGAACTTTATTTTTGAAGCCAGAGCAGAGCAGTGCATGTAGGAGAGATATTTTGATTATGGTTGCTGCTTTTGGCTTGAGTGTGATGATACCTCCACAGAGGCTATTCAATGTCCACTGGATAAGGTGAAATGCGATCCACAGTGTTACTATTATTCATTTACAATATATAAAAAAATATATAAATATTTAATTGTGTTATGTGTGTATATGATTAGAGAATTATTGTATCTTTAACCCAAAAATTTTCAACGTTCAGCTATTTTGTGTATCTCTCCTCGAAGTAAGTAGATAGCTTCAAGCTCGAATGTTGTTTCTCTCTCTCTCTCTCTCTCTCCCCGCTCTCACCTTGACCTGAGCTTCTCTCTCTCTCTCTCTCTCTCTCTCTCTCTCTCTCTCTCTCTCTCTCTCTCTCCTGTTCTCATCCTCATCGCGAGGCTGCGACAGCCACCGTGAACTCCTTCTTCTCTCTCTCTCTCTTGTTCAATACATACATTTCATTCACTCAACCATCAACATACACATACCACTTTCGCTTTCTATTTTTCAAATGTATGTATGTGTGTGTGCATATATACCACATACACACATACCATTAATGAATGACATTTGCCGTTTATTGTGCATTGTTTGATATTTATATTCCATAGGATTTATAATATATCTACATCTACCATTCGATCAATGTGCATATATATAAATTTATCATCATCACACACATACACATTATATGTCAGACTCTCTCTATGCTATTGCTTATGTATTTGATTGAAAATGCTTCGTCTTCATGTTCGCCTTCTCTATTCAACCTGTGAATATGATGCTGAGTTCAATCCACTCGAGCTCATGTGAGGTTGGTATCGATGCAAGATGCAGTGTAGAAAGTGCTATCTCTCTCTCTCTCTATAAGTGAGTGTGATGTGTTTGCTTGTGAATTTATATATTTCTCACACGATCATCATCATCATCTTTCCAGTGGATATTTTTTTATCATCATTCCAATCACCACTGTGCCAGTGTATATGTATCATGGAATACATACGTATCATGCACCTTCGATTCATGTTTAAGGATATACACCTTTTCCATCTCTCTCTCTCTCAGATCTTCCAGGCTCTTGGTGGTTAGATTGCATACAGTAAAAGAGAGAGAGAGAGAAAAAAAAGTGAAAGTGACGCTAATATCGTAGCGAATCGAGTGAATGATTGCGACGAAGCGTCATGACATGTGATTTTCTTCTCTCAATCTTTTTCCAGCTTCTTTTTCTAGTGGCTTGAGCTTTCTTCTTCTTCTTCTTATTCTCTCTTCTTTTCATCATCATCTTCTCTTCATCTTTCACTTCATCTTTCCAGCCTCCTTCTCCTAGCTTTTTTGCCTTATTCTCAGCTTTTTTTTCAATACACACATGAGAACCGGTTTTTCTCTATGCTTTTTGGTTAGATACACTTGAACTTCTTTCAATTTCCAATGAGAATGATTATCATTATTGTGATATAATTTTTCTGGTTGATTCGGAATCGTTTAGAATAGTCTAGTTATATGGATTTTCATGATACATTTCGAGAATTCTTTACTTAGATTTAGGTTTAGGTTTACTTTTATTCGAGAACGAGAAAGATAGTGGACTAAGATTAGCTGATTTGCTAACGTTTAAAATTGGAATTGAAATACATAAATAGACAAAATCATCTCTTTACCTTAGTGATATACCATAGAGATAGAATGACTAGAGATGAGAGAGACGAGAGCAAAGGACGCCAAGTAAAATGACGAAAGAATCATTCACTCAAACTTATTTTTGCATGATAAATATATTCTCGAGGGTTCATGGTGAAATTCTATTGAGAATTAAATCTATACACACTAGCTTCTTAAATATCTTTATCCCTTCTTCTCTTTTTTTTCTTCTTCTCTCTACTGCCACTGCTAACCAGTTACTTGATGAACAATTTGAACAGAGCACAAGGAGAACTAAGAGAAATAGAGAGAGAGAGAGATGCCAATGCAATGGAGCCTAGGCAAAATGAGATGTTATCCAAGAAGAAGATGAAGAAGAAGAAGATGAAAAAGTTCGTTGGTTGATGAGACGAGATGGTTGATGTGCGTGTATATATATATATTTTCTGCAAGAGTGCTGATTGTCGAGAAGCCATGAATTCTTTGCAATCAAAGTTGTGTATATGTGAGTGTGTGTGTGTCTCTTTTTCTCTTTTACTCCCTTTCCCTATGTGCTATGTCTGAATAGGTGTGAAAATTAATTGATTGCCAAGCACAGGAAGTGAAAATCCATGAACAAATTGTGCGAATCATTCATGAAACACAAGAGGGAAATGGAAAAAAAGAAGAAGAGAAGAGAGAGAAGGAGAAAGAGAAGAGAGGAACAAACGATGAAGAGAAAGAGAGAGAGAGAGAGTAAGAACGAAGAGCCTAGAAACCAACATGATTTTCATGCACTATTCAAAATGCTATTCGTCTAAAAATAGTGTTTGCTCACATTTTCCGTTTCAAGCAAGCATTTACTTTTGGTGATGATGTTGAAGAGAGAGAGAGAATAATCGTCTGATTGTCCTCCAAGTAGATTTTTTGAATAGCATTTTCTTACAAGATCATCTGACAATCTCTCTTTCTTTTTTTTCTTTCTCTTCTTTCCCTTATTTATTTACCCCTTTTATTCCCAAATCTGCCCAGAATAAGCAATTCAAGCATATTTACGCTACTCAACTAGCCAATTCGCCAACATTTCCGGTGCTACGAAACTAGCAGCTAGAATCGAGTGGAAAATAAGAAAAAAAGAATAAGAAGAAGGAGGAAAACTGTACTATCAGTTCGTGAATCGAATTTGTCATCGCACTCACAAGAAAAAGAAAAGAGCAATCACGCGCCATAAGGACAATAGACTGGAGATAGAGAAGAAGAAAAATTTTTGGAAAAGCATCTCTTGGAATATATCCCAACATCTTAAATTGTCATCTTTTTTCAATTTTTAATACCAAAGTACACACACCATCATTATCCATAATCATCATCATTCATTCATCCGTCAAAAACTAACTAGCCAAACACACATAAACCTTACGCATGCCTGCGACATGTAAGTAACAGTATTTTATCTCGTCCACCTCTCGTTCACTGACCACTCTTTTCGAATGCATCAAATCCATCGACCATCTTCCCATTAACATCACCTTCATGGTGAAACAGAAAATTATCTCAAATCTGTCCGGAATTTTTTCTTCTTCTACTCTCTGTAACCAGAATACATGTACTTTCACACAAATGAGCGGAAAAAAAGCGATTACATAATCTTATTTTTAGCGCCACCAAGTGGTCTAGCATGTTAATCTTGTACACAACACTGGATGGCGCTACATACCGAGATTAATGAAATTTTTTTTTCCGATCATTTTTGATCACTTTTGATATCGATTATCGGTGTCTATGATTAGCGAGTATATGTATCGATATATATATGTGTGTGTGTATCGTTACATGATATGAATTGTGCATCCATACTACATACTTTTTTTCTCTATCGTCTGCATGCTTATTTCTTCAGCCTTTTTGCTAAGCAGCACGAAGATGATGATAATTTTCACTACATCCCCTTATCATCATCCTTGACAGCCCCACAGCCACCGCCTCCTCCTACACCTCCTCCACATCATCATCATCATCCTCCTCCTCCCCCATTGCTCCTCCGATCTTTGCCAATGTAACCTGTTCTCTCTCTCCTTGGGTCTCTCTCTCTCTCTCTCTCTCTCTTTCTCTCTCTCTCTCTGTCTATTTTTTCCTCTGGTGAACGATATGAGAGAGAGAGAGAGAAAAAATGAGAGATGCATGATGACGATGGATGGATGGCCGATGAATTTGATGCACACTTCTCATAGGCTCTCATAGAACAGAGACTCTCTCTGATAGAGAGAAGAGAGAGAGAGTGAGAAAAGAGATGTTCACCTTTTATTGTTGATGTTGATAATTGTTGATTTTTAATCTTCTCTCTCTCTCTTTCTCTTTCTTTTTTTTTCTCTCTCTTTTTTTCGCTACATTTTTCTTTCCTAATGACTTTGCCATCACTTCAATGCAACACCAATGTGCACACATCATATTTTTTAATCCACTGTAATATATGCTCAAAATTGTGCCTGTGCGTGTGTATGTGTGACTATGGTTTACCCAAACAAAATCATCTCTTCTCACTTCTCAACGCTGGACTTTGATACATAATCTCGACATTGGCAACTATTACACTTGTTACTTCAACTTTTTCTCTATCGCTTCTCATCTCTTTTTTTTCTCTCGATACCCTCGACCGATACGATCGATTCGATTCGATTGTATCCCCCTGAACATTCAAAATTATTGTTCAAAATTTAACCACACAAACTATCATTCATCATCCGTCATCATCATCACCATCACCATCATCCCCATCGTCATCAGTCGGCACCCTCACCGGCCATCATCCCGTCTCATCACCAACCATAGATGGTGGCTGTGAGTCTAGGACCATGTCACCATTCGATGATCATCAACCCCGATTCTCGGTCAGCCTGCTCTCTACACCAGGCTTGTCCAATGCAGATGATTCGGGATCAGGTGAGTGAAGAGAAAAAAATTTATGTCCTCTCATAAACATTCACGCTCACGAGGTTCTTATTATATATAAGCGGCAATAGTTTTTAGCCTGTCACATTTTTTGACTTAGGAGGTTATTTCCACGACGACATTGGCTTGAGGCACTTCTTGGTATGTGTTTGTATGCAAGATAGAGAGAGAGCATATACTGATTGTTCTTGGGGATGGACTCACTGACTGACTGACTGGATGGCCTCTTCGGTAAGAGAGAGGGAGAGAGAGAGAGAGAGCTTACCACTTGATGGAATAATCTTCATGATTATCATGTGGAGATAAACTTGTTGTTGAAGAGCCAGATTTTCTTTTTTTCGGTGCTCTTGGCACTTGGAATCTCAGCCAAAATGATGGCAATTTGATTTATAAGCTTCACCAAGCTTTATCAAGCTAAAAAGTGTCTATTGGCCATCTTGATCATTCGTAATTGCGATCTTTTACTCCGATCATCTATCTCTTTTTGGCTCTTATTTTTTCCTCTTACATTCTCTCTCTTTCCCGATCTCATTGAACCGCAATCAAGTAGTTTGCTAGGTGAAAAGCTTTCCATCAGAGTATAAGAGAGTATGGAAAGAGTGAGAGAGAGAGAGAGAGAGAAAGAAAGTGAAAAAGAAAGCTATCAAGGAAAATAAGAAGAAGAAGAAGAAGAATGATCATTTCATGCTACTCTAGAGTAACTTTTCGTTCGGCCCCTTCTGCTGGTGGATGAGTTGAAGGACATCACCATTGGCGAACACACATCACTTTCGTCTTACCCCTTCCAGTCCTGTCGATCATTTTCGCTTTCGCTTTCGCTAACTTTTCTCTTTTCCTTCCAAGCATCAGCACAACTATCATCCTTCTTTCCTCTCTCTCTCTCTCTCTCTCTCTCTCTCTCTCTCTCTCTC